>OX421442.1:37500-637500 GCA_949126915.1 Musotima nitidalis | reverse complement strand
GAACTTGTGTTATGGATACTAAACAACGGATAAACATACTTACATACTTTTTTTTGTAAATACATATTTAATATACATAGAAAAACACCCAGACCAGAACTAATATTCATGTTCATGCACACAAAGATTTGTCCTGTGTGGGAATCGAACCCACGACCTTTGGAGTGAAGTGTAGGTATACTGAGCTCCACACCATATGTCATGTCATATGTTAGCAAATTATAAAAAAAATCAAATTTTACAGTAGATTGCATATGTAACTAATAATTTTACCCTTAAACATGTTGAAATTTTTAATCAGTTTTCTACCTTAACTCAACTCCTTGAGTCAATTTAAGATGGGAACATGTTTACTACCTTGCAAAGGGTTGATATAAATATGTTCTTAGGAGGTGCCCCGGTGATCAATCAAAGCAAGTTGCCATTACGGAAGTCGGTGCTCATCAGCAACGTCCAAGCTTCTCCAGGTAAGAGACGTTAAGGATCACCGAAGGATTAATTATACAAATGACCAGTATAAGAAAGATATTAAAGAAATCCAATAGATTAAGGTTTTTTTATTAACCTAGAATAAACGTTGATATAAATTGCTATCTTTATAAAATTTTCTGACAATTACACCAATTATTTAGTTCCAAGATAAGTATCATTAAGAACTTGTGTTATGGATACTAAACAACGGATAAACATACATTTTACACACATAACTTTTTTTTTTAATAAATACTTCTTTCTTTCTTTTTCTTTCTTTATTTTAAATAATGGCTTCGTGCGTCTAGCACATGTAGCCAGTGTCAAGTTTGTGATATATTAATAATAATTATATAATTCATAGTTAATGAGAATGAGTGGTGATAAAGATGATAAATGGTAAATGAGATACCCTCCCCTAAGCCCCTTGAGTCCTCAGTAAAGATGTGGGACTATACTGAGATCTCACATGGACTCCTTGAGAGAAAATTTGAAAAGTGATGTTGCACTGTTTTGTTTGATTTACCAACACTCATGTATGTTCACAAACACTTAACGGTTAATAATCCACCCTTATTACACATTAATGTTAGAAATATCACAAATTTTAGAAAATAAAACAAAACTGCAGACATGACGCTTCACTTTCCCGCCAAGAAGTCAAAATAAATACTTAATATACATAGGGAAACTTTATTCTTTATTCCTCGTAAACATTTGAAAATAGACGTCTTTTTAGAATTAATCCTTTGTCGACTAAACCTACCGAAGCGGTGTTGATAGATAAATAGATAAAACGTTTATTTCCTTTAAAAATGCATGTTACATAAAAACATATCAAACACAGAAGTCAGTCCTTGGATGGGTAGCCGTTTGTGTGGCAATTATTAACCAGAACTTCTGGGCTTCGGAAAGCACGTTGTCTTTTTTATTTATTAATTAATTTCAATGTTTCAATACAGGTATGACTTTCATCTAAATACACCATTAATTAGCATCACCATTTCAGATATTAGAAGTCCATAGACATAGGCCTCCCCAATTGTTTTCCAAGTAGTTTAATCTTGTGCCACCTGCATTCACCGGCTTCCCGCTGCCTTGGCCAGTTCATCGTTCCATCGGTTTGGACGTTATCTATGGTATATATAGAGCTATGCTCGAAGTGTCTCTACGTGATCGTATCAGAAATGAGGAAATCCGTAGGACTGGAGTGACCGACATAGCGAGGCGAGTTTGCAAGCTGAAGTGGCAATGGGCGGGGCACATAGCTTGAAGAACCGACGCCCGATAGGGCGTCAAGGTTCTGCAATGGCGACCGCGATCCGGCAAACGTAGTAGAGGACGGCCTCCCACGCGATGGACCGATGATCTGGTCAAGGCGGCGGGAGGCCGATGGATGGAGGCGACTCAGGATCGCTCAATGTGGAAATCTATTGGGGAAGCCTATGTTCAGCAGTGGATGTGAGATGGCTGAGATGATGATGATGGTATATATATATATACTAGCTGTTACCCGCGACTTCGTCCGCGTGGAATAGTATCTTTGGGTAGCATTTACAACCCCCTTTTCGCAATAAAAAGTAGCCTATATCCTTTCTCAGGGTCTAGACTATCTGTATACCAAATTTCATTTAAATCCGTTCAGTAGTTTTGGCGTAAAAGAGTAACAGACAGACAGAGTTACTTTCGCATTTATAATATTAGTAAGGATATATCTGTGGTGTCTGCTCACCCTAAATAAGATACACGTTCATGAGATTATGTATGTGTTGTCAATAACTTGTGTATCGTTACAGCTGCGCCGGCGCACAAACAACAGCAGCTGCCGGCCGAGACATCCCCGCCCGGATCAGCGCCCTCTGGCGCCTGTAGGAAGGTAATTTACATAATTCGTACTTTTTCTGTGTGTTAAATTTATTTCACCGGCATAATATCAGTCTTATAAAGTCCACTGCTGAACATTAGGCTCAATAGATTATATTCTATTGGTGGTATTTGCCCATAACCCCCACGCTGGGCAGGCGGGTTGGTGATCGCAGTTCCAGCCAGTACGCAGGATGACGCTGCTGCCCATCATCCGCACTCATTAATAGATGGAGAGAAAAAATATGTATCGCAACACACATGCATATAAAACAACGAAAACAAATTTACAATAATTTAAAAAAAAATGGCTACGGCTCAGTGGGATTTTTACTCAGTGAGAACAAAACATTATTTTTCTTTTGCCAAAACGGTACTGTTGTACGGTGAATACAAAAAAATGCAATATTAATTACCAGTAATAAAAAAAACAAAAACTTTTTATTTCATAAACTATTACATAGTACTTGAAAACGTCAAAATTTTGTGTCTTTAAGATCAACATGATCATTAAGATTCGTCAAACATTCACACACAAAATTGAAATTTGATATATTTTTTAACAACAATGAAAGAGATATGAGCGTTACCATAATTAAGAACATGTTCTATGTGTGTTATTTAACATGTTCTATGTGTGCTGTTTAACATGTTCTATGTGTGCTGTTTAACATGTTCTATGTGTGTTGTTTAACATGTTCTATGTGTGTTGTTTAACATGTTCTATGTGTGTTGTTTAACATGTTCTATGTGTGTTATTTAACATGTTCTATGTGTGTTGTTTAACATGTTCTATGTGTGTTGTTTAACATGTTCTATGTGTGATGAGTCTAAAGTGAAAGATGTGCAGGAGGCGACTCGCGGCGTGATATCGGAGGGCCAGTGCCGCAGCCGGCGCGCCGTGCGGGGGGCCCGCTGCGCCACCCACGCCTGCGGCCGCGCCGCCTGCTGCCAGCCGCGCCGCACCAAGAAGAGGAAGGTACGAAGCGCCTCATTAGCGTCTCCATCAACAAATGTATATTTCGACGACCGATATGGCGTGATGGCGAGTATACCCGCTCTTCGCTCCTAAGGTCGTGGGTTCGATTCCCACGCAGGACAAATCTTTGTGTGCATGTTTTGTTCTGGTCCGGGTGTTTTCCTATGTATATTAAATATTTATTTACAAAAAAAAAAAGTATTTATGTATGTTTATCCGTTATTCAGTATCCATTACACAAGTTCTTAATGATATTTATCTTGGAACTAAATAATTGGTGTGAATGTCAGAAAATATTTATTTATTTCGGGGAGTCTGAACCGCAATACTTAAAGCTCAAGCGGACCATGCAGAGTAATGTATGGGCTACATACTGCAGTATTCATTTACTATAGCGTACAAGATCACCAAGAAGAGGAAGGTAGGAAGCGCCTCATTAGCGTCTCCATTATCCAATGAATAGCCCGGTGGGTCTAAACCTCAAGTTCAAGCGGACCATGCAGAGGAAAGTAGGGGCTACATACTATAGTATATACAGTACCTACATACTGTACTACATACTACAAAAACTGCAGACATGACGCTTTACTTTCCCGCCAAGAAGTCGCCTATTTTTTCTTTTTTTCTTCTTCTAAAAAATATGGCTCGCACGGCTTGTGCATTTAGCCAACAGTTTGTTTTTAAGCCGGCTCTAATCAGGTTTCTTCTTAAATTTCCAGATCCGTCTAGTGTGCCCCGACGGCACGCGTTACACCAAAGAGATCGAGATAGTGCGCAAATGCGCGTGCGGCAAGAAGTGCGCGCGCGGGACTCCATTCCACTAGACCACGTCCACCGGCAGTTATACTCTCCATTAGTCTTCATTCTCCTGTATACTTACTGTCATACTCATCCTCCTGCTCTGCTATTTTCGTTCACCTCGACTCATACAACCGCACTCTAAATCTTCTGTCGTCATCATTCTCCTGTCGTCATCATTTTCCTGTCGTCATCATTTTCCTGTCGTCGTCATTCTCCTGTAGACTTCATTCTTCTGTCGTCATCATTCTCCTGTCTACTTTCTCTTATTATCATATCAGCCTTATAAAGTCCACTGCTGAACGTTAACCTCACCCATAGATTACATTCTCTTAGGGGTATTTGCCCATAATCCCCACGCTGGGCAGGCGGGTTGGTGCAGTTCCAGCCAGTACGCAGGATGACGCTGCTGCCCATCATCCGGTAGGATTTCTCTACGTCGACTCTTATGACTCCCCGTGAGATGAGAGGGGCTGGCAATATTCTAGGCCGGTACCACACGCCGCAATATAAGTCTCCTCTCGTCATCATTCTCCTGTCCTGCATGTAGTCTAGTTGTCCAGTTTTTTAATGTTGATGTAGTTAATGTTTGCAAAAAACCTAAAATTGCAGTAAATATCTTATTTTGTAGAAGTATGCATTATGTCTCTATATTTTTTTTTATAGATAAACGATTAATTATTAAAGGATTCGCAAAAAACAGTTCCAATATTATAAAAAAGCATATTACCAAAAAACTACTAATCTAGTAGTATTTCTCTAACTGGCAATACTGCAACTAACTACCATAGACAATAACTATCAACCCGCACACCAAACATTGATCATCTGATAAAATGAGTATTATAACTTTAATAATATATCATGTATTGTAATAATAATAATAATTTTAGTAAAATGAACGTAAACGAATTTAATATTTAGATTTTATTCATCTGGTTGACGCTGCTTTTTCAATGAGAGTTCGACAATTTTTTTATTTAATTTGCTTCCAACAGTACATACACTATTTAATACAAAATATACATGAAAAACGTCGGATAATACTGGAATGCATAGAGATAGTCCAGGCATTGACATAAAACCAATCACGAAGCTGAAGTAGGCTGCACTACTCTTTCGCTACTGTGAAATTTCTTATGTTGACTGAGGTAGCGGTATTTTCAAATTCAATAAAGTCAAAGTCAAAATACTTTTTATTTCATAAACTATTACATAGTACTTGAAAACGTCAAAATTATAAAAAATAACAAAAACAAATAAAATATAATTATACTAAAATCACAAAGCTTAGATTCACTTGCAACCAAACAATTTAAAAAAACAAAATATATTTAAGTGTAAGCGAATCTAAGTGCCAGTTCCGAGCCACCGCTCTGTAAGAAGAACTGGCAAGAAACTCACAGGCTATGCTCTTTTAAATTATCGATTGGTTAGTTACAATCTTCATTTGTCTGTCCCGCTATACAATGCAACATAATATAACAATATTCATGCTTTAAGTCATTCATATTAGAATAGCCTGTATGAAACGGCAGTTTAATCCCAAGCATTTTTATCAGCCATATAGTCTTTAACAGCCAATTATAGTATTGTAACTGCTTAATAGTAAAGACGATATAAAACGCACGAGCAAAACTTATATGTAACCTTCAAAATTGATGAGATCCTTTTAACACCGCTTTTTCAAGTTTGGTTAGAAAGAGAGCGAATTTCTACGCAACACTACGATTTAGGTAAATACACTAGTCCTATTCATTTGGTGATATTCAGCAATTTGTATTTTTGAAATCAGTTTGTTTTAGGAATCAACACTATTCGTTTTGCGTTAGAGATCGGATTTTCATTTTCTTGATATAGGTATCCCACACACGTCTATACTAGATGACGTGATATCATTGTTTGACACCTCTTTATTTAGCCACTTACACCTGTTTCCACGAAGGGGTGGGCAGAGGCATATTATACGCGCACACTTCACCTATTATATAGTTGGTCTCACGTTATAGGTGGCGAGCCTATTGCCGCTTATCGGGCACTGTTTTGTTCGCACCACTTGCAGATGAGGTTGGCTTGGGCTCCTTTGATCTTGTTTGGATCCCTATGAACCTATTATTTTGCCAGCAAAGCCCGTTTTTATTTAACTTTTTCTAATTTTCGACTCTCGGCTATAAGAGTCGTGCAAAGGTGTGTCAACCAGATAAATACCTCGAACCTCGGGAAGTAAGTATTTACACGAATGTAGCCTCGGCCTAAAACCTAGTTGTTTGTAAAAACATTTTTACTTACTTAATTAAATAGAATAGATGTAAGATATACACCTTTTAATGGTTAATCAGATTTTCTGGCATAATTTTGATCAAGTCCTTTTTTCTTTGTAATAGCTCAGTCAAATAATCTGTCAGTAATATATTGGGAATTTTTAGCAGTGGACTTTATAAAGCTGATATGATATCAGTCAAACTCAATTTTATGAAGTGGCCTGCAGTGTGCGACGGTACAAAGGAATATCAAATTGTTTTGACTGAATTTCAGTTAAGAAAACCGCTACACGAACAACATAAGAAAATCGAATTTAACAAATAGATTACATTAAGTTTTAATTTCGAAAGAAACCTTAAGCCAAGCACTGTTAAAAGAGGCCCACAAATTATGCCCGTTAAACTGAATTGTATGCATATTCATAAATAAATTCATCACCATTTTTAAAGTAAGAAACTGTTTTGTAAAAAACAATCTTAGAAATAAAACATTTAGGTGTTTATTATAAAACGAGACCTAAAGTTAGATCAGGTTAAAAACTAGTGCACTCACTGTCTTCATCTTACAAAACGAAAGAGACAGCACTAGTTTTAAACCTTGTCTAACTTTAAATCTCAATTTATAACCTTTAGATTTTTTATTATACATTTTAGTATGATATGCTTAAACCTACTACTCATTAATATAAACCTACCTATTCGCCTTTTTTAAGATTATTATCATGTGTTCAATTGTAATTACAAAAAGTATTTATTATGTTAGCTGATTAACATTTTGTTTAACTCTTGTAGGCTATATTTTGATGTTAGGGAATTACTTTAAGAGGTATAATTATATAGATTAATGTTTAATTACACAGCCTATTACACAGAGGCTAAAAGGAACAAAGGTTTTTTAACAAATTTACTTTTTGCGACAGTTTTTGTACAAAATTGTTATATGATATAATAATAATAACAATATTAAATATTATAGTTTTAGCTCCATTTAATTGTTTTTATAAAAACAATTTGATTTAAATATTATCAATAAACAATTCTTGCCAGAGTGACGACGTTTGTACAAAAATACTTTTATGTATTGTATGGTCTATATATTATAATAATTAATATTTATTGCCATTTTGTTGCTAAATTTTAGCTTTAGCTATTATTGTAAATGTTAGACTGTAAGAATATTATTAAATATAAAACAAAGTGACAGGATATAATAAATGAAATATGCATTCCGTTTGAATCTACAAAATGGTATAATTGTTCGAATTTTGTAATAATGTAAACAACGCATTTATCGACCTAAATAATGTCAGTATTAAATAATCATTTATGTAACATGAGGTTTTGGGAAAATCTACCAAAAGTTAACCGATTCTACTACGCTGCCATCACAAAATATTGCCATAATAAAAAATATTCTACTTATTTGGTAGATTTTTCCGAATACTTTGTTTAGTGTTAGCGTATGGGAATACCATATAATTGCATAAGCTTTAAGTTATATTTAGATGGGTGTTGCTACAATATCAAATGCTGAGAGGCATAGCATGCGCTTTTTATTAAATAATAATAAAATAATAATGTATTGTCTATGATCTTTATAATTTATTTGACGTAATAAAAGAGTATGTTAGATATTTGAGTTTTATTTGAAACTAGCTGACCCGGTAGACCGTTGTCCTGTCCTACCTAAATTAATTCTGTCAATTGGGCTAACTGTAAAACGAGAAACGACTGACAGCTCTTACGAACGCCATTGTTACTGCCGCTATGTCGTTCCCCCGTTGGCGCCAAAACCCCGTTTTTTTTAAAAAGAAATATGGCACAAACAATCACATGCACATTCCGCTTATTCAAGTCTACATACAAACTGTAAAGTCTTAACAGCACTGTGTTGTGTCTTTCATCTTATTTTAGATTTATATAATTTACCTTATTGTATAATTATATACATTTACTTTTTCTCTATTTGTACATCCCATTTTTCTTTTTCTGAATACCTCTATTGTATTAACATATTTCAACAGAAACTATTTATGTCTTTTAAATACATTGAAATATTGTGCGTTAATATTACCTTCTGAAAAAGGTGCCCGTGGGACTAACAATATAAATGGCGAAGTGTGGGCGAATAACATTCCTCTGCCTACCCCTTCGGGAACAGGCGTGATATATATCGCACATCCTCTAAAAAAGTGTCATAACACAAAAAAAGTGATTTTATGAAAATTAAGATTTACGATTTTTTATTTATTTTTTGTCGTCTTGTGAATTAGGAGCTGTAATTAATTTTGTTTTTATGTGTTATATTGCTTTAAATTTTATTTAACTTTATGACAGTAAGACAAAAATAAAAGAAAAAATTAAACGTTTCTTTATTATTACTTCGTTATCGACTTTTTTTGTGTTATGACACTTTTTTAGAGGATGTGCGATATGTTAAGTTTTGCAACGAATATATAAAGGCTGGCGAGTCTTATTGTCATAATAATCAGGCCATGAGTCTACTAAAATCCCACCACTGGACACAGACCTCTCACTTACCAAGATGAGAGGGATTCGGATGTGGAATTCTAGGCCCACAAATACCGTACGATTGATCAATAAAGAAAATCAAATATCATTTTTTTCATAAACTATTTACATAGTACTTGAAATTAAATATAAATATAAAAAACAATCAAAATATTATTACACTGAAATCACGAAGCTTAAATTCACTTATATGCAACAAAACAATTTAAAAACAAAAAATAAAGAAGTGTAAGTGAATCTAAGTGCCAGTTTCGAGCCCCCGCTCTGTAAGAAGAACTGGCAAGAAACTCACAGGCTATTTTTTAATTTATCTATTGGCTTGGTACTTGAATTACAATCTTCATTTGTCTGTGAACAATGCAATATAATAAAACATTCACATTCATTCATGTTCTAAGTTGTTCATATTAGAATAGCCTGTATGAAACTGCAATTTAATCCCAAGCATTTTTATTTGCCATATAGTCTTTGATATAGAAAGAAAGAAAGAAGAAAGAAAATATATTTATTTGGTACACAAACAATTCACAATTACCAACTAAACTTATATACTAACTGGACTGTACCAAAAAGGTCACCGCTCAGCATGTGTCGCAGTATGACCCACGACGCTGATATTCTGCGGTAACCTAAAATAAAATTAACAAAAAGCAATACTGAACACAAAGTTGGAAAATACTAACACAAAATTAAAAATTATAGCTGAAGTGGCATTGTCGATGTTATTACAATTAAACAACTTACAAATTAAAAACTATTACATTCTAATATATCTACATACAAAAATATATAGTATCACTTTGAAGACAGCTTGAGTTTTATTGTTAATTAAAATTTATTTAGGCTTAATTGCTGTATTTTGCTTGGGATTTTATTTTAGAATCGCACACATTGTCATTTAAATTATTTATTTTAATGTTAACTATTAGTCATTTCAGATCGATGGGAACGACGAATCGATAACGTATGTCAAGATCGTTAACGATTCACTTAATCGAAGACCATATCGGAAATCGTAACAGAAGCCCTTCAACCATAAATATCGTAACGATATATATCGTAATAGTTAATAGACATCGGTCACATCCCGAATTGTATCAAAAAGAGCGTACACAAGTAGGTATCTAAATAAGCTGACTCTGCCAACCATGTCTACTGCATCTTATGCGAGGAACAGCTATGTCATGTCTATTCACTACATAGTATAAAATAATATAGTAGTGGAACACTGTCAATTTGTGAGATTTGTGATGTGATGTCGTAACTCAACTCACTTTTTTGCGCTTATATTGCAAACGCTGGCCAAACCCTACGAGATTAGTCAAAATAATGTACTACAATATTGTACAACTTATAAAATTCTTCAAAAAAGTCCGCGATGGTATATGTCTATCTCTCAAGAATACCCCATAATAACCAATTTTATCTTTTACTTTTTACTAAAAATAATGGCTTATTAACGAAGCCATTTTAAGTATGTATGACATTAATTCTTATCTAAATAAACATGTTAGTAAGCTTGGACATTAAACATAGATTAAATTTGTCTTTTACATCACGTAATTTCGATCAGTATTTTACAAGATATCAAACGAATAAACTTACGTTAAATCGAAAAAATATGGTTGCGGCGGTGGTAGGTATTCGCGGCCTATATAGAGACATTCTGTAATTATGTATTATACGTCACTATTCATATTAGCATACCACCCGTGCGAAGCTGGGGCGGGTCGCTAGTAAAGTCTATAATAGGCTCGAGAATAACTTAAGCTGAAGCCATTGAACAAATTTAAAGTTCATTTAAAAAAATGGCTTGTTGATGAGTGTTTTTATTCACTGAGTGAACATTTTAAAGACAAAATTTATGATTGTTATATTAGAATCCTCTGATTACATTTTTGCGTACCAGTTACTGGTGAAATATGCGGACTTTATTAAGTTTAAGATCACTTATGTGAAACATTTTTTCTTTTAAATAATGGCTTCGTGCGTCTAGCACATCTAGCCAGTGTCAAGTAAGTGATATATTAATAATATATAATTCATAGTAAATGAAAATGAGTGATGATAAAGATGATAAATGGTAAATGAGATACCCTCCCCTAAGCCCCTTGAGTCCTCAGTAAAGATGTGGGACTATACTGAGATCTCACATGGACTCCTTGAGAGAATTTGAAAAGTGATGTTGCACTGCTTTGTTTGATTTACCAACACTCATGTATATTCACAAACACTTAACGGTCAATAATCCAACGTCATTACACATTAATGTTAGAAATATCACAAATTTTAGAAAATAAAACAAAACTGCAGACATGACGCTTCACTTTCCCGCCAAGAACTCCGTAACACATTTAATGTATAATAAAAAGTATAAATCGAGAGTGTGGCTCTGCGATCACCGTTTCGATTTGTATCTCATTCTGCCGTATGAATATAATTCATCTGAACAAGACTTAACCGTTCCGTTTCTAACAATTAAATTATCGATCGCAACCACCAATGATTTCAAGTATTGAGGTACCATTTACATCGATCATCAAGCACGATTTTCGTCAGAATGATCGAAATGATGAATATGGGGCACTTGATTAAGGCGGCCAACTTTCAACAACAATAATAATAACCTATTATTCCCAAATTTTTAAAATCAAAACAATTCCATTACACGTACGCCCCCTTCCCGCTCTTACGCCTTATATTACTCTATGGTCTTTTTTAGAGTTCAGTAGAGAGAAAGAAAAAGAGATAGCGCGATACGCTTGTCGCTATTATAATCTGTGTGTGTTCCTTCCTGCGCTATTGACCGTGCGCGCCTGTGGGTGTTGTGTAGAAGTGTAGTCTGTGGTAAAAAAATAGGAATGCGGGACGCATACATCAGTAGGTACATCATTTTACAGGACTATTTCACTAATAATTCCAAAGCGGGATTTCGTCTAGCGTTACGGGACGGTTGGCCGCCTTACTCTTTATTATACTTCGCTGCACGCGGAGTCGTCAAACATGATTTGTGCAGTATTGTGCTTGCGTCGAGCACGCGCTTTTGATAGAACTAAAAAATTGTGATCAAGTATGCGTTTCAAATTAATCAGAAGACGATCTAGGGATATCGGTCACTTTTATTGTTTGTTAATCAGAGTCATAATGAAGCAGTTTTTTTATTTCTTTTATAACTAAATTACACTCTTAAATAGACAAGATTTCGTTATTTCAAGTAAACCCTACTCTAAGATTTTATAAATAAATAGCGCACATGCTTACGTCACAAAAAAGTAACAGGACTATTGTACTCGACAAGAGGTAAATTTACATTTTTGCTTCAATATTTACACCAGGCATTTTATAGCATAACGTTTGATTCATAAACTTTTTTATTTTTATAACGTCATAATGACGACATCCTGCTGATGGTAGGCAGTCGATGCAGTCCAAAAACAATTTAAGCGCTTCATACCGTGAAATAAGCACGGTATAAAGCGCATCTACTCATGACGGCCTGTTAAAATGCCGTTTCACGCCCCGCTTAAAAGACCCGGGATCATAGTAAATAGGAAACACATGAGCCGGCAGCGAATTCCAGAGCTTATTGGTTTTGCTCAGAAACGACTTCCCAAAATTCTTGGTTTGAGTACTGATAATCTGCACAGTATGAGGATGGTTTCGGTAAGAAGACCAGCACGTGTTGTTCGGGAGAGGAAAGGAGAGGGCGGGATGAGATCGAAAAGCTGCTCAGAACACTCGCCATAGTAGTTCCGGTAGAAGACACAGAGATGCAATGTCTCTACGCAGCTGTAGATCCTCGAGTGAGGCTGTTAACTCAGCATCCCCTATAATGCGAACCGCTCGCCGTTGCAGTCTGTCCTAAAAGTACGCATCCGTAATGCTTACCGACATTGTCACGGTCTTTCTTACGCGCATCACACCAAGCATAGCTGAGCAGCTTTTTATTATTAATGTGTTTTTACATACTACTTTTATTAGTGTTTATTAAATTACTCGTACGATATTTGCCGCGTGGTACCGATTCAGAATAGTGACACCCCCTCTCATCTCACAGGCAGTAGTTCGAGTCGACGTAGAGAAATGTTACCGGATGATGGGCAGCAGCGTCATCCTGGGGGCCTACCGCCGAATTCGATGGATTACCGGTAATCCATCTAGATCAAACTTTGTTTTGCGTTCATTACTCCGTACCGGGGAATCTGCCGACAGCCACCTCTCATTCATGACCTTCAGTCCGTGACAGACCAATAGGTAAATGGAGAACGCCATTTTGTTTCGATTTCCATGAGTTCGGCGGTACGACAGAATCAATTCGAAATCCATTTTGCCTTGTAATCGATTGCCATCGAACTCGGCGGTAGGCCCCCTGGGTACTGGCTGGAACTGCGATCAACAGCCCGCCTGCCCAGCGTGCTAATTATGGAAAAATATCCCTAATAGAATGTAATCTCGGAAAGCACCATCTATGGCAGTCGTTATTAGGAAGTCAGTGCCTTCGAACATTCTGACAGCTGGTATAGAATGTTTCCCTCTGGGTTGCGGAGGTTAGACGGCAGTCGCTCCCCGTAATAACTGAAATTCAGTCAAATCTGATTGAACCAGTGAGCAGACCCTGGGCCCTAAGCTTAAGTCTGGGGCAACCGGGATAATGCTAAGATATGATGATCCCTAATAGAATGTAATCTAATGGGAAGGCTTTTATTCACCAGTGGACTTTTAGGGGTGATGTGATAATGGGTCTAATTCTCGTCTTGACCTTTTTTTTTTGTTTTACGTCGGTAACAAAATGCATTTACGCACTGCCTTCTGGCCAAAGGGGGACCGAAAGGGGGTGTGGGACTCACCACCGGCAGCAATACCCACTAAAAATCTTCCGACGACGCCCGCCGCTTGTTGAGAAAGAGGCGGGGGCCAGTACCTGGGTTGCAGCTTCTGACACCCCGCCTGCGGCCAACGTCCCCCGGACCAAAACCGGGAGGACCTCCTCAGAAAAGCGCAGTGGACGCGCCCCTCCTACCTCCCCCTGCGACCATAGCGTATGTGGCCGACTTCCCGGAGGGTCCATGGTTAGACAGCAGGGGCCGCCTGCCCCCGCTGCCTAGACCCTCCTGGCCTACCCGCAGCGCCCTCCATAGGTCCCTCTTAGTTTCCCCCCCGGTAGTCAGTACTAAGGGCACCCAGAGTCGTCGGTCTCTGGGTGTTACCTTTTCCCTAGCGCCTCCTGCGCCCTACCGGGAGGTACTCAGCCCCCCCACCACGACAAGGTGGAGACCAGTCGGGGGGGTTCTCGTCTTGACCTTGCACAACGGCAGTTTAACTTATCATCAATGAAAACAGGAAATAAAAAAGTAAACAAACAACACCACCTTAAATACGTTTTAATTAGTAAAATCAACTTAAACATGACTTCTTATCCTCCTAACCACAATCTGCTACACAGAATTAGCTCACAATAATTATCATACTATTTACAAGTACAGTCATATTTATATCGCGTGTTCATATACCAATAGTAACATGAACCCAGACAATACATGCAACATCAAAATTATATGAACAGAATGGAAAATAACCCTTAACAAAGCTTACCGCGAAATTAATTAAAAATTTGATGTCTTTTTATAATTTTCGAACCCTATATACATTTTCTATATTATCTTCTACTTATGGGGTTAAGAGGTCAGTAAACCTGCACTCCTCTCCTGAGGTTGTGAATTCGATTCCCACACAGAAAACATCTTTATGTGCATGAACATAAATATTTTTCCTGGTCTGGGTGTGTCTAATGTAAGTTTATCCGTTATTTTGTACTCATAACACAAGTTTTTAATGATACTTATCTTGAAACTATATAATTGGTGTGATTGTTACCAAATTCTTATTATTAATATAATAGACTTGAGCTTTGTCAAAAGTTTATTCCACCTGCATAACCCAATTAAGCTAGGTGGCCAGACAGTTATGTTATATATTAAATTACATTACATTACACTCAATATTTTTTATATAATTATAACAAAAATGCGATATATATACCAGTCCACACTTACTGTGGCAAATAACAAAAAAGTTGTTCAGAAAATGCGTAAAGTAACTCTGTCTGTCTGTCTCGCTTTCACGACAAAACTACTGAACCAATTTAAATGAAATGAAAAAATGTGTTAAAACTTTAAAATTTAACTGTTGTCAGTTTGGTTCCTTACATATTTTTTTCTTATTTAGAACAATTTACACAAAAGTTGCATTTAAGTGACATTAGAGCACCATGTGTGCGATTATAAAACTACCACAGGTATATTTTACTTGAAATTCAATTTCAATAAACTCACTTAAATAATAAGTGACAATTATGTAAATTTATGTTATACATTAACTTTTTGTCTAAAAGCTTCAAATACTTGTATGCAAGAACATGGTTATTTGTTCTGATATCGGTGTTTTCTTTGTATTTTAAGTCATCATATCTAAGCTTCAGGCCCAGGGTCTGCTCACTGGTTTCAACCAGATTTTGTCTGTATTTCAGTTATTACATAAAGCGACTCCCGTCTGACCTCCGCAACCCAGAGGAAACTTCTGTCTTAACATTGATTTGGTTTAAATTCCTTTTTAATTAAACTAAACAATCTGACCACTTCATCCCTTACTCCAACCAGCCCAAAACTCTTCCAGAACCACATTTCCATGATGTTACTTGGTGATCTAAGGGCCTCATTTATCATAGTGAGCATTTTTAATGCAGAGCGGAAGACGTTGCTGTCCTCTCCGCATTGAAAACGTTCGCAAACCGTAAGTTTGATAAGGCTGTTGGTGTTATTATCCATGTCAGTTCTTTAAACTCTTTTTGATTAAAAATAACTCAATATTAACTGCACAATCCACTAACTTTGTATCTTCCACGTTCACATAAAACATGCACATCTAGTCCCTCAGATATTAACTAAAAGTGTTCACATTTAACCGCACAATCCGTTCACTTTATATCTTCACATTCACAAACAGCACAGTCTGTCTGATAGTCTTGGTGGTGGGCTTCCTAAAACCCTTCTTGATAAGGCTTGGAGTCGAGCCTGGCTTGAAGCAGCTCGAGCTGTCTCCGAGCCTCGCACTGGGGGAAGTTGTTCAGCTCGTAGTACTGGGGGGCTATGCGGAGCAGCCATTCCGCTGAAAGTTAAGAGAAAATGCTAGTTTTAGTAAAGTACATACATCATCTCGATATATCCCTTTTGGGGTGGGCATAGTTGGTGACTCCTAACTCCAGAAACCAACATCATATTAGTCTTATAAAGTCTACCGCTGAACTTCATCTTTAGTCATCACCCTGGGCAGGCGTTGCTGATCTCAGTTCCAGCCAGTATGCTGCCTATCATCCGGTAGCATTTCTCTGTGAGATGAGATGGGTGGCACTCTGCCTGGCCGGCACCAGTGCCAGTACTCACGTTTGATGTAGTTCTGGGCTGGCACCAGTGCTAGTACTCACGTTTGATGAAGTTCTGGGCCGGCCCCAGTGTCAGTACTCACGTTTGATGCAGTTCTGGGCCGGCACCAGTGCTAGTACTCACGTTTGATGAAGTTCTGGGCCGGCACCAGTGCTAGTACTCACGTTTGATGCAGTTCTGGGCCGGCACCAGTGCTAGTACTCACGTTTGATGAAGTTCTGGGCCGGCACCAGTGCTAGTACTCACGTTTGATGAAGTTCTGGGCCGGCCCCAGAGCCAGTACTCACGTTTGATGAAGTTCTGGGCCGGCCCCAGTGCCAGTACTCACGTTTGATGAAGTTCTGGGCCGGCACCAGTGCCAGTACTCGTTTGATGTAGTTCTAGGCCGGCCCCAGTGCCAGTACTCACGTTTGATGTCGGTGACGGTGCGGATGTAGTTCTTTGTGGTCAGCACAAACTCGTTGTAGAGGACCCAGTCCGGCTTGTGGTCGAGGCAGGTGGAAGGGTGAAGCTGTACCACCTGGTTGTCTTTCACCGTGAGGTAATGGCCGGTGCGTTCCAGGTGGCCCACCTTCAAATTAAAAACAAAATATATTAATACCACTCATTAATGCGGCAATGCGGGAGTACACCTGGGAACAATATTTTTCCTAAAGCTGTTGTAAATTTTAGTTGTTATGTGTATATAGTGTAGGAAAGTGGTTTGTATTTTTTTTATATAGATCTTTAACTAAATTTAATCCTGTACTTAGAAATCAATTTACAACTGTACTTTTAGTTTTTAAATATCTTTTGTAATCTATAATATATTATCCTTTATTGCACATTCAACAAAACAAAGAAACACATATACAAATCAAACAAGTACAAAGGTGGGCTTATCTCTAGAAGAGATCTCTACCAGCCAACCCTAGCAGTTGTGAATTGATTTGTAGGTACCGGATTAAATTTGGGTAAAGATCTATGTAAAAAAATAACTTATGTTTTATGCGCAATAAAGAATTGTTATTTATTATATTGCAGTGAAGTGTGTTTTATTCGAACTCGGCTTTTAGTAAACTATCCACTAATTTAGTAGACTGTGACCAAATGACGAAAACATTGGTGATTATTAAATAAATAAATCAAATGAATATATTATAAAAATTACACCAATTATTTAGTTCCAAGATAAGTATCATTAAGGAACTTGTGTTTTGGATACTAAAGAACGGATAAACACACTTAGATACTTTTTTTTTGTAAATACATACTTAATATACATAGGAGAACACCCAACCAGAACAAATATTCATGTTCATGCACACAAAGATTTGACCTGTGTGGGAATCGAACCCACGACCTCTGGAGTGAAGTGCAGGTATACTGACCTCCACATCATATCGGTCGTCCGATATCATATGCCTCTGCCTACCCCGTCGGGGAAACAGGCGTATATGTATGTGAATGTATGTATGTACAATTTGAATGCAATTTATTGACCTGCATGAAGAACCCATTGACGAGTGCTTTCCGAATGTTAATGTAATAATCTTTACTAGTAAACTCGGTGCTCGTTCGCTTCAAACTAAACCTGCAAATAAAAACATGTAACAATTATTAAATATATCCAAATTAATACTACCCTCAATAAATATACCAGTATAAGGATCCTACCAACCGCTGAAGAGCCCAAGCCAACCTCACCTGCAAGTGGTGCACCTGTCGATCAACGGACGAGGTTTGGCAAAAACAGTGCCCGGTAAGCGGCAATAGGCTCGCCACCTATTACGTGGGACCAACTATATAATTGGCGAAATTAGGGCTTATAATATGCCTCTGCCTACCCTTACGGGGAAACAGGCGTGATTGTATGAATGTAACATGACATAATATCACGTCTGCCACGCACTTGCAGGTGAGGTTGGCTTGAGCTCCTGAAATGAAAAAAATCAACATATTTTGACCGTTAAAAAGGTTGAAGGAGTGACAGTATATTATGTATGCATGTATGTATATATGCATGTATGTATGCATGCATGCATGTATGCATGCATGCATGTATGCATGCATGCATGTATGTATGCATGTATGTATCCATGTATGTATGCATGTATGTTTGCATGTATGTATGTATGCATGTATGTTTGCATGTATGTATGTATGTATGCGTGTATGTATGCATGCATGTATGTATGCATGTATGTATGCATGCATGTATGTATGCATGTATGTATGCATGTATGTATGCATGTATGTATGCATGTATGTATGCATGCATGTATGTATGCATGTATGTTTGCATTTATGTATGCATGTATGTTTGCATGTATGCATGCATATATGTATGTATGCACGTATGTATGCATGTATGTATGCATGCATGTTTTATGGATGAATGCATGCATCCATGGCTGTATTTATGCATGCATGTATGTATTTATATATGTATGTAATATGAATATACCACAAACCTGTCCATGATCCTGCTGAGCTGCTGCCGAACGTTATCGCCAGACTTGAGGGAGCGGTAGTTTATGAAGTTATCGTAGCACCAGTGGGGGTCTTCAGAATCTACAGAGTGACAGACAAACACAAATTAAATTTTATTTTTTACAAAAATCAATTGTTTACCCTTAAAAGGTTGTATAGGGATCCTACCAAGATCTTAGGAGCCCAATTGAACCGCACCTGCAAGTGGTGCATCTGCCGATCAACGGACGAGGCTCAGGGAAAACTAAAGTTCCCGGTAAGCGGCAATAGGTTTGCCAAAAGGTCTGTATGTATGTTTAATACAATCAACAAAAAAAAATGCCTGAATAACCACTCACTCTGTTTGAAGGCGTGGTACACATTGAGGAGTGTGAGATGGTCTCCGTCGATGTGTGCAAACCTCATTTTCGCTTCATCAGCTGCTTTCCGCGCCTCGTTTGGTCTCACAAAGCATTGTGGTACTGGAAATGTAATATTCATAATAATATAACGTTTTTATTAATAATATTTTTTATTGACATAAAATAAGTGAATAAAGTAAAAATAAAATATACTTTATTGTCTTTAAGATCAACATGATCATTTAGATTCGTCAAACATTTACTCACAAAATGGAAATTCGATATTTTTTTTAACAACAATGAAAGAGATATGAGCGGTACAATAATAAAGAAATAAAAGCAAATGGGTTCTTTGTCAGAATTTGTCAAGGTTTGTCAGTTTAACTGTCTGTTGTGGTTTTTCTCAAGATTTGTCGGTCTGTCGTTATTCTAAACGAGGCTTCCAAAAGGCAACGAGATTGAGAAGAATGCCTAAAGAAACTCATTTCGGCTTTTTAAAAATTTGTCTTAAAATCTAATACACTTAAAGAATTGTGTTTAAAGTGTTTAAAGATGTGCTTAGATGGTTTGCTCATGTTGAGAGGATGAATGAAAGTAGACTAACGAAAGTGATTTATGATGGACAAGTGATTGGAAGTGTTGGGAGAGGAAGACCACGTTAAAACCTTCCATGACCAAATCCAGAAAGTTTTGGAGAAAGGGCAGGTCAAAAGTATCATAAATATTGGTGTGTATGAGGAGGTTAATGAGTGTGAATGAAGCTAAAAGTGTGTGCCAAGATCGTAGCAAGTGGAAGGATGTGATCTCTGCCTACTGCTACGGGAAAGAGGCGTAATATTATGTATGTATGTAAATAAATCTTACAATTCATTATAAATTAATTAAAAGTTTATATTTTAATCATTTATTATTTCTTTTAAGTTAGTAGTGATTAAATATCAATCAATAATTAACGCATAATTATTGATGATGTATTTAATGAAATCCTTTATCATTTTGTAATAAAATATTTAGTTTTGTTTCTTACAAATTACACCAATTATTTAGTTCCAAGATAATCATTAAAAACTTGTGTTATGAATACTAAATAACGGATAAACATACATACGTTTTTAGTAAATACATACTTAATGTACATAGAAAAACACCCAGACCAGAACAAATATTCATGTTCATGCACACAAAGATTTGTCCTGTGTGGGAATCAAATCTGTTATGTCGAAATCAGGAGATGCCATCGTTATGTGGAAATTAGGAGTTGAAAAAGCGTTGCCTACTCACCAGAAAGCATGGCTGTGATGGAGAGGATCTCGTTGGAACAGTTGTGGTTGCAGCTCGCGATCAGCATCTTAGCCAGCTGTGGGTCCAGCGGAAACTCGGCCATCACTGCGCCCAGATCTGTCAGGTTGCCGTCATCATCTGGAATGTTACGGTAACAAAATGTTAACAAAATACTAACACAACATGGAGTCTTAAAGGAAAATGTGGGCGTGGCGTAGCGCATGGCTCTTACTAAACTGATATCAATTCAATTCAATGTTTATTGCACTCCATAATGTTACCCGATAAGTGTTTTTGGGCTTAAAACAGTAATTAAAAGAATTCATCAGTTAATTAAAAAAAAATGAAACTTAAAAGGTTTACTTATTGTATTATGAAGTCCTCAGTTTTCAGTCTTCTTTTCTGAAATCGACTTATCTGATAATATCACAAGAAAAAGCGGCAGAAATTATGTATCTGATGTTGTCACTTATCGGGTTTGAGCACGGAACCCTCGAAATGGTCTTACATCTACACAAGTTACAATTATGGACCCTGTTGGGCATGGCTAACTTAGGAGAGAGGAAGCATACTAGTTCCTTTTTTACAATTTTAAATAAAGATTACATAGTTCACAACATCAATGTCCTAAATCAAAATATAACCATAATTGGTAACTTAATTTTATGAGTAAGTATAAACTTAACTTAGATAATTATTAGGTATTTTTGTACTACTATCAGAATTGTATAGTTTATTTATTATTTTATTAATTAATAATTATTGTGCATATAATTTAAATGTCCCTAAATATATTATTACATTATTGTTTAAAAATTTTCATGTCATTACCTCATATCTGTCATCATTCTCGACAGATATCAGGTAGACATAATTCTCAACGGTCCTCAGAAATTGTACTCAATGGATATCAGACATATTTCTCAACGGACATCGGAAATTCTAACGGAATAATTGGAAAAAATCTTCTCCACGGATAATCAACTCAACGGATATTCCTCTCGGCGGATATCGGATATTATTCTTAACGGATATCGGATATTTTACTCAACGGTTTACGGCTATTCTATTCAACTGATATTCTACTCAACGGATCTCGAATATTGTACTCAACGGACTTCCGTGTTTTTTTTACTTTTTCTACTACTTACGAATATTTACACCCAACTGATTTCACATTTACTCAGGGCAGCAAGGATATTTTATCCAACGGATATATTCCTCACTGTTTCTTTAACTCAACGGATATTTTATCCAGAACAGATATAGTACTTACCCAGGGCTAGGTAGCTGAGTAGCTCCAAAGCTCTCATTACCATCTCAGGCAATCTATAAAGTCAAATCTGATATCATATTTACCCAATGTTGCTAGCTAGTACAAAAGCTTCAGAACGGACATAGGTCTAATAACAAAATACTCTCGCAACGGATATCCTTGAGATATCAGATATATTCCACATTTTATTTGTTAAAACAGATATAACGAATATCGGCCATCTGAATTAGCGTACATCGGATATTTTACTCAACGGATATAGGATATTGTAGACAACGGATATAGGATATTGTAGACAACGGATATAGGATATTTTAGACAACGGACATCGGATATTTTACAACGGGCATCGGATATTTTGCAAACTTTTTAATTCTTTTTTCTTTATCTCACAAAGGATATAGTACTTACCCAAAGCAGCCAAGTAGTTGAGTAGCTCCAAAGCCCTCATCAGCGTCTCGGGCGCGGGCGGGTCCATGAAGTCAAAATGCACCAGGTCATCGATGCCCAGCTTTTTCAACTGCAAAACTACAGATCCTAAGTTTGATCTGCAAATGTAATGCGTTGTTGGCATTAGAATTGCTTTGCGACACGTTAAATGATACAATGACACGTTAGGAAAACTAAGTTAGGAGATTGGCAATACATGCGTATATATAATCACGCCTTCTTCCCCAAAGGGGTAAGCAGAGGCATATTACTAAAGTATATTGAAAAAAATAAGTATTTAGGTATGTTTATCCGTTATTAAGTATCCATAACACAAGTTCTTAATAATACTGAGCTTGGAACAAAATAATTGGTGTACATAATTGTAATAGAACATTTCTTATTTTTTCCATTGGACACTTAAACACACTTCATTCTATCATATACCCTCATCTAAACATTATAAGTAAGTTCATTATAAATAAGTTCCCTCTCAATTTGCAGTGCCCCTACGGCGCATCAGTATTCATTTTATTACCTATGTACCTACTTGATTACTTGATGCAATAAAGATTTATGTAATCTTAAACACTCTTTTAAGACTAAATTAACTTTTAAAAGACCTATAACCGTTTCAAAATGTCACTTCTGGACACAAAAAACCCTCTTCTTATTAAAATTACTACAAAAACCTTCTAGCCACTTGAAAAAGTCATCTATATATCACCGAATAACACTGTTATAACTAAAACAACTTCAAAACCCCCTGTAACCACGTCCCAAGTCACCTCAATATCTCCGGGTAGGTGTTATCTTGCATCTCATTCTTGTAAGCCTTCTCGGTGTAGAGCCGGAAGCATTTCCCCGGCTTGGTCCTGCCAGCTCGGCCTGCTCGCTGCTGGGCTGAGGCCTTGGATATCGGAGACACCAGTAGAGACTCCACCCTTATACGAGGGTTGTAGACCTTCTGCTTGGCAAAGCCAGGGTCTATCACGAAGACCACACCGTCTATTGTGAGGGATGTCTCAGCTATGTTGGTTGAAACAACCACTTTTCTGCCTATAGCACCGTTTGTACGGTTTGGTGGGGCCGGTTCGAAGATTCTGTAAAGAAAATTGGTATTGGTTTATCTTCACCATGTAAATGTTGAGACTATCCAGCTACTCGACAACACAGACCTAGTGAGAAGACTGAGAAGGACAAAACCTTTTGAGTTAGTTTAGTGTAGTGTCAGTGAAGTGTAATACTGTGACTAAGAACACATTACTAAAGTGTATACGCCTTAATAGAAACAATAAGAATAGTGTTATTGGACAAATTCTTACTTTTGAAATATGTAGTAGTTTATGATAAAAGAAAGTTACTAATTAGTCTTTAGATAGGCTAGATTGTAGTGGATATAAGATACCTCCTTTCAAAAAGAAAAGTATTTTGAATAGGTAAAAAAAAAAAAGTTACGAAGTCAGTTATTGTAATTATTAGCGACGATTATGTACAGTGTAAACTCTTTATAACATCATTCTTTATAACAATAAAACTCTCTATAACATAGAAAAGATCACAATATAGTTGGTTTACCTTAAAACCCATATATTGATACACTCTTTATAGCGCAGCAGCCATTCTCTATTGCAAAGAAATTAGTTTATATTTAGACACAAAAAAACCGTCATTATCGGTGTACCAGTTACAAAAGACGACTAAACCTTTGAGGCCCCGAAACTGCTGAGGTAGTAAACAGCCTCTTGCTTTTGTTCATTGCCTTGAACACATGCTTGGTTTGCTTGAAAATGATGGTCTCTAACTAAACATCTACGTATCGTACCTATTATAAGTTCTAAACCAACTTTGAAACTGTTAACATGGCAAAAAAACGTCAGGCAAAGTTAACTGACTATATGTATTAATTTTATCAAAATCATATTAAAGATTATAGTTAATTTGGTTGTTTTTCTTTCTTCACTCCATGTAACAATAACTCTCTATAACGATAAAAAAAATATCGGTCCCTTGAGTTACGTTATAAAGAGTTAACACTGTATATGTATATCAAATTGTTCATGTATTCATTTTAAGTTTAAGGTAGAACAATATTTTTTTTAATGAGGGTAATACGTTGTCGCACCAGGGTCATTGACCCCGCGTAATTTCTGACGAGTCAGTCTGTCTAGTCAACCGCGCTCGGAACGACACCGTTTTACGCTTCTCAAAGTAGTGTCTGTGTAATTTGAAATAAACTTTAATAAGGACCAAACGCCCCAAACGGCGTATTGTGAATCAATCCTGACCCTTTACAGTATTATATTGGGTTAACCCCGGATTGGACGACCGATATAGCGTAGAGGTCAGTATCCTACACTTTACTCCAGAGGTCGTGGGTTCGATTCCCACACAGGACAAATCTTTGTGTGCATGAACATGAATATTTATTCTAGTCTGGGTGTTTTCCTATTTTTATTAAGTATGTATTTACAAAAAAAAAAGTATTTAAGTATGTTTATCCGTTGTTTAGTATCCATAACACAAGTTCTTAGTGATACTTATCTTGGAACTAGATAATTGATGTAAGTGTCAGAAATATTTATTTATTAAAGTGTATGTGTGTAAGTGAGTGCAAGTATATGTAAGTGAGTGCAAGTGTATGTGTGTGAGTGTATGTATGTGTGTTTGTGTGTGTTTGTGTAAGTGTGTGAGTGTGTTTGCATGTTTATTACTTGGATTAACGACTTCCACATTAAAAACATAGCCCAATACGTCTTCCAAAGGATGGAAGCTCTTAAGCTTAGGCTCCAGGATCTGCTCATCAGTCTAATTAGATTCGGTTGTATATAGAAAGAGGTCAGCTTCACTAATTTAATATGCCTCACCTCTGCTGCAAGTTGGGAGGTAGCGTTGAATACAGTGGAATACACTTCAGCTCCCCAGCGTCCGGGCCCAAGTTGTCTATCTCCCTCTTGATCCTCTTACATGCGTCTTCTATCTCCTCTTGTCCGGTTAGAAACAGCAGTATATCGCCTGGAAGAGGGTATATACACATTATTCACTGTCTTTGCACAGAACAGGATAAATCTTATGAATATTTGTTATATTCAAATTCAAGATTATTTATTCAAGTTTGGCTTAAATAGAGCTCTTATGAATAATAATAATAATAATAGTTCTTTATTCAAGACCATGGGCCCAATTTTTGTTAGTAACAATATTTATCTTATATATTAATGTTAGTAGGGATAATGTAACTATTTTTTATATGCAAGTCAATGCTGCTCAATTCCACTTAAAACCGCGCAGCAGTGACCTACATATACACAGTCCAGCCTGCTAGCGATCAGACCCAGGACGCTGTTGCCGCTGGCACGAACCCTGCGCACCAGAGATGCGCATCTTTTACGCATAGTGGCATAGAAGCAATCTACGCGATGCTCTGCGAACATGCCTGATGCACTACAGAATCGTGGCAGCCCCATCAGCACCCTGAATGGATTATTATACTGGACACGGAGAGCACTGTAGGACTTTCGGGTATACACAGCCCACAGACTGCATGTGTAAAAAGATGTACAGTACGATCTAAACAGAGTGGTTTTAACTGATTCAGAGCTACGAGCGAATCTGTGAGCTATCATGTTCGCCCTCACCGCCAGCGCCCTCCGCTCCCTTTCAATGTCGTCATCATCCCTGAGGTCAGAGGTTAATAAATGTCCCAGATATTTAAACCTGTGAACCCGTTTAAGTACAGCCCCACTAAGTTTAACCTCAGGGACGTGAGCTGTGTTTTTGCCTCTGACCTCAAAGACCATGACTTCACTCTTTATCACATTATAAATTAGACCATGACCTAAAGCGTATGCCTCACAGACCGCCACAAGATTCCTGAGGCCACAGACCGAGGCACTTAGCAGCACCATATCGTCAGCATAACTAATATTGTTAACATTAACGCCGTCTATATGACAGCCGACATGGGTGCTGCTAAGTGCGACTATCAGGTCATTTATGTACAAGTTGAAGAGCAGAGGCGAAGTCAATCCCCCTTGCCTCACCCCACACTCCAACCCATACGGCTGCGACATAGATCCTGACCATCGCACACTATTGATCTGGTTTCCATACCAATACTTGCAGATATTTATGAGCTCTGATGGTAATTTAATGTTTTCGAGTTTTTTCCACAACAAATCATAAGAAACCAGGTCAAACGCCTTTGATAGGTCAAGGAAGCAAGCATGGACTGGCGTATTTCGATCAGTATAATATCTGATAGCATGCAGAAATAAATTACAAAAAACCAACATACCAGCGATCTCTTCACAAATATGTATCTGCACAACAGTCCTAATGGCAGCCTCCAAATAATCCCTCTCCGGCTTGGGAGTGTAGAAAATCTCTACCGGATGAGTTCTACCCGGCACATTCATCAACGGGGCATTATCAAAGTAATTCTGGAACTTCCCAGCATCCAACGTTGCTGACATGATAACCAGCTTCAGATCTGACCGTTGCTTTATCACTTCCTTCAACACTCCCATCAGTATATCCGTGGCCAAAGTCCTCTCATGGGCCTCATCGAGGAGTATAACTCGGTACTGTTCAAGCATTGGGTCGGACATAGCTTCACGGAGTAACATTCCGTCTGTCATGTATTTTAGCACTGTTTGGGGTCCGGAGCAGTCTTCAAAACGGATGCTGTAACCTACTTGTTGGCCTGGAAAATAAATTATAAATATAAGACATTTATATTATTGCAAGCAGCGATAGGCTAGTGGAGAGTCTAAGGGGGCTTATTACAAAACAAGATCTTTAGTTAAACCTGGTTTAAAACTAGTGCTGTCACTGTCTTCATTTTAGCAAATAAAAGTGACAGCACTAGTTATAAACCTGGTAATTCACAGGGTCTCGGGTCCAAACCCTGATCTCAGAAAGAAAAAAAAGAAAATAATTTATTCTGTGACACATGATACATTGGTTTACAAAAATAAAAATTAGTAGACACATGTGGCACCGAAAAGGCTTATACTCAGCATATGCCGAGGGGTCACTATGGCCCCGCGGCGCTGGTCTTCAGTATATTTTGAAAGAAAGAAAATGTTTATTTAACATAGGTATTCCATATTAACGATAAAAAATAATACGAAGCGCTCGTAGCTCCGCGATAACCGAAGTAAGGTAGAGCTTATAGTGGTCAGTCATTGAATGGGTGACCGTTTGTGTGGCATTTGATATCGAACGCTTCCGTGCTTCGGAAGGCACGTTAAGCCGTTTGTCCCGGTTATCACTAAATGTGGTAGTCGTTAAGCCATGTTTGAGGCTTAACTGGCGGCTTGATAAATTCTAACAGCAGGACGCCATACACCTGCCTCCGCCAATCCGCACTGGGTCCGCGTGGTGGAGTATGACCCAATACCCTCACACCTTGGTATGTGAGAGGAGGCTCGTGCTCAGTAGTGGGACGTTAATGGGCTGAGATGATGATGATGATGATGAATAATAGGAAAGTACGTTAAGCCGTTCCGGCTGTCATGAACATCTATGGCAGTCGTTATTAGGAAGTCAGTGCCTTCTCACATACTGACAGCTGGTTTAACCTTAAAATGATGTTTCCCTCTGGGTTGCGGTCAGTTGGCAGTCGCTCCGTGTAAATAACTGAAATTAAGCCAAATCTGGTTGAACCAGTGAGCAGACCCCGGGCCCTTAAGTCTAGGGCAACCAGGATAATGCCAGGATATGATGATGTTAAATAACTCACCCAAAGCCACATCCATCTCCTCGGCAACTCTCTGAGCCACAGACATGGCTGCCACCCTCCGGGGCTGGGTACAGGCAACCCCTTTAGACTTGCCCCCGGTCACCGCTGCAAACTCCACCGACCACTGTAACAAAATATTAAATAAATAAATATTTTCTGACAATCATATTGGATAAAATTTTATAATCAATGCTGTTTGATTATTGTTTCCTTTGCTTGTGATTCGATTTATAATGTAACGCAAGGTGGCGCTTTTGTTGTTGCTTGTCAAAGAAAAGCAAAAAGTTGTAGCCAGTCAAAGTTGTAACATGTACTACTGTGCAATTAAAAGTGAAATAAATTCTTATTAAAGATAAATCCAGAGGTCTTGTTTAATAACCTATCTTTAATAAATCACACCAACTATTCAGATCCAACATAAGTATTAAAACTTGTGCCATGGATAATAAATAACGGATAAACTATATTACCTTTTTTTTTGTAAATACATACTAAATATACATAGTGAAACACCTAGACCAGAACAAATATTCATGTTTTTGCACACAAAGATTTGTGCTGTGTGGGAATCGAACCCACGATCTCAGGAGCGAAGTGCGAGTATACTCGCCACACGCCATTTCGGTCGTCTAATATTCTAGATGTTATCTAAAAAATAGTAAACTCTGCTATATTTAATAATCTTTATTTATTCTCTCACATAATGGTTGTTACAAAATTAAGCTTACACTATTGTTGCACTTAAAAGTATGTGAGAGACGGATACTGTACTAGGAGACCTGTATGACAGATTACCAGCCTCTCCTACACCGGATCGGTGAAATGAATAAGCTTATAATTAAGTGTGCGAACATAATATGCGTGATAAGAGTGCGCGCAACCGCGTGTATGTAAGTGTATATGAGAGTGTGTCGATGCAGTCCAAAAAAAATGAAAGCGCTTCATTCCGTGAAATAAGCACGATACAAAGCGCATCCACTCATGACGGCCTGCTAAAATGCCGTTTCACGCCCCGCTTAAAAGACTCGGGATCATAGGAAATAGGAAACACATGAGCCGGCAGCGAATTCCAGAGCTTAGTGGTCTTGCTCAGAAACGACCTCCCAAATTTCTTGGTTCGAATGCTGATAGTCTGCACAGTATGATGATGGTTTCTTAAACCAGCACTTGTTGTTCGGGAGAGGGCGGGATGAGATCAAAAAGCTCCTCAGAACACTCGCCATAGTAGTTCTGTTAGAAGACACTGAGAGATGCAATGTCTCTACGCAACTGTAGTAATAGTAATTGTCATGATAGAGTTTTATTTTAAATGTTTTTACTTTTATATAACTCTATACCTATTTATAAACTTGTACGTTATATTATAAATTATACACGGTATTTTGGGGGCGTCTTGTGTTACTGTTTCGGCAAAAGCTGAAAATCAGTGTTTTGCTCTCTCGGAGCAAAAAACCCACTGAGCCGTAGCCATTCTGCAGCGCTGCGACACATGCACACTATGTGAATGCTTTACTTTTAGTTTTCTTGTTGTTATATATATATTTTATTTAATTATTGTAATTTCGTTTTTATTGTTTTATATGTATGTGTGTCTTTCGTTGCAATAAAAAGTTTATCTATTTGTAGATCCTAAGCTGTTAAAGGGTTATGATTGTGACTGAAACCACAAACCTGTGGTATCTGCGTGGTCTTCCCCGAGCCTGTCTCCCCCACCAGCACCACACACTGGTGGGTGTTCAGGAGACGCATGAAGTCGTTCTTGTACTCCCACACGGGGAGCCCTAGCCTGCGACGTAGGAGCTCGTGGTAGCGTTGGGAGTGTGGAAGACCTAAAATGTTAAAGTAAAAAATATAAATTACTAGCTGACCCAGCAAACGTTGTTTTGCCTTATAAATTTACTATAATGGCTATTGAAAAATAGGGGTTGATCGTAGAAGGGTGAACATTTAGGATTGTAAATATTTTGTATGTTGTATATCATAAAAAAATTAAAAAAATTGGTTGCCTGTAAAGTCGGTATACGGGCGAAAGTTTTACGTGACAACGACTTTGAGTGGTAAAATAATTTTAATGTGAATATTCATTCGTATAGTAGGAAGAAGGATGAAATAATAGTAACAATTTAAAACATTTATTTATACAAAGAATTATATTTATGTCTGTCTCTCTCGCTCTTAGGCGGGCTAACCATGCCCGAGTGGAAGGGACGCGTGCCTCTCACTCGCTCTCATTGTGAACGCATAACGTGAGCGGAGCGTAACGCAGTTTCTTCAAGTGTCACCCGGCAAACCAATTTATAAGACGTTGTCACGTCAAAACTAAAAATTTTGTCTAAAAAATAAATGTTAGGGGTGGACTACCCCTAACATTTAGGGGGATGAAAAATAGATGTTGGCCGATTCTCAGACCTTCTCAATACGCTCACTAAATTTCATGGGAATCGGTCAAGCCGTTTCGGAGGAGTATGGGAACGAAAACTGTGACACGAGAATTATATATATAAGATGATATTTGAAAATATACACATGTTTTATGTTGGGAGTACCAAACAAGTACATAAATGGGAAAAACATTAACTTAAGTTTTTGTGTTTTGATATCATGCTATTGTAATTCGCAGACGAAGAGCATGAAAAACTGAGTCGATTATTTGTGTTAACTCATTTTATGAAAAAAAGTTATTTACTGGGTTTTCCCAGAACAACGACGAAATGGGAAAAATTATAATACAGAAATAAAATCATTCATGTGTAATGATTTCATTTCTGTAATACTACTTTTTTTGTCACATAAACTGGAACAAACCCTTGCATCGAAAAGCAGGCATTTAAACTCATGTTTATATACTAGTATACATATTAATATGTACTGTTACTAAGTATGCCTGGTATATGACAACCGATAATGTGTGGTGGCTAGTATATATACCAAAGATCGTGGGTTCGATTCCCACACAGGAAAAATCATGAGGATGAATATTTGTTATGGTCTGTGTCGGGGTGTGTTCCTATATATGTATTTACAAAAAGGTATTAATGTTTGTTTATCCCTTATTTAGTATTCATAACACAAGTTCTTAATGATATCCCTCCTCAATGACCTCCTTTTTTTTCAAATCTTGTCACTGCAGAACACAATTGTTTTAATATTATGTATTTTAATTGTAACTGGCGGGAGAAAAAACCAACCTTGACGATTTTCTTGCCCGTTCTTTTACGATCAAGCTCCCGCCCGCAGTGAATGGGCGCGCTAGTTTTTAAGTATGACATTCATAAGAGCTCTATTAAGCCCAAATTGAATAAGTGAATTTTTAATTTTTTTTATTTTACTAATTTTGAAACCAAATGCTTGTAATTATCAGTTTTTTTTTAATTATAATTATTTAATAGATCATTCTTAACTATAATGCGTTTGCACACTGGGAAGTCTCTTTAGTTCTTGCTCTTGTTAATGATGTTTTGTGTTTGTAGTATTTACAAACACACATACAATCAAGTGGTCGGAAAACATCACCGAAGTAAAGCAGGGTTACAGAGGTCAGTCCTTGGATGGGTGACCGTTTGTGTTGCATTTGATATCGAGCGCTTCCGTGCTTCGGAAGGCACGATAAGCCGTTGGTCCCGGTTATCACTAAATGGGGTAGTTGTTAAGCCAAATTGGGCGGCTTGAAAAATTTTAACAGGTCGCAGTACACCTGCCTCCGCCAATCCGCACTGGGTCCGCGTGGTGGAGTATGACCCAATATCCTCGCACCTTGATATGTAAGAGGAGGCTCGTGCTCAGTAGTGGGACGTTAATGGGCTGAGATGATGATGATTCAATCAAGCCTGCTTCCACGAAGGGGTAGTTACAGGCATACTATACACCCACATTTTGTCAATTGTATTGTTGGCCTCACATAATAGGCAGTGAGCCCAGTGCCGCTTACCGGGAAGTTTATATTTGCCAGAGCCTTGTCCATTGATCGGCAGGTGCACCACATGCAGGTGAGGTTGGCTTGGGCACCTTGGATGTTGGTAGGATCCCTATATAATAGGTTGGGGAAAAGTCTTTTCGTATCGAATTTCTTCATTCTTCACTCATTTTAACGGAGAGAAAAACAAATGAAAAATAGCGGGAAACAACTTTTTTTTATTTTTTTCTTACCTTTATAATGATAATGGAACCTTTTTAATGTTACCAAAACCAGCCAGACACAAATAGTACAGTCAAAAAATTTTTATAATAAGTTTATACCTACGTTATGCGAAAAGACTTTTTTCCCGACCTAATACATTCTAAGTTACCTACCAGTTTTACCTTCATCTATGTACGTAAACATGTGAAATGTGACTATAAATTATTTGAATGTACCTTCAAAGACTCACCTGTGAAAGCATTTACTCCAGGCGTGCTGGTGGTAGTGGGTGGCATACTGCTTCCAAGGGTCGCTATGGAATCTGAAGACTCTCCACCACCCCCAGCTTTGGCTGCGGCTGCTGCCTTCTCTTCTCTGTGGAATTATTGGAGGTCGTTATTATACTTCTTAATTAATGTTACTGCTAATTTGTTATACAACTTCTCTAAGCTGGCACCAGCTAGTGAACTCCTAGATTTAAGCTACTTTTACAAGTGCTTCTCAATGCCTGCCAAGCCAAGCTTGATTAAATAAATAAATAAATAAATAAATATTCTCTTATATAATATATTTTTACTAAAATCCTTTTTATCCAGCTTGAGTATATCACACTCACTTATATGTTTCCGCGGTGGTGGCGTCATGCGTCGGGGCGTTACGTTCCCTAAAATATGGTTGAGCGTAACGCGTCTGCTCATGCCTACTATGTTTATCCGTAATTATGTTAATATTGCTAAAAAGAGTTTTGTCTCCCTTTTTTTTTTTAAATCTTGTGACTACAGAACACAATTGTTTTAAAATAATGTATTTTAATTGTAACTGGCGGGAGAAAAAAACCAACCTTGACGATTTTCTTGCCCGTTCTTTTACGATCAAGCTCCCGTCCGCAGTGAATGGGCGCGTTAGTTTATAAGTATGACATTCATAAGAGCTCTATTGAGCCAAACTTGAATAAATGAATTTTTAATTTTAATTTCTTGCAATTACTCCAATTATTTAGCTCCAAGATAAGTATCATTAAGAACTTGTGTTATGGATACTAAATAACGGATAAACATACTTCAATATTTTTTTTTTGTAAATACATACTTAAAATACATAGGATACATAAGATACCCAGACCAGAACAAGTGAAGTGCAGGTATACTGACCTCCACGCTAACTCGGTCGTCATTTTCAAATGAATTTGAATTTATACTATGTCTTAATTACCAACACTATCCATTGACTGCTGAAGTTACAAGCTTTGAAATGACATAATATTTTCTATATTTAAATGTTTTATACTTTTATCTAAAACAAAGTTTGGGTGTAGTTAGCAGTTGAGTAGATTTGATTGCTTAGGAGTGTATATGGTCATCATCATCTCAGCCCATAAACGTCCCACTACTGATCACGAGCCTCCTCTCACATACCACGGTGCGAGGGTATAGGATCATACTCCACCACGCGGGCCCAGTGCGGATTGGCGGAGGCAGGTGTATGGCGTCCTGCTGTTAGAATTTGTCAAGCCGCCCATTAGGCCTCTAACATGGCTAAACGACTACCACATTTTAGTGATAACCGGGACCAACGGCTTAGCGTGCCTTCCGAAGCACGGAAGCGCTCGATATCAAATGCCACACAAACGGTCACCCATCCATGGACTGACCTCTGTAAACTCTGCTGTACTTCGTTTCGACCACCGAGCACCGCAGAGCTATGAATGTGTATATTGTAATCAGCAGTATATACATTAAGGCAGGATTTGTTTAGTTCATTATTTGTATGGTATGGTGACTCTTTGTGTGGTATTTGGTATAAAGCATTTTCATAAATAAATATTGTCATCATATCCTAGCATTATCCCGGTTGCTCCATTTGTTAAATAGATATTTTTTTAATGTGACACGTCATAGTGATTACATCCTGTCTGATGGCAAGCAGTTGATGTAGTCCAAAAAAAGAAATGAAAGCGTTTCATACCGAGAAATAAGCACAGTACAAAGCGCATCCACTAAAGACGGCCTGCTAAAATGCGGTTTTACTCCCCGCTTAAAAGACCCAGGATCATAGGAAATAAGAAACACATGAGCCGTCAGCAAATTCCAAAGCTGAGTGGTCTTGTTCAGAAATGTCCTTCTAACTTTCTTGGTTCGAGTGCTGATAGTCTGCATAGTGTGAGGATGGTTTCTAAGACCAGCACTCGTTGTTCGGGTGAGGAAAGGAGAGAGCAGGAAGAGATCGAAAAGCTCCTCTGATACAGCTCAATTTCAGTTATCATATAGAGACTGCTGTCTGACTTGGCAGTAGTCAGTTCTTCTTACAGAGGGGTGGCTCGTAACTGGCACTTAAATTCATTTACACTTCAATTTTCTTGCTTATAAATTGTTTTGTTGCATGTAAGTAAATCTAAGTGTCGTGAGTTCAGTGTAATCATATTTTGATTGCTTTTTAAATTTATATTCAATTTTGACATTTTGAAGTACTATGTAATAGTTGTTAATGTAATAGTTTATGAAATAAATGATTTTTGATTGATAGAGAGGTTTAGGGGTCGCTTGCATGACAGTTCTAAGGGCCGGTTGAATTGTTGGATAAAAGATATCAGTTCCCATAAATGTACAAGCAGCGGACTATTCAACTCAGTTATTATGTACTGGGTCCTTGAGGTGGAGTTTTATCAAATCCCTGATTGAATCCCCATTTACCTTGGTGCCTGAGGAGCCAGTCCTCTGTAATGGGACTTCACTGAGTGAAGATAGTTATGACTTAATAAGTATTTAATGTAGTATGGTAGATGGTTTATTCATGTTGAGAGGATGAATGAAACTTGACTAAAGAAAGTGATTTATGATAGACAAGTGAATGGAAGTGTTGGGAGGGGAAGACTATTAAGACCTTCCATGACCAAATCCAGAAAGTTTTGGAGGAAGGGCAGGTCAAAAGTACCCTAAACCGACGGGCGTGTATGAGGAGGTTAATGAGTGTGAAGGAACCTAATAAAGTGTGCCAAGATCGTAGCAAGTGGAAGGATGTGATCTCTGCCTACAGCTACTGGAAAGAGGCGTGAAATTATGTATGTATTTAACAAATCTTGAAATCTATACCTAAGGCTTAATTGATTAGTCTTAATAAAAAATCAATGAAGAAGTTTCTGGTGTTCTGGTTTAGAAGCACCTTTATAACCTATATAATTGGTGGCTACAACGTATTTTAGCTAACATGATACAATAACAATTAACTAAAAGATCAAATAGCAAAATATATATTGGTACTTGTTGCTAATAAATACCTAATTACCATAAAACACTTAATTAACAAGAAATGAGGTAAAAGACTACAAGAATTTGATGAACTAGGTATGTATTTAAAACGTGTGAAATAAACTAAATATTAGGACGAGTGATCAATTAATTGACGCGTAAAATTTATTTAATAGGCAACGAAGTAATATTCCCTAATTTTCATAAAAACTAACAGAGAACGACGAAATAAAAATTCAAAATACGAAAACAAAGCGTAGACATGGCGCATGGTAAGTAAAGTCGCGGCATGCAATGCACAAAACTTAAAACTTACCGCTTTTTCTTAATGAACGGGTCCATCACCTCAATTCTACGTTTGGACATTTTACACTATACACATATAACACTAAATTAGTTAGTATTTAAACTAATACTGCACAGTTTTCTCAAAAATTCGCAACGCACAAAATGGCGTTTACTTTTTTTTTATTAGTAGTATTTTTTTTTACTTTTAAATAATGTCTTTGTGCGCTTAGCACATTTAGCCAGAGTCAAGTAAGAGATTTATTAACATATAAATCATAGTAAATGACAATGAGTGGTGATAAAGATAGTAAATGGTGAAATAAAATAAAATATACTTTAGTGCCTTTAAGATCAACATGATCATGTAGATTCGGTAAATATTCACACACAAAATGGAAATTCCTTATATTTTTTTTAACAACAATGAAAGAGATATGAGTGGTACCATAATTTAAAAAAAAATAGGTAAATGAGATGCTCACCCCCGGAACCCGTTAGGTCATCAGTATAATAATATTTTAATATTTTATAATATTTTCTGACAATTACACCAATTATTTAGTTCCAAGATAAGTATCATTAAGAACTTGTGTTATGGATACTAAATAACGGATAAACATACATTAATACTTTTTTTTTTGTAAATACATACTTAATATACATAGGAAAACACCCAGACCAGAACAAATATTCATGTTCATGCACACAAATATTTGTCCTGCGTGTGAATCAAACCCACGGCCTCAGGAGTGGAGAGCGGGTATTCTCGCCATCAGTAAAGATGTAGGACTATACTGAGATCTCATAGGGACTTCTTGAGAGAACTTGTAAAGTAATATTGCACTGTTTTGTTTCATTTACTAACACTCATGTAACGTACACAGACTCTTAACGGTTTATTAACCGTTAAGAGTAACCGTATAGAGGATCCACTGTTATTACACATTAAGTTTCGAAATATCACAAACTAAAGAAAATAAAACAAAACTGCAGACATGGAGCCGCACTTTTCCGCTAAGAAGTCCAGTAATTTAGTTTACTCAGCCAGCTGTTTCATTCGATTTAGTTTGTTTATGGCTCGATCTTGCATAAGCTGAGCTGTGTAAAGAAAATGTATTTAGTACTGTTTATTCGACCAAAACTTAATTTAATAATTTAATTCCATAATAATGAGTATTTTTAACAATTATTTCTAGGTATTCACCAATTTGGAATAAGCGAGCTAACATTTTTTAATTTATAAGCGTGAACTTGAAACTTCTACAAATAGAATTACTCATGCATTCCTTTTTTAATAGGTTGATAAACAATAATAATATATACTAAGATAATGTGATAGTCGTTAAATTTAAAGGTAGGCTTGATAATATATTAGCATCAGGACGCCATATACGAATGCCTCCGCCAATCTGCACTATTTGGGAAGTGGTGGACCTTTGTTTCTAATCTCAGTTATCAAGCCTAGGTTTGTGACAGGAAGCCCGTGCTATTAGTGGACGTTCAATAGGCTAAAATGATTATGAAATAAAAGCCTCGAAAGAATAATAGCAATAAAAACTAGGCAGTTTCATGTGTGTTTAGCCAATACCGGAAGGAATAACTTTTAAAAAAGTTTTAAAAAGTCAAAATGTCAGAACATTGAAACTGCGTCAAATATTGTAAAATTTATTATTTTTTATTATTTTTGTGTGAGTTTCTATAATAAACCATAAAATAGTGTAAATAACTAATTATGTAGTACTTTTTCTCTAATTAAAACTATAATACATTCACGATAATATCTATTTAAACTATTTATGTGATGGTGTAAATATTTCCTTATTTTATTCGACGTCTAATTACTTATTTGAACTGGCAGTTTTTTAATTGTATTTATTACGACATCTATAAAGAACAGTTCTTGGACAGACGTAAGTATCAAAAAGATATTTCGACGATAAATCATGCTGTTATAGTTAAATACCTTGGCGAGTAAACCTAAGATGGCGGAATCCATGACGTTTTACCATGGATGGGTTAGACACTGCTTTTATTCCAATTTTCCCAAACTATATCTACTTACAGTGTAAAGTTAGCACTTATTACACGTACAAGTGTTTGTTTTTTACGTTTGACAGTTATTGATAATTGAAATTAAAGGTCAATTAAGGTTGTTGAACTTGTTACAACTTGTTTAACAATGAAATGTTAAAAGAAATAAGTAAATAATAATCTTTATGTAACAACATCAAGTGCATCTCAATTATGATAATATAGGTACTTACACTGTCTCTTAAAATGACATACATTGCAAATGAACGTCCAGATTTTATAGCGACCCCTGCACTAGGCTCCAGGCCTGTATCGCAGGAACCAAAGAGGTTACAAGCTGGTAAAGTCAAAATAAATAATATATTTATATTTTTATTTTAATAAGGATCGCCAACAAGAGATACATACACGAGAAATATAATATTAAAACCACGTCCTGTGCCCTCCCAATTACAGGCAAGCACAACTAACTTATACTAACTAAACAATATTAATCACTAAAGAGAAGAAACAAAAACTTTTAAAAAAGATTAAATATAATAAAACAATTAATTAAATAAAAATTTTAACAACATTTTAGCAGGCTGTATGAGTGGATGCACTTTTTACTATGCTTATTTTACGGCATGAAGCGCTTTAATTTTTTTTTTACTGCTTCTACTGCTTACCATCAGGCAGTATGTAGTCATTATGACGTGTCACATTAAAAAAAAATTATATAATACTATTAATCATATTCCTGGACATCACACTTAGTGCTTTTGGTCCCAAATTAAGCAGAGCTATGAACTATACTATGGTTAAACATACATAAAGAACTTATTTTCTATTGTATACAGTAAATGAATTATTATATTTACATACTTATAATCAATGATGTCTTACTTAATGATGAGGTATATTCCTACTTTGCCGTACCTAGAATTATTTCCTACATACATACATTCACGCCTGTTTCCCCGAAAAGGTAGGCAGAGGCATATTATATGCCCACACTTCGCCAATCATATAGTTAGTCCCACGTAATAGGTGGCGAGCTTATTGCCGTTTACCGGGCACTGTTATATTCGCCAGAACCTCGTCTGATGATTGGCAGGTGCACCACTTGCAACACTTACAATTTAATGCGCTTACAAGTAGGTCAAGTATTCTTCAGAAAATTTTCTTTTGTCATGACCAGAGGTCGGAATTAGGTAGAGTTATTCATGTACTTACACTGATTTCACACAGCGAAAGAATATAGTGGATATGCCTCAAATCCCGGGATTAATTTTAAAGAATAGAAAAAATCCCGTTACTTTTTAATAAAAAGTTATTTACTTTTACTTTTTTAATTTAGACTACTGCACGCGCGACGTTGCCAAACTTACATCAATGATATTGGATGACCGAAGTTGCAAAATTCCAATACGCACACGCGCGATGTTGCCACGTTTATTGTTCGCACTACATAGCTTGTGAGAACAAAAGAAAACAATAGCGAAAATGCGGAGCACTCCCATTTGAAATCCATTTGAAATCCCGGGAAGGTCCACATTAATATCAACATTTCGATGCAAGTACATAAATAACTCTACCTAATTCCGACCTCTGGTCATGACTCATGTCCTAAAAATCGTCATTTTTGAGTTTAGTCACTATTCCATTAATACATTAACCGCCATGGGGGGCACCCGTGACCGGCATGCTACCCTTCTTATGGGGCCATGGGGGGCACCGGTGACCGGCAGGGAAGACTTATATACCAGATGGCCTAAATGGAACATTTGGGTCAAATTAGCTTGGCAGTTAATGTGTTAAGCATGCTATATGCTTGTATGTATGTGAACTGTTTTTATTTTTGTTTACAGATGGTAGTTTGCTTGCCGAACTTCTCAATGTGCCTCTGAAACAGCAGAATGGGACAACAAACGTCTAGAAAGAGTAAGTAGAACTTAGATTTTTTATACATACATAATATCACGCCTGTTTACCCTAGGGGATAGGCAGAGGCATATTATACGAACACATTGCACCAGTTATATAGTTGATCCCACGTACTAGGTGGCGAGCCTATTGCCGCTTACCGGGCACTTGTATGATGGCTAGAGCCTCGTCCGTTGATCGGCAGGTGCACCACTTGCAGGTGAGGTTGGCTTGGGCTACTTAGATGTTGGTAGGAACCCTATACATCTTAATTATTATTATTATTATAATAATGTATAGTTTACTTTTCTGTGACGTTTAATGTTTTATTACGAATAAATGAGTATTTGACCACTGGAGCGGAATAATAATTATCCTATATTGTATTAGATTTTTAGGCATAATTTTAAAAATGTTGAGAAAAGTTTCTTGAGGCATTCTTCTCAATCTCGTTGCCTTTTTGGAAGCCTCGTTAGAGTCACAGACAGACTGACTGACGGACAATCCCTTTCCCCCTTTAGAACCACGACACACTGACTGATAGATCTCCCCGATAAGAGTCACCGAAACCACAACAGACAGATAAACTGACAAACCTTGACAAATTCTGACAAAGAATCCATTTGTTTTTTTTTCCTGATTATAGTATCGCTCATATCTCTTTCATTGTTGTTAAAAAAATATATATTGAATTTCCATTTTGTGTGTGAATGTTTGACGAATCTAAATGATCATGTTGATCTTAAAGACAATAATGTATATTTTATTATATTTATTACCTAGACATGGTTTAGTCGATGAATGTCAGATTCTACAAATGTCAGACGAGTTTAAAACGCCAGATTCTATGATTGACAAATTCTACAAATGATAGATTTTGATATAAATTAAAATAATGGTTGTTTTAAGTAATATGTTGAGTATTTGACCGAAGGATCGGAATGTGGTTATACTCACCACCACGCTATATTAGTTATTTGTCTGTGTGGAATAGTTATTTCGGGCATCATTTATTATTGCGAACAACCTCCTCAGCTTTATAAATTATGGCTGTTACCCATGACTTTGTCCGCGTCATTTTCTGTTATTATTTTAGACTAGTTTTTAAAAGAACATAATTTAGTTTGAAGTACTTCTGCGTAACCTTTTTCGCAGCGCACGCAACAAAGCCCTCAAGGATGAATAATTTTCCCCGTTTTTTTTTTTTACATTATTCATTATTTCTTCGCTCCTAATATATTATGTTATATAGCCCAAATTCTTCAAGCACAGCTAGTAATATTATACATCGACAGTTAAGAATCAATAGTGTCTATCTCAATTTTGGCTGTTTTAACTTTTTTTAATTGATACATTTAAAGTTCAATTTGGCATATTTTGTGCAAACAGTCATCTCAATATTCACAGTATTTCTAGCATTTATTTACTTTTTTTTATCGATTTATTATTAAAGCGAAGAAATGTTTTTTTTATCTACTGTAAAGTTGACTTTTTTGAGATAGACATTATTGTGTCTTAACCATCGATATATCGATTATAATAATTATGCGTACCACCATACCCATGGGCCCACAGTTGGAAGATATCTTTATTTATAGTTTTTAGTTTTTATTTTTAATAATTATGTTACTCAGTTTTAGATTAAGTATAGTAATATTATATTGTATGTTTATGTTGGTAATAAAGTTGCTTCAGAGATAAAACTTAAATGATTTGTTAAAGATGTACACGAACAGACCTTTTGTTCCATTAAATAACGAAATAAAAGTAATTAGCTTTATTTATTTATTCATTTATTTCGAGTTCTACACTCATATTGTGTTAGTAAATACATATATCTTAATCCTAGGTGTTAGTAATTACATGTAGCGCACAACATTTATTCAGGTAAATACAATCTACGCGATCCGTGATCATCTTTAGGAGACAGTTGGAGCTTGCCCTGACTCTGCGCACGAGGGACGCAGCGCGCTTCCGCATTGTAGCGTAGAAGCTTTGATGCAATACTGATGCATTACGAATTTATTTAAATTTATATATATACGAGATTTGTGTTTTTATTCGGTCACATCCCGAATTGTATCAAAAAGAGCGTAGAGATACAAGTAGGTATCCGAATAAACTGACTCTGCCAATCATGTCTACTGCATCTTATGCCAAGAACAGCTATGTCATGTCTATTAAAGTCTACAATAGGCTCGACAATAACCTCAAGCTGATGCCATTGAATAAATTCAAAGTACATTTAAAGAAATGGCTTGTTGATAAATGTTTTTATTCACTAAGTGAATATTTTGAAAATTAAATTTGTTTGTTTTATTAGAATCATCTAATTATATTTTTGCATACCAGTTACTGGTGAAATATGCGGACTGTATTAAATTTTAAGACCACTTATGTACCATATTTTATGTGAAATAAAAAGTCTTTGTCTTTGTCTTTATTACTTTCTATGTTAAAGTTATATTTATGGAAGATTTATTGCTCATTACTGATAATGATTATGCTGTATTGTCTTCAGGTAGCGAGTGCAGTTGTGGATGTGGCGCTTGGGAGAGGAGACGGTATGCCGAATCGCCCAGCAGCGTTCACAGATATGTCAGCGCTGTAACAGACAGGTTGGTTTTTTTTACTGTATGGACTCAGGCCATTAGAGTATTTGCCAGTGTGAAGTAATTAGATAATTCAAGATATTTGCTAAGCGTTTTCGTCATTTAGTCACAGTTTAAGGTAATTCAATCTTTATAGGCATTAGTGTTGACTGACAGATGGGACTCGCCACTGCTAGAGCTGTGGCTAAGCCTGCATTCTGCTGTAAAGCATAGCAGATTGTAGTTTTATAATGTTTACTGAACTACCTATTGTAATACTAACATTAACAAATAAGAATAATTGTTACTAACACTATGGGCTTTGCCTGAAATAAAAATTATTATTATTATTAACAATTACTAATAATCATCATCATCATCATCACAGCCCATTAACGTCCCACTACTGAGCACGAGCCACCTCTCACATACCAAGGTGCGAGGGTATTGGGTCATACTCCACCACGCGGACCTAGTGCGGATTGGCGGAGGCAGGTGTATGGCGTCCTGCTGTTAGAATTTATCAAGCCGCCCATTAGGCCTCTAACATGGCTTAACGACTACCACATTAAACGTGCAAAAATTAAATTAACGTGCCTTCCGAAGCACGGAAGCGTTCGATATCAAATGCCACACAAACGGTCACCCATCCAAGGACTGACCTCTGTAAACTCTGCTGTACTTCGGTTATCGTTTACGACCACCGAGCACCGCAGAGCTACGAGCGCTTCAAGTCACTTATAGTCGATATGATCCTCACAGTATGTAGATTAATCAGAATGCATAATAAACCATTTCTAAACGAAATTATTACATTTTCGAAAAGCAAGAAAGAAAAAGAATTTATTCTGTGACAACATCAAAAAAAAACAGATACATTATATTTAAGTAACTACTTAAAGAGTGTCACAGAAAAGGTATCCACTCAGCATAAAGCCGAGGTGTCACGAAAACACCTCGACGCTGGTCTTCCGTGGATACCGTTTGTGAGAGCACTGCTATGACACATTCATTATATATGTCACCGTAAAATTGTAAATAACGTTAAATTATAATCTATCCCGCGATATTGTAATCTGTCGAAAAATTGTGATCCGTAACAAACTGCTCACAATTTAACGCATTATTTTTCGATAGATTATAATCTATCAAAGACAAACCGTCAGATTGTAAAATGGCATGCGACAGAACGCACCTCGCGCTATGATTGGTTGAACTTCATGTTCCCCGCTCAGCCGCCCGTCGTCGCCATCTTCGGTTGTTATTAGTCAAATTCATTTGTTGTGAAATGTAAACAAACAGTGTTTTGGTGATTTAAAACTGATTTCGTGTTAATAATAATAACGCATTGTATTATAATAAGTTGTAGGGAGAGTTAACGGACCTGTAATAACCTAAAGAAGTACAGTTAAATAATAAATAAGAGAGTGGTTGGCTGGTCTTGATGGCAAGACCAGCCAATCATGGACAGGCTTTAAACAGTTGACAATTTAACGCGCGACAGATTGTGATTTAACGGTTTGTCTTCGATAGATTATAATCTATCGAAAAATAATGCGTTAAATTGTGAGCACTTTGTTTCGGATCACAATTTTTCGACAGATTACAATATCGCGGGAAAGATTATAATTTAACGTTATTTACAATTTTACGGTGACATATACATTGTAAAACGGAATACATACATACAGTTACAGTAGCATGCAAATAAGACATAAGCTTGCAGGGAACAAAAGGTTTCTTGAATCGTATTGCTTTAAGTGCCAATAATTGGGTGGTTTACCCTACTAGTAATTTAATGAGTGTTTTTTAATAAGACATTAGCTTGCAGGGATCAAAAGGTTTCTTGAATCGTATTGCTTTAAGTGCCAATAATTGGGTGGTTTACCCTACTAGTAATATAATGAATGTTTTTTAATAACACATAAGCTTGCAGGGATCAAAAGGTTTCTTGAATCGTATTGCTTTAAGTGCCAATAATTGGGTGGTTTACCCTACTAGTAATTTAATAAGTGTTTTTAAATAAGACATAAGCTTGCAGGGATCAAAAGGTTTCTTGAATCGTATTGCTTTAAGTGCCAATAATTGGGTGGTTTACCCTACTAGTAATTTAATAAGTGTTTTTGAATAAGACATAAGCTTGCAGGGATCAAAAGGTTTCTTGAATCGTATTGCTTTAAGTGCCAACAATTGGGTGGTTTACCCTACTAGTAATATAATGAATGTTTTTTAATAACACATAAGCTTGCAGGGATCAAAAGGTTTCTTGAATCGTATTGCTTTAAGTGCCAATAATTGGGTGGTTTACCCTACTAGTAATTTAATAAGTGTTTTTGAATAAGACATAAGCTTGCAGGGATCAAAAGGTTTCTTGAATCGTATTGCTTTAAGTGCCAATAATTGGGTGGTTTACCCTACTAGTAATTTAATAAGTGTTTTTAAATAAGACATAAGCTTGCAGGGATCAAAAGGTTTCTTGAATCGTATTGCTTTAAGTGCCAATAATTGGGTGGTTTACCCTACTAGTAATTTAATAAGTGTTTTTTAATAAGACATAAGCTTGCAGGGATCAAAAGGTTTCTTGAATCGTATTGCTTTAAGTGCCAATAATTGGGTGGTTTACCCTACTAGTAATTTAATGTGTGTTTTTTAATAAGACATAAGCTTGCAGGGATCAAAAGGTTTCTTGAATCGTATTGCTTTAAGTGGCAATAATTGGGTGGTTTACCCTACTAGTAATTTAATAAGTGTTTTTTAATAAGACATAAGCTTGCAGGGATCAAAAGGTTTCTTGAATCGTATTGCTTTAAGTGCCAATAATTGGGTGGTTTACCCTACTAGTAATTTAATGTGTGTTTTTTAATAAGACATAAGCTTGCAGGGATCAAAAGGTTTCTTGAATCGTATTGCTTTAAGTGGCAATAATTGGGTGGTTTACCCTACTAGTAATTTAATAAGTGTTTTTGAATAAGACATAAGCTTGCAGGGATCAAAAGGTTTCTTGAATCGTATTGCTTTAAGTGCCAATAATTGGGTGGTTTACCCTACTAGTAATTTAATAAGTGTTTTTAAATAAGACATAAGCTTGCAGGGATCAAAAGGTTTCTTGAATCGTATTGCTTTAAGTGCCAATAATTGGGTGGTTTACCCTACTAGTAATTTAATGTGTGTTTTTTAATAAGACATAAGCTTGCAGGGATCAAAAGGTTTCTTGAATCGTATTGCTTTAAGTGGCAATAATTGGGTGGTTTACCCTACTAGTAATTTAATAAGTGTTTTTTAATAAGACATAAGCTTGCAGGGATCAAAAGGTTTCTTGAATCGTATTGCTTTAAGTGGCAATAATTGGGTGGTTTACCCTACTAGTAATTTAATAAGTGTTTTTTAATAAGACATAAGCTTGCAGGGATCAAAAGGTTTCTTGAATCGTATTGCTTTAAGTGCCAATAATTGGGTGGTTTACCCTACTAGTAATTTAATAAGTGTTTTTTAATAAGACATAAGCTTGCAGGGATCAAAAGGTTTCTTGAATCGTATTGCTTTAAGTGGCAATAATTGGGTGGTTTACCCTACTAGTAATTTAATAAGTGTTTTTTAATAAGACATAAGCTTGCAGGGATCAAAAGGTTTCTTGAATCGTATTGCTTTAAGTGCCAATAATTGGGTGGTTTACCCTACTAGTAATTTAATAAGTGTTTTTTAATAAGACATAAGCTTGCAGGGATCAAAAGTTTTCTTGAATCGTATTGCTTTAAGTGCCAATAATTGGGTGGTTTACCCTACTAGTAATTTAATGTGTGTTTTTTAATAAGACATAAGCTTGCAGGGATCAAAAGGTTTCTTGAATCGTATTGCTTTAAGTGCCAATAATTGGGTGGTTTACCCTACTAGTAATTTAATAAGTAATTTTTAATAAGACATAAGCTTGCAGGGATCAAAAGGTTTCTTGAATCGTATTGCTTTAAGTGCCAATAATTGGGTGGTTTACCCTACTAGTAATTTAATAAGTGTTTTTTAATAAGACATAAGCTTGCAGGGATCAAAAGGTTTCTTGAATCGTATTGCTTTAAGTGCCAATAATTGGGTGGTTTACCCTACTAGTAATTTAATAAGTAATTTTTAATAAGACATAAGCTTGCAGGGATCAAAAGGTTTCATGAATCGTATTGCTTTAAGTGCCAATAATTGGGTGGTTTACCCTACTAGTAATATAATGAGTGTTTTTTAATAAGACATAAGCTTGCAGGGATCAAAAGGTTTCTTGAATCGTATTGCTTTAAGTGCCAATAATTGGGTGGTTTACCCTACTAGTAATTTAATAAGTGTTTTTTAATAAGACATAAGCTTGCAGGGATCAAACGGTTTCTTGAATCGTATTGCTTTAAGTGCCAATAATTGGGTGGTTTACCCTACTAGTAATTTAATGATTGTTTTTTTTAATATCTTCAGATGGAACGGCAGAGAATGCACCTGCCGCCGCCGACGACGCGCTGCCTGTGTTTGCACTGCCTACCGACGAGTCAGCGACGCCTGTCGGGACGATCGGTATGTAATAATATTTTATTTCTTTAATTGTATTAGATCTTAAGAACGACCGATATGGCGTGGTGGCGAGAATACCCGAAGTCCGCTCCGTAGGTCGTGGGTTCGATTCCCACACAGGACAAATCTTTGTGTGCATAAACATCAATATTTGTTCAGGTCTGGTTATACTTATAATCAGCTCGGCGAACCTTGATCCCTATGACACTGACAGTTATTCCCACGACACAACCTTGTAGTAGCGTCACCGTTATATTATAATCGAATTGGCGGTGTCTAAAAATGATATTTATTAATTTTAGGCAGATATATGCAATTACAATAATATCCCGTTGGAATTATAATAATTATTAACACTTACAAGAAATTATCTCAATCAGACTTTACGTTGACGTCCTGCAAAAGTTACTCCGTTTGGAAGATATCGACTATAACGAGCTGCTTCGCCGAGCTGATTATAATATATATAAAGTATGTATTTGCAAAAAAAAAAAAATTTTTTTTTTTTTTGCAACTTGTATTGAATAAATATTTTTCTTTTTTTCTTTCTAAAAGCTGAAATTTAGTCAAATCTGGTTACACCATTAAGCAGACCCTGGGCCCTAAGCTTAAGTCTAGGGCAACTGGGTTAATGCTAGGATATGATGGAACACTAGACGACATCTCATACATAAATAATAAAACAAAACTGCAGACATGACGCTTCACTTTCCCGCCAAGAAGTCCAATCTAAAGCAACTTTAGTTGTAATAAAATTTTTTTTTTTTTTTTCAGTTTGGCAGCGGTCTTAACACTAGGCGCTCGAGATTTGAGACGCGAATTGGATGCCATTGTGTTAAATACAGGTATGTAATATCTTTATTGTTTCCCCTCTTTATTATAGGGGTAGAAATAGGGAAATAGGTGTATAGGGATCCTATCAAGACCTAAGGAGCCAAAGCCAACCTCACCTGCAAGTGCACCTGCCGCAACGGACGAGGCTCTGGCGAACATAACAGTGCCCGGTAAGCGGCAATAGGCTCGCCACCTATTAGGTGGGACCTAGTAGTGGGAGTATAATATTTATTTATTTATTATTTATTTATAATCTTATGCTACCATTACAGGTGTCTTAATCTAAAGCGATAGTATAGCAATTTTTATAATAAATACAATATTCTATCTTTTTAATTATCAATCTACAATATTATTTAAATATAACATAATATAACATAAACTAGCCTACCTGATATATAACTTTAGTATTACATCCTATATTTACAAAATAAGTTCTAAATCTAACGTAACTGATAACTTATTATATTTAACGCAGTTCTGGCGAATTCAATATGCCTCTGCAAGGAAACAGGCGTGAATGTATGTATGTAGAAATAGGGGATGTATTCCTTAATATATCCCCTGTTCCTACTAGACATGCGCAAAATCGTTTACTGAAGTGAAATCTGTAATTCAGTTCAATAAATGTAAAGTAAAGTAAAAGTTCTTTATTTCATAAACTATTACATAGCACTTGAAAATGTCAAAACAAAATATAAATAAAAAAAACTAAATTTTGCTACAATGATATCAAGAAGCTTAGATTCATCATCATCATCATCACAGCCCATTAACGTCCCACTACTGAGCACGAGCCTCCTCTCACATACCAAGGTGTGAGGGAATTGGGTCATACTCCACCACGCGGACCCAGTGCGGATTGGCGGAGGCAGGTGTATGGCGTCCTGCTGTTAGAATTTATCAAGCTGCCCATGAGGCCTCTAACACTCACGGTTATGTTCGCCAGAGACCCTCTGTATTACCAGGTTTAAAACTAGTGCTATCACTTTTATTTGATAAAATGAAGACAGTGACAGCTCTAGTTTTAAACCAGGTTTAACTTCAGATCTAGTTTTGTAATAAGCTCCAACAAAATGTTTAATATTATAGTTGTATTATTTATGTTATCTTAATATATATAAATCTCGTGTCACAATGTTTGTCCTCAATGGACTCCTAAACCACTTAACCGATTATAATAAAATTCGCACACCATGTGCAGTTCGATCCAACTTGAGAGATAGGATAGTTTAAATCTCAAATTATAGTCGCAATTTTAATTTATTGCTCTTATTGTCTGTTATTATTTGACAGTCACAATTATCTGTTAACTCCAAATGATTCTAACAGATGTCGATACCTTTCGACTGGGTTGAGTAAGTAATCAATAGATGGCGCTGCTATGGTAAATCTACGAACGTGTCATATAAGCTACATTTTAACAGCATAATTACCACGATGTGCAGTTCGATCCAACTTGAGAGATAGGATAGTTTAAATCTCAAATTATAGTCGCAATTTTAATTTAATGTTCTCTTATTGTTCCTCTTAGATTGTTTACTATAATGTATTATAACAAAAACTTTAGCCACAGCAACGCGTGGCCGGGTCAGCTAGTATTTTATATATAATGATCTTTATTTTGTAGATGGCGATTCGGGGAGGGATCACGGTGAACCCACCGCTGAAGTTTATGTCCTGTCCGTGGCGCCGAGAAAGTGAGTATAGACAGGCGAATCTATTGTTTCCTGTGTCTTGGCAGACTTGTGCCACTTCACAGAGATGGGGCGAACCTATAGCCTAGATGTAAATCTTGCCTGTGGCGTACTGAAAGACTCAAAGTGAGTATAGACAGGCGAATCTATTGTTTCCTGTGTCGTGGCAGACTAGTGCCACTTCACAGAGATAGGGAAAATCTATTGCTTATATGATGTTAGCGATAAGAATGCCTAGAATGGCTATTTCATTTTTTTTTTTTCAATATTGTAATCTGTAGTTTTTAAGTTTTTTGGTCAATAAAGGGAATATCTATCTAGAATTATAGTAAAGTTTTCACTACTTTACTATAAGTAATTATGATTATAGTAATAGTAGTACTTTACTGAGGTTAATATGTTAAGATCAGAAGTTGGATAGAAAAGTTCAACGTTCAAATCTTTTTATTTCATATGCTATTACATAGTGCTTGAAAACGTCAAAATTTAATATAAATACAAAAAATCGAAATTTGATTACACTGAAATCAAGATTAGATTCACTTACATGCAACAAAACAATTAAAAATCTGAAAATAATTAAGTGTAAGTGAATCTAAGTGCCAGTTCCGAGCCACCGCTCTGTGAGAAGAACTGACAATTTGTGTATACCTATAATTGTCATAATGTATGAGAACACAGCTTGAAGCTCGTAGCTCCGCGATGTTCGGTGGTCGGAAACGATCACCGAAGTAAAGCAGAGTTTACAGAGATCAGTCCTTGGATGGGTGACCGTTTGTTGATATCGAGCGCTTCCGTGTTTCGGAAAGCACGTTAAGCCGTTGGTCCCGGTTATCATTAAATGTGGTAGTCGTTAAGCCATGTTAGAGGTCTCATGGGCGGCTTGATAAATTCCATCAGCAGGACATCTGCCTCCGCCAATCCGCACTGGTTCCGCGTGGTGGAGTATGACCCAATACCCTCGCACCTTGATATGTGAGAGGAGGCTCGTGCTCAGTAGTGGGACGTTAATGGGCTGAGATGATGATGAGAACACAATCCATATGTATAACATTATAGAAAATGTATGTTATATTATACTGTTTCTAATAAATAAAGAAACTAAGGGTCTTATTACAAAACGAGATTTAAAACTAGTATAGGAGTACTAGTAGCTAGGTGTATAGGGATCCTACCAAGACCTAAGGATCCCAAGCCAACCTCACCTGCAAGTGCACCTGCCGATCAACGGACGAGACTCTGGCGAACATAACAGTGCCCGGTAAGCGGCAGTAGGCTCGCCACCTATTACGTGGGACCTAGTTGTAGGCGTATAATATGCCTCTGCCTACCCCTACCCTACCCTATATAACAGGCGTATGTAAAACTAGTGCTATCACTTTTGTTTGATAAAATGAAGACCGAGACAGTTTTAAACCAGGTTTAACTTTAGATTTAGTTATGTATTAAGACCCTATATGTTTATTAATTGATTGTTTGTTTCAGTTCGGACGGCGACTCCCCGACAGAGGGCAGTGGGAACTCCCTAACGCCAGCCAATGGGGGCTCTCTGCGGTTACAACCACATTTTCAGGTAATACACATTTATTTATACTTTTCGCTACATCGCACTGCACCAACTATAAAATATGCGAACGCAGTGAACTGTATTGCTCGCCTCATGAGTCTTATGGCGACGCGCAGTGAAACAAAACGCGCGTATCGCGAGAAATGCTTCATCATCTCAGCCATATGACGCCCACTGCTGAACATAGGCCTCCCCAATAGATTTTTGATATTGAGCTATACTGAGTCGCCTGCATCCATCGGCTTCCCGCCGCCTTGACCAGATCATCGGTCCATCGCGTGGGAGGCCGTCCTCTGTTATGTTTGATAAATGCTTACAAAATTTGAATTAAAAAAAAACTATAAAGCTTTTTTTTTATACGATCGAAATATTTACAGCTTCATTATAAACCTAATCGTTATCTCTTGATCGTCTTGTAATTGTATTGAAGCGTACATTTAGTCACTATTTTTAGTTTGTGCTTGACGCAAGCACAACGCTGCACGCCGCACAAACAAACCATAACTTAAGATTGCATGCAGCGAGATTTTGCGACGAGTATATTATATAACAGCGCTCGTAGCTCTGCGGTGCTCGGTGGTCGGAAACGATCACCAAAGTACAGCAGAGTTTACAGAGGTCAGTCCATGGATGGGTGACCGTTTGTGTGGCATTTGATATCGAGCGCTTCCGTGCTTCGGAAGGCACGTGAAGCCGTTGGTACCGGTTATCACTAAATGTGGTAGTCGTTAAGCCATGTAAGAGGCCTAATGGGCGGCTTGATAAATTCTAACAGCAGTACGCCATACACCTGCCTCCGCCAATCCGCACTGGGTCCGCGTGGTGGAGTATGACCCAATACCTCGCACCTTGGTATGTGAGAGGAGGCTCGTGCTCAGTAGTGGGACGTTAATGGGCTGAGATGATGATATCATATAGATTTTGAGTATGTTAATCCGTTATTATGGATGATATGAAAATAGATATTTTAATTATTAATTACAATTTTATTTCCAGGTTGTATGTGGGGGCGAACTCAGGGCTTTACTATTGAGGGCGCCGTCCGTGCCGCCAGCTCGAGTCCATACGCAGGTACAGTGATTGTCAAAAGTTCAAAGTTCTTTATTGCATTCATGTTGTACATATACAGGTGTTAACAAAGATAGAAGGTAACAAACATGACCCTGCAAGGGCACAGCAAGTACATGTTAATATATATAAATCTCGTGTCACAATGTTTGTCCTCAATGGACTCCTAAACCACTTAACCGATTATAATAAAATTCGCACACCATGTGCAGTTCGATCCAACTTGAGAGATAGGATAGTTTAAATCTCAAATAATAGTCGCAATTTTAATTTATTGCTAATTATTTGTCTGTTATTATTTGACAGTCACAATTATCTGTTAACTCCAAATGATTCTAACAGATGACGATACCTTTCGACTGGGTTGAGTAAGTAATCAATAGATGGCGCTGCTATGATAAATCTACGAACGTGTCATATAAGCAACATTTTAACAGCATCATTACCACGTGTTGTTAACGCTATAAAATTAATTAAATTTATTTTGTAGTGAACGAAATACCATATAATTCATAGGGTGTTAGCAAAGCCGGCTACGTGTTACTTAGACTGAAGTGTAAATTGAATTCATATTATAATGAAGATAATACAGTGAAATTAATCCTGTTTTTTACTTATTTGTGCTTCATTGATCAAAACTTTATAATTTAATTTGAATTTAGCCACAGCAACGCGTGGCCGGGTTAGCTAGTATTATTATATATATTAAAAGTAACTTATTATTAAATAAAATATAATTCGTAATAGTATTTTAACAAATTCTTAAAAATTTACGTAACAAAAATATTTGTTGAAAAACATATCTACCTAATTAACTATTACCTAAATTATTTTGCACCAAAAAAATCCTGCAGCGAATAAAAATTCTTTGGAGATATTTTTTTAATGAGAATTTAAATTTGGTTAAGTCCTTTATATCTTTAATTTCATTTGGTAACCTGTTATAAATTCAAGCAGCGTCCAGTGGGATGGGTGACCATTGTTGTCAATGAAAAATGTACAAAGTATGTCTTTTTTAAAAGGCACGCTAACTCTATTTCTTTCTTACACACACAGATGCCACGCGCACTCACACAAACAAACACGTGTTGAGAAATGAACTTCGTTTTACAAGTGTTGGGTTTATAGTGATCCTCCCAAGACTTTTGGAACCCAACTAAATTTTACCAGCGCGTGAATACCACGCCTGTTTCCTCGAAGGGGTAGGCAGAGGCATATAATTTACGCCCAAATTTCGCCAATTATATTTTTGTTCCCACGTAATAGGTGGCGAGCCTACTGCCGCTTACCGGGCACTGTTATGTTCGCCAGAGCCTCGTCCGTTGATCGGCAGGTGCACCACTTGCAATTGATCCCAATAAACTAGGTTTCAATAAGGAACAATATTAATATTAATAGATTCACTTACACTTAAATATTTTTTATTTTTTTAAATTGTTTGGTTGCAAGTGAATCTAAGCTTCGTGATTTTAGTATAATTATATTTTATTTGTTTTTGTTATTGTTTTATAATTTTGACGTTTTCAAGTACTATGTAATAGTTTATGAAATAAAAAGTATTTGATTGATTGATTGAATATTGTGATTTAATTGTTTCCAGGTGGATTATATTCACTGCCTCGTGCCGGATCTGCAGCAGATCACGGCGTGCTCGTTCTATTGGGGCAAGATGGACCGCTACGAGGCTGAGAGGCTGCTCGATAACAAACCAGAAGGTAGCCACCTCGTCATCACCACTCCTTGATTTCAATATCATGTTCATACTCATTTCACTATCGTACTTTGAGTTTATCACCATCTTACCTTGTGTCATCACCTTACCGTGTCTCATCACCGTACCTTGTCTCGTCATCTTACCTTGTCTCCTCACCTTACCTTGTCTCCTCACCTTACCGTGTCTCATCACCGTACCTTGTCTCGTCATCTTACCTTGTCTCATCATCTTACCTTGTGTCATCATCTTACCTTGTCTCCTCACCTTACCGTGTCTCTTCACCTTACCGTGTCTCTTCACCTTACCGTGTCTCATCACCGTACCTTGTCTCGTCATCTTACCTTGTCTTATCACCTTACCTTGTCTCGTCATCAAATCTTGACTCATATCATCATCATCATACCTTGATTTCATCACCACACTCATCTCATCACACCCTTGGAAGTGACAGAAATGACAGTGCGTTACAAATACTTGTTTGACTTGCTTTGAACTGTGTGTGTTTTATAATAAAAATAATGTAAAAGAGCATAGCCTGTGAGTTTCTTGTCAGTTCTTCTCACAGAGCGGGGGCACTTAGACTCACTTACACCTAATTTTTATTTATTTGCATGTAAGAGAATCTAAGCTTCGTGATTTCAGGGTTAATATTAATTTTTTTTTTCATATATATTTTGTTTTGACGTTCTCAAGTGCTATGTAATAGTTTATGAAATAAAGAACTTTTTACTTTTACTTACTTGACTATATAACAATATTATAATGTAATTCCAGGAACGTTCCTCCTCCGAGACTCAGCCCAAGAGGAGCACTTATTCTCAGTGTCGTTCCGCAAGTACGGGCGCTCGCTTCACGCCCGCATCGAGCATTACCAGCATCGGTTCAGTTTCGACTCCCACGACCCGGCCGTCTTCTCGGCGCCCACTGTCACTGGCCTGGTCGAGCATTATAAGGTAACAATAGATAAATAAATATTCACCACCAATTCGTCAGTTCCAAGAAAAAAAAAGGCTATGACATCAGAAGTGGGATAAGAAGATGTCTTTAGACATAATTTCTGTCTTAATATTAATTATAGTTTATTTGCCTTCATTGTTTGACGTTTGACGACTAAAGAGCGTGGAGGTCAGTATACCTGCACTTCACTCCAGAGGTCGTGGGTTCTATACCCACACAGGACAATTTTTTTTGTGCATGAACATGAATATTTTGAGGGTTCCGTGCTCAATCCCGATAAGTGACAACATCAGATACATAATTTTTGCCGCTTTTTCTTGTGATATTATCAATTAAGTCGATTTCAGAAAAGAAGTCTGAAAACTGAGGACTTCATAATCCAATAAGTAAACCTTTTAAGTTTCATTTTTTTTAATTAACCGATAAATTCTTTTAAGTACTGCTTTAAACCCAAAAACGCAAATTTTGTCACTTATCGGGTTTGAGCACGGTACCCTCGATTTGTTCTGGTCTGGGTGTTTTCCTATGTATATTAAGTATGTATGTACAAAAAAGGTATTTATGTATGTTTATCCGTTATTTAGTATCCCTAACACAAGTTCTTAGTGATACTTATCTTGGTACTAAATAATTGGTGTGATTGTAAAAGAATATTTATTTATTATTATCCCTCCCCCGCCCCTGTTGTTTTACTTTTACTGACTAATTACCATTCATGTTCCTTCTATCGAGCCTGCTACGTCCCGAAGCCACGGTAACGCTTTCGAACAGCCCCACAACTGGTGTCTGTGAAAGATTTCTACTAACCCCAAGATTAACTGGCAGAAAATGCTTTATGGCATTAAGTTCGCCTTTTGTTATACTTTTAAGTGTGCAATAAAGATTAAATAAATAAATACCCTTTTATGAACCAAAGTTCATACAAAAACAAATTAAGAAAGAAAAAAACATTAATAAAAGAAAATAAATGAAGAACTTCTAATATGGCCATTTTTATCATCTCATCCCACTTCTGATGTCACACCTCTTCTCATGAATCACAGGGTATTTTAAGATATGTTAAAAAAATAAATGGAAATAATGCTATTTAAATGAGTCCTCGTCGGGTTAAGTCTCCCTACTATCATCTTGCCCGTATTATATAGATTTATGTATATGTAGTGAACTTTATCAGTATTGTCTTAAGTTAGTTGATTTATGTAAGTTTATTAATATTTTGTTTTAGTTTATAGCACCGCCTTTAACCCTCTCTGCTAACCTTATGGTTAACTGGTAGTGAATGCCTTCGGCATTAAGTTCGCCTTTGTACTTTCTTTTTTGTGTGCAATAAGGATCTAAATAAAAAATAAAAATTCATCTGAACTCATTGTTATCCCACTTCTGATGTCATACCTCCTTTCAAGAACCATAGTGAGAGGGTATGGGATCTATATGAGCGCTCGTTTCACGCCCGTATCGATTTAGTTTCGAGTCCCCCGGTTGTCTTTTTAGCACCCACTGTTACTGGACTAATCGATTATAAGGGGCTGTCCATTAATTATGTGATGTTTTTTGGACTTAATTTGACCCCCCTCTCCTTTGGTATATGTGTTGAGACCAACCTTGCTGTTATAAATTTATAAAATACTAAAGTTTTCTCTCTTCTAGATATATACTCACTTTACTAGGTATTCTAGGGATTTTTGGAGTCAACGGAAATTTAAGCGGGGCGTGAAACGGCATTTTAGCAGGCCGTCATGGGTGGATGCGTTTTGCTTATTTCACGGTATAAAAAGCTTTAATTTTTTTTTTGGACTGCATCGACTGTTTACCATCAGGCAAGATGTAGTCATTATGACGTGTCACATTAACAAAAAAAAAGACACTTTCCTACTTTTGTGCAAATAAATGATCTAAAGTTGCGACATAAAACACAAATTCTTTTTCCCAGGACCCAGCGTGCGTGATGTTCTTCGAGCCAATGCTGACGGCGCCGCTGCCTCGCGCGAGCCCCTTCAGCCTCCAACAACTCGCCAGGGCCGTTGTCGTCTCCCACACCACTTACGACGGTACGTAAATCATCATCATCATCATCATATCAGCCTTGTAAACATTAGCCTCCCCAATAGATTACATTCTATTGGTGGTATTTGCCCATAATCCCCACGCTGGGCAGGCGGGTTGGGGCAGTTCCAGTCAGTACGCAGGATGAGCTGCCCATCATCCGTTAACATTTCTCTTCGTCGACTCTTACGACTCCCCGTGAGATGAGAGGGGCTGGCACTATTCTAGGCCGGCACTACACGGCACATTATGATTAGGGATAAATAAATGATATGCGCCACATCTTATAACTCAACCTTTTTTTTTATACTTATACCAATTATTTAGTTTCAAGATAAGTATCATTAAGAACTTGTGTTATGCATACTAAACAACGGATAAACATACTGAAATACTTTTTTTTTTTGTAAATACATACTTAATACTTAATATACATTGAAAAACACCCAGACCATGACAAATATTCATATTTATACACACAAATATTTGTCCTGTATGGGAATCGAACCCACGATTTTAGGAGTGGAATGCGGGTATACTCGCCACCACGCCATATCGGTCATCAAAAATTATAAATGTATTACTTATCACAAGAGGCAGAGAAATAAAAATATCGTTAGTGTGTCAAATAAAAATTGGCTGTATATTGACTTGTTAAAAGCATTCGATCCAGTCAACCACATTCCTATCCTAAAAAGTACATAAAAGCATTATCACGACTGGAATGATGCATATAAAATTAGCTTTTGATTAAAGAAGATGTATCATGCAATTAGGTTTGAAGAGTATGAAAGCATTCCTGTACAATTTACATTAGTTGTTCCTCAAGGGTCAATTTTAGGTCCATTATTATATTTCATCTATGTTAATAACATAATTCAATGCAGAATTGTAAAGTTTTCTATCTCTTTACTTTGAAAAGAAAGACGCTCGTTTGGCGAGTTTAAGTAAGTTTAAAGAAGTTCTTCATACCCTAAGTATTTTCTTCAATACGACTTTTTTTTTAAAGTTGATATTATATCCATTGCTCCATCGGTTGTTGGTCGCTAATTAAATATTATTATAAATAATTATAATTCAGCTGTAACTTAATTTTAATTTCATTGTCTACCTAAGGTGGTTAATATTTTAATTAATTATTGTGTGACTGTCGCACGAGAACTTTATTAGGTCTTCACGGAAGACCAGCGCTGTTGTGGTCCTTTGGGACTCAGGATGCGGCAGGGGGAGACCTATTTTATATACCTGCCATGAGGTAGCACTCATGGCCCATTTTTGTACCACTAGCGCGCTGTCGACCCATTAATCATTGCTATATCCTGTAACACTCATTTATGCTATGTAGTTATGCAAATAAAAATGATAAAACGACAATTATAATTACCATAATATCTACCATTAAACTGATCTGTTGGTAAATTAAACAGATCATTAGCAGTCAATTGCTGCTTTTTACGCATATTATTCTTTATTTGTGAAATTGTTATGTTTTTGTACTTATGTTTTATAGCTAAATCAAACTTTATTTCATTTAATTTCTATGTTTCTGACCACCTAAAATAAAACGTATGAGAGATAAGGGATCATCCATAAATTCGTAATACGTCACACGAATTTCCTGATCTTTTGACCCCCTCTCCGTCCTTGTCACAGCTGGTCACACTTGTGAGACTCCCTCCTCCTTAGTGTGATGTCACATATTTTGCAATTGTACAGCAAAAAATGATTACATTAAAACAGCAGTTCCAAAATGTTTTTAGGACCTGGATTTTGAAATGTGGCGTCACATAATTTAGGTTCCCTTTTAATCCCCTTGTCACACTTTGTCACACCTCGTGAACCCCCTCCCACCCCATTAATGTGTGACGTAATTTATGGATAGCCCCTTAGGTATTTATCTTTAAATAAACCTGTTGTTATTAACTGAAACTCAGCCTAATCTGGTTACACCAGCAGACAAATAGGATAATGCTAGGATATGATGATGATCTTTAAATAAACCTCTTACATTTCAGGTGTGGAAAAGCTGCCACTGCCAACAAGATTGAGGGCATATTTGAAGGAATACCACTACAGGCAGCGAGTACGAGTAAGGAGACTCGAGCCGGACTTGTACGATCATCCGCATTGCTGAGCCCTAGGGCTCCACTGCGGAGCCTCGGACGAGCCCTAGAGCTTTGTGGACAGCTGTGATAGTGAATAAGTGACAGTGATAACATCGGAGTGATTTCATAAGTGACAAGCTTGAGGACAATGTGTTTTGATACCATTTAGTGATAAAGAAGATTCGAGCCTGACTTGTACGACCATCAGTATTGCTTATCCCTAGGGCTTCTCTGGGAAGACTCGTAAAAGCTTTGTGGGATGAAAAACCCCTCGGTGTGGTAGTGATAATTATTTTGTGATGGTGATCTAAGTGTGACCAATGTGAAGAACTAAAGGCCTTAGTGGACTATTTTAATGCCATTTGTCAGCGGTATAGATAATATAGTGACAGTGTTCAACGGGTAATAACTAAAATTCAGCCAAATCTGATAAGACCAGTTAACAGCTTTTTTTTCGGATGGAAAATCATTAAGTAATGAGCAGGAGGGTGTGTCAAACTTCTACCCACTAAAAACCATCCATGTTCTTTCTTGAGCCTGCAACACCAAGGCCGTGGTAATCCTTTTGAACAGTAAGCAAACCCTGGGTCCTTAGCGCAAGTCTAAGTTACAGCCAGGATAATGCTAGGTGATGTTTAGTGAGCAACAACATCTTTGAAGTGATATATACTTACAGAATCTGACACTTAGCCTTTACAGAGAAGCAAAATACAATCTTGTCATATAAAAATAAAAGAAAATACTAAGCACAGGGCGTGAAACTGCATTTTAGCAGGCCGTCATTAATGGATGCGCTTTATAGCGTACTTATTTCACGTTAAAAGCGCTTTCATTTTCTTATTGGACTGCATCGACTGCTTATCATCAGGCAGGATGTAGTCATTATGGCGTGTCACATTAAATTAAAAAAAAAAAAGTCAGGACGTCAAACATTTGTAGTGCTATGTGCAAAATAATTCGGTTTTCAAAATACTTGTCAAAACAATAAAAACCGTTTTATATCAACCAATTTTATAGTTTACTAAAGTTTGTCTGAAATCAGTGTTTGAGCTTATTTATGGGTATATTTGAATTAGAAAATTCATTCTCCAACATAGAAATCAATGGGAAGCTTTATACAAATTTTCATGTATTTATTTGATGCTTATCATAGATTTCCATGAATGGATGTTATAATTATACTGTTTTTGTGTAACAGCTCTTGATTTTTTATTACAGAAAAACTAAGCCAAACTTTTTTTATGCACAATTTTCACTTTTTCTATGTTATAATTCGAGCATAGGTAAAATGAGCAAGATTATAAAGCCTAGTTATTTTTGTGTAGAAAATTATCTTCCATAAAATAAATTGCATATAGCTGTCTTACTTTTAGTTCTTAAATAAATGTCAATCTTCTAGTTAAAAGATATTTTTGTCATAACTACAATAACATACTCTAATTGCTGTTTGGGGCTCTCTATACCACAGTTGTCGCATTACAAAAAAAAACTTTAAGCACTCAATGCATCTACATAAAAGGAAATTTGTGATTAGTTAACTCACATTTGAATCAAGTGATGACATGTGTCGTGTTGAATAGTTTCTCGATTTTTCGGGAAATTATAGTAGCGCGGGAATTGTTACAAAAGATATTTTTAATCCATCACTTGCTTACAATGGATTTCCGCAAAGTAACGCCTGAATCAATAAATTATTTCACATCTCGTTATATCGTCACAATCGTTATAGTCGATAACTTCCAAACGGAGTAACTTTTGCAGGACGTCAACGTAAAGTCTGATTGAGATAATTTCTTGTAAGTGTTAATAATTATTATAATTCCAACGGGATATTATTGTAATTGCATATATCTGCCTAAAATTAATAAATATCATTTTTAGACACCGCCAATTCGATTATAATATAACGGTGACGCTACTACAAGGTTCTGTCGTGGGAATAACTGTCAGTGTCATAGGGATCAAGGTTCGCCGAGCTGATTATAGATATGTATAAAGTGTTGCATAAAACAAGCATAATTATTTATGTATACATGCAAACAGTTACGATCTTCAAGAAAAATATATGCCAGTACATAAAAGCATTTAATAACACAATTTGAAACCTGAGCTTTTAGCTTACAATCAAACTTCTCATCATATCCTAGCATTATCCCGGTTGCCCTAGACTTAAGCTTAGGGCCCAGGGTCTGCTTAATGGTCTAACCCGATTTGGCTGAATTTCAGTTATTACATGAAGCTACTGCCATCTAACCGCATCCCAGAGGGAAACATCATTCTATGGTCAAACTAGCTGTCAGGATGTTAGAAGGCACTGACTTCGAAATAATCTGAACTATAATTGAACTATAAAACTTAGGATAGACAATAAATTGTGCATTAAAAGTTTTGGCCATGTTAAGGACTAAGTTTTTGTTGAAACAAACGCTAATTAAGATTTTAAATATTAACAGATTTAAACGCAATGGGCGAAGTTATGTAAGTTGGGACAAAAATTTTAGTTGTCTACCCAGGCATAATCACAGATATATATATACAATATATAACACAAGTATCACCTTTTGAACACCTATTGTGACGTCACTGCCGATATTTAGTGATGGGAAACCCAAACTGATTGTTCGCTACTGTGCTCCCGCTTATGATAAATATTTTATTCGGAAAATCTTTTACGTTCCATTATTCAAAAACAATAACAAATGCGCTCGGACGGTAAGTAGCGGTGGGTAATTTCGACGATTGGTCGGACATAGAGAATATATTAATTTGTGTTATTTATGGTATATTTAAGTCTGTGGGTGTAATAGATGACAAAAGAAAGATATTGAAAATGTGAACGTTGCTTTAGTAACGCCCCCCTCCCCCATGTCACACTTCGATTAAGACCTGATAATGTATTAGGAAGCATCCAAGCGCATTGTTCAATTTATGCGCCGCAGATGTTTTTGTGTCTGAATTCAAAAGAAAAGAGTTTAAATTTATTTATTTCTCCAGCTCAATGTATTTTATAGGGACTTGGCCCTTATTGGGGTTATCGTGGGTTTCCATTTATGCTAAAGGGCCGCGTGGTTTTATGGGCAAGAACACATTATTGAACACTTTACTGTAAATCAACTGTCTATTTGGCAATTACAATTAACATCCAATTAAAAAACTTTGCAACCGAAATATAATTACAATTAAAAAGCTCACACACGGTATTACGCGAAATACAAGACGTTTCTCAGAATGCTTGACGCATAAGCCGGATGCAAACCGATTACAAATTAGAAGCTGGCTAGCGCCATGCCGCCTAGAAACCGAGTTACGTCGAGCGAGCTGTCACGAAACCCATCAATGACAGTGCCATTAAAATCAAAAAGTTCTTTTATGAACTATTACATAGCACTTGAAAACGTCAAAACAATATATAAATAAAAAAAAACTAAATATTACTACACTGAAATTACGAAGCTTAGATTCACTTACATGCAAATAAATTAGGTGTAAGTGAATCTAAGTGCCACTTCCTAGCCCCCGCTCTGTGAGAAGAACTGACAAGAAATTTACATTTGCTTCACTATGCTTCAAAGGGCTATCGTTTATCTATGACCACTTATGAAAACGCTGTTATTGTACTATGGCATGTGATTAGGTGTGAAATTATTCAGCTATTTTTTTGAAATAATATTTTTCCATAAATTTGCTTTGCTTTGCTGACTGTTATATTCTGAAAATTCAAATCGCGGAATTTATATTTTTTTATTCATTAGGTTTGTCAACTGTTGTTACAATAATGATTGCTTAAATTTAACACTGTTATGGTTTACAGGTAAACACAACTTGCTTAATCGTATGTAAAAATTAAATACACACTTGTTGATGCGTTCAGGATTAGTAAGTCAACATACTTGTCTACAATAACCAGTGTACCATGCGCGAGAAAATAAAACCAAAATAAATAAATTCGCGTTTTATAGTCAGTATATTTTATGTAGTTCGTCATACGAGTCTGGCTGAATTGTCGTCACTACCCTTGATGACATAGTGCCATTAATTTAAAAAAGAAGAAGAAGTACATAGTACTAAAGTTCTAACCTAACACTACACATCTGCATCGGCCAGTCTTATTTGGGTCCTTGTGGAGTATGACCAAATTTCTCTAATCTTAGCTTGTGAGAGGAGGCCTGTGCTTGAATCACTTGACAAATGACATTTAACCCTTTACAGGGCAGTGGTTAATATGTGACCGCTACAAAATGAACCTTATGGAGTTGACTTAAAGTGCAAATCCAATGAAAATAATCAACATGTTCTGCCTGTTAATGGGTTAAAAGAACTACAGTAACTTACAAATAATTTTATAGATAGACTATGAAATATGAACTAGTATTTCCACAATTACTATTATTAAAATAATATTATTATTGTAAATAAAAAAAAAATACAATTTATTTAACAATATCGACAAAAAAAGAGCGATAAAAATGTGTGATAAATCTATTATTTAGCAAGTAAGTATTATATTTATTTAATAATTAAAATAATAATAAATGGCCCTAAAAATTAACTATTGGTGTAATATAATTCGATGAGAATATAAAATTTTTATTACAATTAGTCTACGAAAAGATGTATATAAATAAATTGTAATTTGCTACCGGGTAAGCAGTGTAAAAGTATTAATACTATAGCACTGTAAAGATATACTTGTAATATGTATACAGGGTGTAAAAATACCTTGATCGCAGCCAACATAAATTTTTATTGAGAAACACTTAAAATTTTTTTTGTTAAAAAAACTGCAAATACAATGAAATGAGCGCCAAAGTGTTTCTAAATAGCCCAAGCGTGCTGACGTAATTGTAAAAAACTTGATTAATAACGCATGAAATTAGTTTTAGACTTCTTGGCGGGAAAGTGAAGCGTCATGTCTGCAGTTTTGTTTTATTTTCTAAAATTTGTGATATTTCTAACATTAATGTGTAATAACGGTGGATTATTAACCGCTAAGTGTTGGTGAACATACATGAGTGTTGGTAAATCAAACAAAACAGTGCAACATCACTTATAATATTTTCTCTCAAGGAGTCCATGTGAGATCTCAGTATAGTCCCACATCTTTACTGAGGACTCAAGGGGCTTAGGGAGGGCATCTTATTTATCATCTTTATCATCACTCATTTTCATTTACTATGAATTATATATTATTAATATATCACTTACTTGACACTGGCTATATGTGCTAGACGCACGAAGCCATTATTTTAAAGAAAAAAAAAGGGACTATAGTTCTAACTAAGAAGAACTATTTCTATCTTAAAACTGGTTTTAACAGTAACATAATATACAAATAAGTCATGCTTATGCTACCAATCCACTCTTATAGACACGGTTGAATAAAATGCGTAACTGAGAACGTATTTCGTCACTTAGCTGTGAAAAGAACTGACAAGAAACTCAAAGGTTATAAAATATAAACCAATAATCTGGTTTGTCTTTTCATTCTAATTTATACAAATACAAGTTAAAAGTACAGTTGATTTTCAACAAAGTCGCGATCAGGTTAATTCATCTAGTAAAAATGTCATCTTATAATGTAAACGGTAACTGCTCAAATCGCTTAAGAGGCGTTTGAGAACAACATTCAAATTTGAGTGACGCTAAAATGTAGAATGCCTTTGAAAGTTAAATATTTGAGTATCACTACAGTATTCAGATGATTAAGGTCTCCAAATGATTTGACTTTCCATATCTAAGAATTTACTTGTTCAAAATAATTCATCAAATTTAATAGTGAAAAATATATAACAATACAAATCAATGGAAATACACATTGTCGCATTTATAATAACAGAATTAATGTGTTTTGAATATGCTTTTAGAAATTATTCTTTTATTAGATTGAAGTCAATTTGATATTATTGTATACAATAATAAAAAAAAATAATCATTCAAGTTTAAAGCCCTTTTAAGTGACAACTTACAAACTGATGAAATAATTATATTTTAAACTAGCGGACTCGACAGACGTTATCCTGCATAATAATGCAATAACCTAGACACCGACTGCATACCGGCTGATTTGTGAATCTATACCATCTCTGGCTCCACCCAAATGCATACAAAAAATCATTCAACCTGCCGCTTAGTTGCAGTAAAGATAAATAACCAAGATATGGACTGCAGCGCCATCTGCCGGACTAATTTGTGAGTCTAAGCCATCCAGGCCCTCACTTGAATGCATTTACAAAAAAATGGTTGCCTGTAAAGTCGTTTTTACGGGCGAAGATTTTACGTGACAACGTCTTTTTCTCGGTAGAATATTTATTGATATGAATATAATTAAATTGCACAATAGGAACAAGGAATTGAATGAAAATAAGAATTGCACAAATTTTAACTATAGAAATATATTTTGTTTACTAAAACATTGTACATAATATCAGTGTACAATTATTTACCTTTATTGTTGTAGTTGTTGTAAATGACGAATCTAAGCACTCCACATTTTCACTACAGACACAGCTGACGATACTTTAACCACACGTGTGAACTTGTATTATGACGCTTTCTTGTTTTTCCAACGCCAAGAACGTTCGAGAAAGACAAAGACAGAGACACAAGCATGTGCCGATTCAATGCGCCTAATTCTCTAGTGCTGCGCGCGCGGCAGACCGATCATAGTTGAGTGGGAGAGAGACGCAAGGCATTCGCCGGGCCTCTCTCTCGTTCGGTGACTCATCGTAACGTTACCGAGCGTTACACTTTTTCATAAGTGACTCCCAGCCGCAACCTAATTTAAGACGTTGTCACGTCAAAAATCATTTAAATCGCTCAAGCAGTTTAGTTTCAATATAGATAAGTAACCTCGATACCGACTGCAGCGCCATCTGTCGGGCTGATTAGTAAAATAAAACCATCCTGGGCGCCACAAAAGCATGCAAACAAGTAAATTCAAATCCGTTTATGAGTAGCTCAGTAAACACACAGTAGAATTCTATATGTAAAAATGAGATTTAAAAAAAAAAACAATATTTAGTAAATTGTAAATATAATTTTAGGTTCAGTTAAATAAATTGTTAGATATCAATCCCTCTGACCTAAAGTAGGTCTTTCATGAGCTGAGATTATAATTAGTAACTATAATAAGATCATTAATTAACATTATTACGTTTAAGTATATCTGCATTTGGGCACAAAATTAAATGTAAACAAAATACTCATCAAATTTTTTTAGTTTTTTACACAACTTTTTATTCGCTGCTTGCTGAATATTATTTTTCATCTTTGTGAAACGTTTTTCTGGCAAATTAAATTGATCTTATTCTTTATTGATGAATTAAGCTTCTTTTTGTAAATATTATTATTGGATTTAGATATTAAGTAAAGCATATTCAAAATACACGACAAATCAACTTAAATACCTATGTAAATAAAAACAGTTTAATTGTATATGTAAAAAAATATCTGCAATTTTTTTCTGTAATATAACATGTTTTTTAGAACTTTTATTTAAAAAGTTTGTCTTTAGTATATTTGTAGCAGTACTTGTCTAAAACAAAAATGGTTGTCAGGTTTTTTATTAAGCATGCCGCTTGAAACACTACAGGCATCGAGCGGTGAAGACGTTAAATACCGTTTCACGCCCTTTTTAAAGAGCCTCATGCTGCTACCCTAAAACCTCGCCAGGGGCCTGTTAAAAATTCTGACAAACCGTTCCGCTTCACCCACAGCGGGAGATGGTCATCAGATGATTTTTAATCTGAAAAAAAAAGAAAAAAGGGCGCTCATTCCACAATCCAATGATACACGACCGAAAGTTTCTTCTAAAACGCACTATTGTATAAATATGTCTGTAAAATAATCCTTAACTGAAATTTTAGGGTTATTGAAATATAATTACATGCATTTGCGTTATCTATTCAATCAATCAAATACTTTTTATTTCATAAACTATTACATAGTACTTGAAAACGTCAAAATTATAAAAAAATAACAAAAACAAATAAAATATAATTATACTAAAATCGAAGCTTAGATTCAATTGCAACCAAACAATTAAAAAAAAACAAAAAATATTTAAGTGTAAGTGAATTGTTTATTTATGTCTGTAGTCCTGGGTCTAAACGGGGCGTGAAACGGTATATATGTGGGCCGTTATGAGTAGGTGCGCTAGTTTCCGTGCTTATACAACGACTCTCGTTTGTTTACAATATTCAATAAATAAACTTGCGCATAAATTTAAAATGTTTATTAATTACCCGTTTAATTTAGTAAAAAAAGTTAAATAATTGATGATAAAATATATAATAATATGTGTATATAAACATATGTAAATATATGTCTCATAAACCCACACTGGGCACTGCCTGTCTTGTAGTATATAGTATATGTTTTCAAAAGTAAAAAATCTCAAGGGCTCTTTTAAAAAATAATATATTGTTGAAAGTCACTTAATAAATGCTATGAAACTACAATATTATTATTTCGTTTACCGGTAATTAAATTGACCAGATCTTCTGATATGGCAAAAAATATAACCTAGAATTTTAAATACAAGGTTATTTTTTTTAATCCCTTTAGGGGACGTCCATTAATTACGTGAGGTGTTTTTTTAAAAATTTGGACCCCCTCTCCCCCTTGGTGAGATTTGGTGAGATTTGGTGAGATGTGGTCGGACCCCCCCCGCCCTCACGTGAGATTTACCCAATATTTTTTTAAATAATTAAATTTATTTGATTTGTCTTCTATGTACTACATTTTTCTGTGAAATAAGAGGAGAAAAATGATACCACGTTTAAGGTGCACTATAACGAATGATGACCGATATTGATATTGTAATACAAAACTTTACTGTGGTATAAAAATTTATATTCTCTGAATTAAAAAGTTGACGTGAGATTTTTATTGACTCCCGCCCCCCCCCCTTGGTGAGATGTGGCCGGACCCCCCCTCCCCTATTTTAGACTCACGTAATTAATGGATGCCCCCTTAAATAACCGAATGTTTTAAATTCAAGGCTATTTATTGAAGTCGTAAATATCCTTGAATTTTAGGGTAAGGTTATTTTTTAAAGACTTTTTAAATAACCTAGTATTTTAGGTTAAAGGTTATTTTTTAAAACGCTGTAAATAACCTGGTATTTTAAATTCAAGGTTTTTTTTATAATTGCTTTAAATAAATAACATAATATGTAAAGTTCAATGCTATTTAAAAATTGTTCTAAATAACATAGTGTTTTTGGTTCAAGGATTTTAACATGGAATAAATTGATCTATAAAAAATTTATAAAATCGTCCAGGCATTTTATGACCTGGCTAATTTAACAATCGGCCAACGACATATATGTGAAGTCGAATTATGTATAATTTTTAGCTACCTTAGATATTTCATTATATGTGACTTGTTACTGTACTGTGTTCTTTGTAAATATATTATCTTAATTTATATAATTATTTTAGTTAAGTTTGAACGCCTACAGATGGCGTTGTTATATTATTACATGTATAAAATATAAAGTGCATAATATTTTCTACTTAAAATAAAAAAAAGTATTATTGTAATGTTGTTGTTTCCTTGCCTTATTTGGAGCGGGAAGCCGGTGAATAAAGGCCACCTACATCCTGCGGCTGAGATAAGACAGCTCTTTCTGATGACTCAGTAGCGATTTCTTTTAAGGAAATCTATGTATTAGGTTAAAGGACTCGGTCATCAGTGATTTTAGTAAAGAGTGAACTGTTTAAAAGTGTTGGGAGGAGAAGACCATTAAGACCTTCCATGACCAGATACAGAAGGTTAGAGAAAGGGCAGGTCAAAAGTACCCTAAACCGACGGGCGTGTATGAGGAGGTTAATAAGTGTGAATGACGCTAAGAGTGTGTGCCAAGATCGTAGCAAGTGGAAGTATGTGATCTTTGTCTACCCCCACTGCACTGTTATGTTCGCCAGAGCCTCGTCCGTTGATCGGCAGGTGCACCACTTGCAGGTGAGGTTGGCTTGGGCTCCAAAGGTCTTGGTAGGATGCGGGCGGGGTGCCAGAAGCTACAAAACAAGCAACAGCGTCGTCAATAGATTTTTAGTGGGTAGGACTGCCGCAGTGAGCCCCACACTTTCCTCTCGGTCCTCCCATTGGCCGGGAGGCAGTGCGCAAAGGCTTTTTGTTACACGTAAATAAAAAAAAAGTCTTGGTAGGTAAGATCCCTATACACAGTATATCGAGGGTTCCGTGCTCATACCCGATAAGTGACAAAATTTGCGTTTTTGGGCTTAAAGCAGTACTTAAAAGAATTTATCAGTTAATTAGAAAAATGAAACTTAAAAGGTTTACTTATTGGATTATGAAGTCCTCAGTTTTCAGTCTTCTTTTCTGAAATCGACTTATCTGATAATATCACAAGAAAAAGCGGCAGAAATTATGTATCTGATGTCACTTATCGGGTTTGAGCACGGAACCCTCGATATGTCGGATCCGGTCGAGTCATAATCACAGTGGCGTTGCAAACGGTGCATTAAACGACGTAAACAACAAGATGGCGTCGTTTGACGGAGTCTAGTAGATGGTCCGTGTTCGACTCGAGGCCAGTTCACTTCACTTCAGCTCTCGGTCGAGTCAACACGGGTCTTCTAGAACCCGTCCCGTGTTCCGTTTCGTAGTTTAAGTACCTAGTTTTATTAAAATGTAATCAGGACGGTTTCATAATAAAAATAAAGTGATTGTGTAGAATCAAGTTAGTGTTCGTTATTCTATTGCCTGTATACACGTTTCTCGCCCACAATGTCTGAAAACCTAGAAGATAGGCCTTCCATATCCGACATATATATATATATTAGTATGGATAATAATTCTTCTGACAGCTGGTTTAACGGTTTTTTTTTTCGACTTATTTAAAATATCAGTTTTACTAACATTTATATTTTATCGTAGTGTGCGATAACTTTTTTCTAATAATTAATGATGTCTAACTATTACTTGGGTTACCATCACCGAAATCCCGGACATTTACGACATACGGTTATTTCCCGGACACTTCCAAAAAAGTATTTTTGCCAGAAATTAAAACATTGTTTCATTTTTTTATTGACTAAGATTTTCTATTTATCGTTTAACTTTTAAGAAAAATTAGTTTAATAAAAGGGTCCGGACATTATTAAAATCACTTGCCGGACGCCCTTGGAAAATCCGGGGAATTCCGGACGGATGGCTGCCCTAACTATTAATAATTACATCTTAAATACAATTCAATAAGTTATCCAACAATTGCACAAAACTTACTTTTTTTAATTATTAATATTAATATATAACTGACTGACGGACAATACCCTCCTCCCTTACAGTAGGTAGACTGGCTACGAGAAGCGGCGATAGCCTAGAAGCGAGACCCCTTGTCTTTAAATTCAGAGGTTCTCGGGTTCAAACCTTGCTGGCTCACTTATGACTTTTCGAAGTTATGTGCGTAATTATCGCTTGCTTCGTGCCTCGGAAAGTACGTTTAGCCGTTGGTCCTGGCTGTCATGAACATCTATGGCAGTCGTTATAAGGTAGGCAGTGCCTTCTAACAGGCTGACAGCTGGTTTAACCATAGAATGATGTTTCCCTCAGGGTTGCGGAGATCAAGAGGCAGTCACATTACGTAATAACTGAAATTCAGTCAAAAACTGGTTACACCAATGAGCAGACCCTGGGCCCTAAGCTTAAGTCTAGGGCAACCTGGATAATGCTAGGATATGATAAGGAGGTAGACTGGCTACGCAGTTTGAGGCCTATGTCACACCAGAACCATATGAAAATCGGACCTCTTTTGACGGGATTTCTACTAGCAGGTAACCTATGTAAAACGCACCATGCTGCTTTCAAAGCCAAAAAATATCAAAGAATCTGTAGGACACGCGGACGAAGCCACAGGCGCTCGGTAGTAGAAAATAAAATAAAACAAAAATTTTAAATTAACAATCAATTTATTTACAAATTATTTAATGGAGGGATAAAACATTTTCGTAAATAATATTGACTTAACAATAAAATAAATATATAATCACATTTCCTTTGCGTTTATTACTCCTAGTTATGCAAAAGAATTCAAAAACTTTGATTTTATAAACTATCACACATAGTAGGTACTTGAAAACGTCAAAATTAAGTAGAACTAAACAATCGAAATATAATTACACTGAAATCACTAAGCTTACATATACCCGCTCTCCGCTCCAAGGTCGTGGGTTCGATTCCCACACAGGACAAATATTTGCATGAACATGAATATTTGTTCTGGTCTGGGTGTGTCCCTATGTATATTAAGTATGTATTTACAAAAAAAAAGAAGTATTTATGTATGTTTATCCGTTGTTTAGTATCCATAACACAAGTTCTTAATGATACTATCTTGGAACTAAATGATCGGTGTAATTGTTAGAAAATATTTATTTATTTATGTATTTCGCCAATTTTATTGTTGGTCCCACGTAATAGGTAGCGAGCCTATTGCCGCTTACCGGTCACTGTTATGTTCGCCAGAGCCTCGTCCGTTAATCGGCAGGTGCACCACTTGCAGGTGAGGTTAGCGCGGACTCCTAACATGTTGGTAGGGGATCCTACCTAAATATAAGCATAAAGATTTCTGCTTATAAGTGGGACCAACAATATTACAGGCGTAATGTGGGCGTATAAAATGCCTCTGCCTACTCCTTCGGGGAAACAGGCATGGTACTATGTATGTATATAAGTAGGTACATTTGGATTCACATAAAACAAGATTTACATCGCTAGCTTAACTGAGAAACCTTAACAAATTCTGACAAAGAGTCTCTCTGTTTCTTGATTATGGCACCGCCCATATCTCTTTCATCGTTAATTAAAAAAAAAACATTTTGTTTGTAAAAAATTGACAAAACTAAATGATCCTATTGATCTTAAAGACCATAAAGTACCTATATTTTTATTTTACTCATTAATGCAAGGATAAGAGTAAAAACCTTCACAAAGACGTCTTTTTTAATAACCCTAAAATTTCAGTAATAAAATAGATAAAGCATATGCATGTACTTCGGTGGTCGGAAACGATCACCGAAGTACAGGTGATGGTAAGTGACTTACTGAAGCGCTCGTAGCTCTGCGGTGCTCGGTGGTCGGAAACGATCACCGAAGTACAGCAGAGTTTACAGAAGTCAGTCCTTGGATGGGTGACCGTTTGTGTGGCATTTGATATCGAGCGCTTCCGTGCTTCGGAAGGCACGTTAAGCCGTTGGTCCCGGTTATCACTAAATGTGATAGTCGTTAAGCCATGTTAGAGGCCTAATTGGGCGGCTTGGAAAATTCTAACAGCAGGACGCCATACACCTGCCTCCGCCAATCCGCACTGGGTCAGCGTGGTGGAGTATGACCCAATACTCTCACACCTTGGTATGTGAGAGGAGGCTCGTGCTCAGTAGTGGGACGTTAATGGGCTGAGATGATGATGTACTTGGCGTGTCCGAACCCCGACCAATCGTCGAGGTTGTCCGCCGCTACTTACAGTACGCGCGCGTCTGTTGTTGTTTTTTAAATACTGCATTATAAAATATTTATCATCAGCGTCATCAGTGTCGATGAAACAGTTTGAATTTCCCGCCACTGCCTGTGAGTTTCTTGTCAGTTAATTTTTATTTATTTGCATGAAAGTGAATCTAAGCTTCGTGATTTCATTGTAGTAGTATTTAGTTTTTTTTATGTATATTTTATTTTGACGTTTTCAAGTGCTATTAATAGTTTATGAAATAAAGAACTTTTTACTTTACTTTACTAAATATCGGTAGTGACGTCACAATTGGTGTTCAAAAGTCGGCACGCTGGATTTTAATACAAATCGTGATACTTGCTTTATGTACATGTCACCGTAAAATTGTAAATAACGTTAAATTATAATCTATCCCGCGATATTGTAATCTGTCGAAAAATTGTGATCCGAAACAAAGTGCGCACAATTTAACGCATTATTTTTCGATAGATTATAATCTATCGAAGACAAACCGTTAAATCACAATCTGTCGCGCGTTAAATTGTCAACTGTTTAAAGCCTGTCCATGATTGGCTGGTCTTGATGGCAACTCACTAATTTATTATTTAACTGCACTTCTTTAGGTTATCACAGGTCCGTTAACACTCCCTACAACTTATTATAATACAATGGGTTATTATTATTAACACGAAATCTGTTTTAAATCACCAAAACACTGTTTGTTTACATTTCACAACAAATGAATTTGACTAATAACAACCGAAGATGGCGACGACGGGCGGCTGAGCGGGAACATGAAGTTCAACCAATCAGAGCGCGAGGTGCGTTCTTTCGCATGCCATTTTACAATCTGACGGTTTGTCTTCGATAGATTATAATCTATCGAAAAATAATGCGTTAAATTGTGAGCAGTTTGTTACGGATCACAATTTTTCGACAGATTACAATATCGCGGGATAGATTATAATTTAACGTTATTTACAATTTTACGGTGACATATATATACAATACGTAATTATTTTAACTATTAAGAATGTTCCTTTCATTAAAACAATATAAAAATTGATTTTTTTTCGAGTTATTGAAAATAACAGTTACATTTATATTTTATCATAGATTGAGGTAACTTTATTTTTAACAATTAATGACGTCTAACACGTCCATTGAAGTATTACTTGGGTTGCCATAACCGAAATTGCCCAAACCCCAGACATTTGCGACATACGGTTATTTCTCCGGACACCTCCAAAAAAATATTTTGTCACAAAATAATAACATTGTTTAAAATTTTTTTTAACTGAAATTTCTATTTATCGTTTATTACACACTATTAATATTATTAAAATCACCTTCCGGGCGAACCCCGGACGCCCTTTAAACTAGGAAAAATCCGGGGAATTCCGGGAAAATGGCCGCCCTAACTATTACTAATTACATCTTAAATACAATTCAATAAGTTATCCAACAATTGCACAAACTTGACATTTTGTTTTATTATTAAAAGTATATATCGCTCATCCGGTAGAAAAACATCACAATTGCATTTTTTCCAAAATTGAGTTAATAATGCCCAAATGTTCCATAAGTATAGGCTCACTTGGAGGAATAAACTCGCAATTGTGTTGCCAATAGTTTCTACTAGATGGCGGAAGTGTTATTGTTCCATTGACAAAAAATTGTGTGCCTCTTGGAGCGAGAACCGCCGATATTCAGTTGCGCGGGGAGCCCCGCTGTGTGTGTACGAGTCTCGGAGCTACACCAACATAAAGGTAATTGTGATATTTAACTTTTATCACATTTTGGAGCAATAAGCGCATAATTGTATTTGTGCGTTTATAACTCCAGATACTTGTTAGCAAAGGTAATTGTGATATCAAAATTTCTAATATTTAGGAGGAGTAACCACATATTTGTATTTGTGTGTTTATAACTCCAGATACTTATTGGCACAGGTAATAGGGATATTATAAATTTTCAGATTTTAGAGCAATGACCAGTTGTATTCGTGTGTTAATTATTTAAAATTATGATTTTAATTGTAATGTCATCCAATTATACTAACATTTATGTACATATTATGTATATTTTCGTGTCCGTAGTACAATTTCTTCTAATTTGGGACTAGGTAATTGGTGTCCCAGCGCATTTATTATTTATTTTAGTATATTAATTTATTATGTTGAAATGAAAACATTAGAGCATGTTATTTTTGTGTTATTTAGCTCATTTTTATAATAAATGGAATTCTAAATTTCAGTATTGCCTCTGCTTGTACTGAAAATATATTTTAGGATATTTCACTATGGGAAGTCGTAATCGATTGATGCTCGAAAGAGTTGAAAAAGGTTTAGTTCCTCCGCCTTTTTCAATATCAACAATACAAAACCAGACGTTACCAATAGATGAATCAGAAAAGACGCAAGTTTTGTTTCCATCTCCACCACAAAATATTGCTCAAAAATCTAACCCTAATGAAACAATATCAAATATAGCGGGAAAATCTTATACCGACTTGATTAACGTATTGCCAGAAAATCAATATATGAAAACTCCGACAAACACGGAGCAAATGGAAAAGAGAGACAGCGTCTCTACTGAATGTGACAAATTTCTCAAAATGGATTGCACCAACAAAGAAAACACAGATCTGTCAAAAATTCAAACTGTACAAGAACATCCACCACACAAAGGCATTTCTGAAGAAGTTGGTAGTATGAAAGAAGCTGGTAAGTTCCTTATGCTATCGTTTCATTATTATACTTTGTTTTGCTGACTAAATTATTTCATTATATACCTATTAATCCCTATATAATATATATAATAACTTATATTAATAATGTTGTTTTAGCTGATGAGGAAGCATTTTCACCTTCGCTGCTAGCCAATGATACAGTAGACATTGTTTTGCTAGATGCTGAACCGTCACAGCTGCGATGCCATGCTTTTGTAGAAGAACCACCAGGTAACTTTAAAATATAATAGCACTGATTGTAATCATATCTCTTTACTATTGATTGATCGATTTTTTATTGTGTATTTGCTTAGTTGTTATTATCTAACCCCACATTTCTCTATTAAAGTAATTATTTTATTTGTTCTAGTAAGTTTGAAACTGTCTATACCGATTAATGGAGCGTTGCTTGAGAAATTAGATTCTTCAAAAGATAAGCATAGTATAAAATCTGCACCACGTGATGTCCATAAGCTTTTAAAAACTAGAGACCAAGAAACTGATCTTTCCGATTTTGATGGGGACGATGACAGTTGCGATGAATACAAACCTGAAGGAAATAAAAAGCGAAAGCGCCTTATATCATCATCATCAAATTCTTCTACGACATCGTCAGCCAGTACATCGTCTAGTGAATCATCTTCTAGCTCCTCGTCATCCAGCTCATCGAATGTATCTAAAACGAGCAATAATTCTTCACCAAAAAAAGGAAAGAAGAGGAAAAGAAATATTGAATCTTGGAAAAGTAATGAGAGCAAAGCTCTAAAAAATGCAGGAAAGAAATATATATCCAAGGGTGGTAAAACTGTTGAAGCCAAAACTATGAAACCATCATGTACAAGTAAATGTAGGCTATCCTGTTCTACAAAATTTACCAATGAAGAAAGGAAGTATATATTTGACACATTTTGGGAATTAGCATCACTGCAAAGACAGCGGGATTTTTTATCTGCCTGCACTTTAGTTTTAGATATTAAATGTCGCAGAATCAAAGCAACCGCGACAAGGCCCAGAAACCCAAATTGCTGCTTTCATTTCATGAAAGATGGACTTAGTATTAAAGTTTGCAAAACCTTTCTCATCAATACTTTAGAAATTGGAGCTCAAACTTTGCGCACAGTCATAGAAAGTAAAACTAGTGGCATTGATATTACTCCAATTGATAAACGGGGCAAACACTCCAGCCATTGCAAAGTTAATCCAGAAATTAAACAATCCGTTCGGGATCACATCGACTCAATACCTCGTATAGAAAGCCACTACTTGAGAGCAAATACAAGTAGAGAATTTGTTGATGGTGGTCTCAGCATCGCAGAAATGCATAGAAATTACAAACTTCAAAGAGAGAACAAAAATAAGGAAGCTGCGAATTATGACTTTTACGCAAACATATTTAATACTGAATATAATATATCTTTCTTTGTGCCTAAAAAAGATCAATGCGATCAATGCGTAGCATACAAAAATGCACAAGGTGAAGCAAAAAACGCGCTTGAAGCAGACTACATAGACCATCAAAGACAAAAAGACCTCAGCAGAAAAGAAAAGAAAAAGGATATTGAAAAATGTAAAGAAACGGAAAGTAACACTGTAGTTGCAATCTACGATTTACAATCAGTTATGCCTGTACCGCTCGGAGAATCATCTGCATTCTTCTATAAAAGTAAAATTAACTGTTACAATTTTACTGTAAGTATTTGCTTTTTACTTTAAATGATTATGCTGGTAAACTCATTTGTGACTTCCTCTGAATTTCTACCTTTACAGACGATATTGGAGTCTTTTACTTGAATACCTACTAGTTCATTTTGTTTTTTTCAGATTTCTGATTTAAAAAGTGAATGTACGAATTGCTACTTCTGGCATGAAGGGTTAGCAAATCGCGGTGCGATAGAAATTGGATCTTGTGTGTTGCATTACATCAAACAGGTTGCTGAAGCTTTTGCTGACTCTGATTTGATATTCTTTTCCGATAATTGCTGCGGACAACAAAAAAACAGGTATATGGGATAAAATAATCTTATTTTAAAAAACTCTTAGGTCTCAAACGAATACTCGTTTTTTTCAGATTTATATTTACAATGTATTATTATGCAGTAACGACATTACCGATTAAGACGATCACACACAAGTTTCTTGTTCGGGGCCATACCCAAAATGAGGGTGATACAGTTCACTCCATTATCGAAAAAGCCATAAAAAAGGCCAAAACAATCTGGACCAATTTATGTACCTGATCAATATGTGCAGATAATACGACTAGCTAAAAAAACTGGTAAACCTTTTAAAGTACACGAGCTAAACTATGAAGACTTTACCGATTTAAAAAAAATGGCTGATGACATAGGGCTAAACTTTAACAAAGATGTCAATGAAGACCCAGTGAAGGTGTCTGAAATCAAAATGATAAGATTTACTAAAGATAGTGATCATTACGAAGTCAAGTACGCTTTCGAAAGGGAATGGATTCAGGTTCCTGTAAAGATGAAGTCCCGTTCATCTCGTAAAGAAAGGTCCTTAGCCAACATTGAAGACGTAAGCCTCAAGCCTGCATACACGTCCAAAATTTGCATAACAGGAAAAAAAAAGGACGACATCCTGCATTTATTGCAGAATAACATAGTGCCAAGACATTATGAGTATTTTTATAACTCAATTTTTTAAATTGTATTTGTTTTATAAAATTAGTTCTTATTTTATATATTTTATTACTGTTTGTAGCCAGATAAGAAAAAATGATTAGTTTAAGAAGATATCAATATTGTTCCTGTTAACAATTCTGTGATTTATAAATGTGCCATTATTGTAAAAATATTACACTTAAAATGCTAAACTGTTTGTAAGACTGTTAAACTAGAACTTTAAGACTGATATGTTCCTTTTTTGTAATTTAATGTTAAATTTTAAAACAAGCTTATGACTGATTAGAACTTTAAAATAAATATATAACTACATTTATATAAAATTTGTTTTTTTATATAATTATAATAATAACACAACTACAGAAAATGAAAAGTTTTAGTAGAAGAAGCTCACATTTGTAGGGTTTTTAATTTATTTAATTATACATATTGAAAAGTACATACTTCTTTTAAGTAAATTATTTTTTTTCTTGCATTTTAATGTATATTTAATATTATAAACATCACAGTAGCACTATTAAATGTTCCAATTTGAAGCTATTGTACATAAAACTTTTCAAGAACTTTAATCCCTTCTCCTGTAAAGTTTGCAAATATGCAATTGTGATTTTATTCTACCGGATGAGCGATATGTTGACAGGACTTTTCTCTCTTTTATTTGCCTATTAAAAAACTAATAAAGTATAAGTATGGTCGTGACTTCTTGGCGGGAAAGTGAAGCGTCATGTCTGCAGTTTTGTTTTATTTTCTAAAATTTGTGATATTTCTAACATTAATGTGTAATAACGGCGGATTATTAACCATTAAGTGTTTGTGAACATACATGAGTGTTGGTAAATCAAACAAAACAGTGCAACATCACTTTTCAAATTCTCTCAAGAAGTCCATGTGAGATCTCAGTATAGTCCCACATCTTTACTGAGGACTCAAGGGACTTAGGGGAGGGTATCTCATTTACCATTTATCATCTTTATCACCATTCATTCTCATTTACTATGAATTATATATTTTTAATATATCTCTTACTTGAGATCGGCTAAATATGTAAACGCACGAAGCCATTATTTAAAACATAACTAAAAAAAGTATGTTCTTAATAATTTCTGTTTACATAATCTTGCTAAGAAGTGAGAGCTTAATATATTTCTATTTTCTTTTCTTTATATTTTGTGACTGCAAAACACAAGTTTTTTTGAAACTATTGTTTTTAGTTTAAGTACATTTTCTTGTAACTGGCGGGAGAAAATATTTCTTTATATTTCGTGATTGCAAAACACAAGTTTTTTTGAAACTATTGTTTTTAGTTTAAGTACATTTGTAACTGGCGGGAGAAAAAACTAACCTTGACGATTTTCTTGGCCGTTCTTTTACGATCAAGCTCCCGCCCGCAGTGAATGGGCGCGTTAGTTTATAAGTATGACATTCATAAGAGCTCTATTGAGCCAACATTTAATAAATGAAGTTGACTTTAACTTTACACAACACGTGCTGGTCTTCGGAACCATCCACATACTGTGCAGACTATCAGCATTTGAACCAAGATGTTTGGGATCTGTTCCATATACTGGTCAGAAATTATGCTGAACGACAGTTTAACTGAGTATGATGTGAGGGAACAGGTCTGCTGTGATGGTGGCCGCGTGGTCCCACGGCAGCACTCTCGCCTGGAGCTGCGAGGCGGGCGGCAGGCGAGCGATGAGCCCGGCGAGAGGGTAGCCGGCGCGGGGGTATACCGTTGCCTGGAGGCGAAAGGTAGCGTTGAAGTTATTCATTCTATAGTACCTACTTTAATGATACCGTCACCGGTATACAGTATAGTTTGACGACTGATATGGCGTGGAGGTCAGTACACTTTCACTTCACTCCTGAGGTCGTGCGTTCGATTCCCACACAGGACAAATCTTTGTGTGCTTGAAAATGGATATAATGGGTGTTTTCTATGTATATTAAGTATGTATTTACAATAAAAAAGCATTTAAGTATGTTTATCCGTTGTTTAGTATCCATAACACAAGTTCTTAATGATACTTATCTTGGAACTAAATAATTAAGGTAAGTGTCAGAAAATATTTATATTTATTGTACCTACTTTAATGGTACCGTCACCGGTATATCTATAGTCTCGTTTGACGACCGAAATGGCGTGGAGGTTATTACACTTGCACTCCGCTCCTAAGGTCGTGGGTTCGATTCCCACATAGGACAAATCTTTGTGTGCTTGAAAATGGATATAATGGGTGTTTTCTATGTATATTAAGTATGTATTTACAATAAAAATGTATTAATGTATGTCTATCCGTTGTTTAGTATCCATAACACAAGTTCGTAATGATACTTATCTTGGAACTAAATAATTTGGGTGATGGTAAGTGACTTACTGAAGCGCTCGTAGCTTCGCGGTGCTCGGTGGTCGGAAACGATTTCCAAAGTACAGCAGAGTTTACAGAGGTCAGTCTTTGGATGGGTGACCGTTTGTGTGGCATTTGATATCGAGCGCTTCCGTGCTTCGGAAGGCACGTTAAGCCGTTGGTCCCGGTTATCACTAAATGTGGTAGTCGTTAAGCCATGTTAGAGGCCTAATGGACGGCTTGATAAACTCTAACAGCAGGACGCTATACACCTGCCTCCGCCAATCCGCACTGGGTCAGCGTGATGGAGTATGACCCAAAACCCTCACACCTTGATATGTGAGAGGAGGCTCGTGCTCAGTAGTGGGACGTTAATGGGCTGTGATGAAGATGAAGTGACTTACTGTCTCTGGTAAGTTCACCGCCGGACAGAAGTCGTTTCTACCATCTCCGCTGTAAACGATCCTCTGGTAAGCTGGCCTGGAGGAGCAGAACTGCGCCAGGGCTAGCGACTTGCACAGATTCTTGGGACACCGTCCACATGCGTTCTGCTGCATGCATGGTTCTATGAAGAGCTGGTCATGCTCCCAGAATGCGCGGTTTGTCACCACCGATGTAACTATATCCTGGAGAAGAAAATACAGGAGAAGAAATTACAATTAATCAATTCAAATTAAAATTCATTTATTCAAGTTTGGCTCAATAGAGCTCTTATGAATGTCGGGCGGGAGCTTGATCGTAAAAGAACGGGCAAGAAAATCGTCAAGGTTGGTTTTTCTCCCGCCAGTTACAATTAAAATACATAATATTAAAACAATTGTGTTCTGCAGTCACAAGAAATTAGGGGTCATCCATAAATTATGTCTCATAAATTTCCTGATCTATTGACCCCCCTCCGTCCTTGTCACAGCTGGTCACACTGGTGAGACTCCCTCCTCCTTAGTGTGATGTCACATATTTTGCAATTGTACAGCAAGAAATGATTACATCAAAATAGCAGTTACAAAAATGTTCATAGAATCTGGATTCTGAAATGTCATCACGAAATATAGAATCCCCCTCATCCCCTTGTCACACCATGTCACACTTCGCCAACCTCCTCCCACCCCCTTAATGTGTAACGTAATTTATGGATAGACCCTTATAATATTAGAAATTGACAACCGATGTGGCGTAGTGGCGAGTATACCCGCACTCCACTCCTGAGGTCGTGGGTTCGATTCTCACACAAGACAATGCTGTCATGTGACACGGGGTGCCAACACCGTTTCACATGACAGCAACATGTGGACATGTGGGTTTCAACAGCGGTGGGCGTCGTCGGAAAGTTTTTTAGTGGGTAGGAGCCCCACACTCCCCTCTCAATCCCCCTATTAACCGGGAGACAGTGCGCAAATGCATTTTGTTACCGACGTAAATAAAAAAAAATATATAGGATCCCTATACATTAGCTGATTAAGCTGGCTATTTTAATATAACAAACAGACACAACAATTTTATTTTCCTGTACAGATATATATCCAACATAATGCATTTTAGTCACGCTGATAGCGTTTCATAATAAGCGTGCTGATTTAAAATAAAATAGCATTAATTGACCACACACAAACATAATAACAACGGCCAAGTGCGAGTCGGACTCGCGCACATAGGGTTCCGTACCAAGTACCGTAAGAGTTTTTACTAAAACTTTAAAGACATTCTTAATTAAAAAAACTTGAGAGGTGTCAAGGGACACCAGGATGGAACGAAGTTCCTTTCGATTAATTAGTGAAGGAATTGTAATAAAATTTTAAAAATTACATTGAAAAAAATGTGTTTTCCTATGTAAATTAAAGATGTATTTACGAAAAAAAAAGTATTTGGTATGTTCTTTAGTATCCATAACACAAGTTCTTCATTCATACATACATTCACGCCTGTTTCCCCGAAAGGATAGGCAGAGGCATATTATTTGCCCACACTTCGCCAATTATATTGTCGGTCCCACGTAATAGGTGGCGAGCCTATTGCCACAAGTTCTTAATGAAAGTAATAATATTATAATTAAGCTATTGCATAGCTTCTATCGCGGGACTTGAGCGTGGAGACCGGATCCAAAAATTACGAAACGAAAAAAAAACCTAACACCCTCTACTCCGACCGGCACAGCGTTGATACTTTTAAGTTTTTCCATCTATCGATAAAAGAAAGATCTTTTAATGACTTTTTGAAATATCACGCTTGTCTTTTTAGTTCAGCAACCCGCCTTTAGGTGGCATTGGTTGTATCGGCGTTACTGCGCATGCGTAAATCCCCTTTTTCACCCCGCAATCCACATGTCTCTTTTTATGTATAGGTTACACACATTAATGCCGCGCAGAGAAAGTATATATTATATCTATATAAACGTACATAAAAATAAATAATTATATTTGCAAAAGTTGATAAAAAATGCTATGCAATAGCTTTGCCGCGGCAGTCTCCGAGAGCCACACCTTCTTTTATTTATTGCTACAGGTGCTTGTAAACAAATAAATTCCAAAGACGAATGTTACAAACCTATCGAGAGTTTCCAGAGAGCAATCAGAAGGCCACGAGTCTTTTAAGCATTGTGTCTGTAACAATGGGAACTGCTACCAAAGTCTGAAGGGAATTCAACGTGCCGCAAGTTTAATAAATTAAATTAATTACCCGAGAGATTCATTGTGTTTTATGATGTGTCGTAAGGTAGTATCAGAATCAAATATCATTTATTTCATAAACTGTTACATAGTACTTGAAAAGCTTAGATTCACTTGAGTACAACAAAACAATTAAAACACAAAAAATATTCAAGTGTAAGTGAATCTAAGTGCCAGTTCCGAGCCACCGCTCTGTAAGAAGAACTGGCATAAAAAACTCACAGGCTATGCTCTTCTAAATTTATCCATTGGTTTGATACTTGTATGATTTGCAAATCTATCCGCGGTGCAATTAACAATATTTACTATACATAGATACTTTTACGCCTGTAGACAGAAAGAAAGAAAGAAAATAAATTTATTCAGTACAAATAAACATAGTATCTAATTAAGTACACAAAAAAAGCAACGACTAAATTTACACAAGCAAAATACAACATTAAATCATGTACAGAGGCACGCTCATTCTTCGCCAATTATATTGTTGGTCCCATGTAATAGGTGTGAGTGACAAGAGTGACCGACATAGCAAGCGCGTTTGCAAGCTGAAGTGGCAGTGGGCGGGACAAATGGCTCGAAGAACCGATGGGGCGTTAAGGTTCTTTAATAGCGACCACGAATCAGCAAGCGTAGTAGAGGGAGGCCCGCCACGCGATGAAACGATGACCGGGGCGGATAAGGGCGGCGGCTAGCCGGTGGATGCAGGCGGCAAAGGATCTTTCTACGTGGAAAGCAATTGGGGAGGCCTATGTTCAGCAGTGGACTTCGGATGGCTGATATGATGATAATGATGACGTAATAGGTGGCGAGCCTATTGCCGCTTCTCAGGATCTGTTACGTTCGCCAGAGCCTCGTCCGTTGATCGGCAGGTGCGCCACTTGCAGGTGAGGTTGGCTTGAGCTCCTTAGGTCTTGTTAGGATCCCTATACATCTATGTTTGCGTTTTGTTATACCATGTCAATTGCGTTTTGTAATACCAAATGTATATGTCTCACGGGAACTGGATAAAAAGTATCCTATGTTTGTCATCCGGTTCTGAGCTACCTTCCCACCAATTTTCAGACAAATCGGATCAGCCATTTTTGAGTTATAAATAGTGTAACTAACACGACTTTTTTATAAATGGAAATAGTTGGGACTTTTGACCCGTCCACTCTGTCTTTAGAAACATTACTGTTTCATAGATGAATTTTGTCTCCATAGCAATTTATTGTTTGTAGGACAGGACAAATGTGTCTCATCAATCATTGTCTTCCGAGCCAATTAATATCCCACTTCTGAACTCAAGCCCCCTTCCTCTAACCAAAAATAATTAAGATACTGCCTACATACATGCATAATGTCACGCCTCTTTCCCGTAGCGGTAGGCAGAGATCACATCCTTCCACTTGCTACGATCTTGGCACACACTCTTAGCTTCATTCACACTCATTAACCTCCTTATACACAATGATAAATAATTACACAATGGGAGTTGCAATTGACAAGCGGTCGGACTTTCGAACTACATATCAATCAAGTGCTTTATCCAGAGGACTGGTAAGCAGCTCGTAATCCTGCCAATGCCGTGTATGTCATTCCGACTCTAAACTCCTGCACCTAGCAAGGCTTTACCAAGGTGGAAGTTCATGACAGCGATCATCTCTAAGTACAGGGAGTGCACTGTTTTTTGTGCACCTTTAGATAACGCGACCTTCATTACAAACCATTGACTATTCGAGTATTCTATTCTTTTCTTTAATTCAGAGGGTCTCGGGTTCAAACCCCGGTGGCACCTATGACTTTTCGAAGTTATGTGCGTAATTATCGCTTGCTTCGTGCCTCGGAAAGCACGTTAAGGTCCCGGCTGTCATGAACATCTATGGCAGTCGTTATTAGGAAGTCAGTGCCTTCTAACAGACTGACAGCTGGTTTAACCATAGAATGATGTTTCCCTCTGGGTTGCGGAGGTCAGACAGCAGTCGCTCTACGTAATAACTGAAATTCAGTCAAATCTGGTTAAACCAGTAAGCAGACCCTGGGCCCTAAGCTTAAGTCTAGGGCAACCGGGATTATGCTAGGATTCACTGGTCTGACCCAGGTGTAGTAAAAGCCACCATCAACTCCACAATCGGGGTGCAATAGCTACAACCCATCTCACCTCAAACCCATGGGTCTTCAGCCAATGCCTGACGAAGACGCTATTAGCATCAGTAAGCAGCAGGATGTCCCAACCTTCAGCTGCGAGGGTTGTGAGGAGCTGTTCCATGCCTGGGGTGGCTGGCATTGAGGATATGCACTCCAGGATATCTGATGGGTGCAGTCCGGCGGAGTAGGCATGTTGGAATACCTTTGGAAGAAAATAAAGTGTTGCTATAATAATTATTATTATTATTCTCTTACACCAATTATGTAGTTCTAAGATAAGTATCATGAAGAACTTGTGTTATGGATACTAAATAACGGTTAATCATAAATTAATACATAATTTTATGTAAATACATAGAAAACACCAGGGCCAATATTCGTGTTCATGCAAACAAAGATTTTAATAATTTATTGATTTAAGCGTTACTTTGCGGAAATCCACTGTAAGCAAGTGATGGATTAAAAATATCTTTGTGAAAATTCCCGCGCAACTATAATTTCCCGAAAGATGGAGAAACAATTCAACACGACACGTGATTCGCCATTACACAGGGCATCTTCAGTTAAGATAGGAGCCTCAGAACAACGATATCGTCACGGCCAACGCTGAAATGAGATCAATAAAAATATATTCCGTTTCCTGAGGCACATTTCAATAGAATCAGATCAGTAGATTCAGAGAAACAGTTTACGAGTTAATTCTACATACATACAAAATATCACGCCTGTTTCCTCTAAGGGGTAGGTAGGGGGATATTGTATGCCCACGATTCGCCAATTATATAGTTGGTCCTACGTTATTGGTGGCGAGCCTATTGCCGCTTACCAAGAACTTATGTGTTCGCCAGAGCCTCGTCTGATGATCAGCAGATGCACCACTTGCAGGTGAGGTTAGGTTTTTACCCTAAGAGGTTAAAGTTACTATCTATGTTTGGTTTGACTAATATTTTGCGCTTTTGTGACATGATTTTGATTTTATTATTATTATTTTTGTGATTGTACTTATGAATGACTTGTGGGTATCCGTTTTTGACATCAATAATGTTTAGTTGCTAGTTCGCAATTTTCACATTTAAAATTTAATTATGTCTAGTTGCTAATTCCCATTTTTGACATTTTAATGATTTATAAGTATAGTTTACTTTTAAAAATGTATATGTAATTTAATTATAATTTGCATGCCACCGTTGTTGGCTGAATGAGAGGAGCTTTATTTTATTGTACACGAAGTGTAATGTACCTCAATCAAGTGCAAATAAAATATTCTATTCTATTTATTCTTAGCTCTTGTTAGGATCCCTGTACACACTGATATCAGAAGTGGGATAAGATGATATTATCGTTGGTATCAAATTTATTTTAAGATAACACGCGCATCTATTTTTGCAGACGTTACAACATCCGCCAGATATTTTGGGAAATTGATGTTTACTTTAAAAGTAGGATTTGATATACAAATGTTGTTCATGTTCTCTTAAATTACTTCTATATGAAAATATAATTGACGAGATTAAGATAGTAGTGTGAAAGCAGATGTAGTGACAAGCATTGATAAAAGTATAATAAAAATAATAATAAATTTTCTGATTCGTATCTCAGCCCATAAACGTCCCACTACTGAGCACGAGCCTCCTCTCACATATCAAGGTGCGAGGGTATTGGGTCATACTCCACCACGCGGACCTAGTGCGGATTGGCGGAGGCAGGTGTATGGCGTCCTGCTGTTAGAATTTATCAAGCCGCCCATTAGGCCTCTATTATTGTTATTATTGTTTTCTGATTAATAACTGCCATATATTGAGTGAGTAATGCAGTTAACATAATAATAATTAAAAACTTTGTTTGCAGAAAACGTGGCACAATTTGGGTCTTTAAAATTGAGTATTGAACAGGCATGTTTTATCGATCTATCGATAAGCAAATTTGTCATCATGCGTATCTTGCCACCTATTACGTGAGGCCAATAGTATAGTTGGTGAAGTGTGTGCGTATATGCCTCTGCCTACCATTTCGTGGGAACAGGCGTGAATGTATTTATTTATTACATTTAGGGCGACTAACAAAACATACACCAAGAATGAACATAACAAATATAGTTAATACTTAAAAGCTAAGTGCTGTTTTACTTACAAGTCACCACGGCATGCATTGACACAAAAATAAGAAGATACATACAAACAATTTTACTTATAAAAACACAAATAAAAAAACAACAAAGCTATACTCGTATGACATGACCGATTGACCTCATTTTATATTATTAAAGGAGTCAATGATGGTATGTATGTAAGATCATATAGATTTGTCAAAATTTAGCAATTTTAGGAAATACCATTTTTTTAACAACAATGAAAGAGATAGGGGCGGCACCATAATCAAGAAACAGAAAGAAATAAAAGCAAAATGGATTCTTCGTTAAATTTTCTGAAGTTAATCTGTCTGTTGTGGTTTATAGTCAATTGGCAGAATGTTGATAGTTTTATTACTACCGCAATCTGTGGGAGGCCGAAAGTCAATGCCAAGTGCGTCTCGTGACAGGGGCACAAGCTTGGCAGAATACCAATTAAACTCAGGGCTGCCATCACCAAAATTGCCGACGGACAAACGCGGCACAATCCCCGGACAATTGGATGGATGTTCCCGGGGCAGCCAGCCAACCGATGATGGTTGGGTGTTGTATAAATAGTAACGAGCTTGAGAAATTTCGTTTGCGCGATTCAGGATTTTCATTCATTTTTTACATTTTGTTCATTACTTGTACGTTGTCGCTACATGTCGCATGCTTAAAGGAACATCGACCGATTAATAGATAGGTCAGGTTAGAGTTACGTACTTATACAGTCTTTCTATTTTTTACTGAGATCGAATCAATATTAATTAAACGTTCAAAACACAAGCAGGATTACTAAATAATAAATGGGTGTTATTTAACGTGTCTTCAAAATTAATAAATTGCCAACCTAACCTAACCTTTTTGTACATCAAAAATACTGATTGAGCACCTAATCACCTATTAGATGCTCACTCAGTATTTTTGATGATCAAAAAAGCTTTTTTTAGAGGTTTAGTTTATTATATTCCATAATAAATCAGTATCATTGTATGCGCTACAAGTAGGACAAGTACTCTTTAAAAGATCTTTTGTGATGTCCCAAAAATCGTCTTTTTTGAGCTAAGTCACTATTCCATTAAGCATGCGATTTGTGCGAAATACTATTATTTCTTAATAATTGCTTGGTGGTTTATCATAAATTGGCTTGTGCTCCTTAGGTCATGGTCTCCTTAGTTGCCTATACACCCTCACCTGCAAGTGGTGCTCCTGCCGATCATCGGACGAGGCTCTGGCAAACATAACAGTGCCCGGTAAGCGGCAATAGGCTCGCCACCTATTACTTGGGACCAAGTTGTGTTAGTATAATATGCCTCTGCCTACCCTTCGGGGAAACAGGCGTGCAGCTATGTATGTAATCATAAATTAATTTTTAAATTAGTTTTTTTTCAATTTCATCTTTAAAAACATTGGTTTTCCTTGACAACAAAAGGGTACGGGTCTCTCCATTTAAATTTCCCTGCCGGACGCCCTTGAAACCAGGCAAAACCCGGGAAAATCCGGACGATTGGTAGCCCTAACCATACTCTATACATCAGCAAAAAACGGAGAACCCCTAATGCATCACATAAATAAATATTCTCTTATAATCACACCAATTATTTAGTTATAATATACAACTCGCACGAATCAACTGTGCACCCCGCTGGAATGCGACCCCTCTCCCGCTTCCCTGCGCAACGCCCCGCATTCGCCGTAAGCGCTCAGTAGCGATAGCATCTAACGATTGCATGCATCTGAAATAAAATTGTGTGCACGGAGGAGCAGCGTCGCATTTACTTATTATTATATACAGAAATGATCTTAGACTATTAAATATGTCACCGCAATGAAAACATCTAGTGTTCCAATTTTGTCACTTTGTTGTTACTTATATATAGATCCATATGTATCAATTTTATAGCGAAACGTCAAAAGTAAAATGACCTAGTATTGTGACGCCTTATCATCAAAACGACCTTTGATTAACAAATTAAAACTTGATAATTTAATTTTTTTAACATAATTATCTTTTTTTTTTGCTTCCAAATTACGTCAAAGTGCGAGGTGCACAGTTAATTCGTACGAGTTGTAGGTATATTATGATAAACATACTTATACACCTTTTATTCAGTGTCGACACGAGTCAATTATTTGGCCCAGAGATATCTATATTACATTGTAAACGTATTTTTTAAAAACTTGGCGTCAGACTTGGTATTGCCCATGTGTTTGAAGACTCTCGTCTCTGCGGTGATGGCGTCATGAGATTCGTCGCGTTTCTTAAAAGTATGTTTATAATTTTGATTAGCAAACGATTTGGCAAGGAGGTTAGTATACCTGCAGCTCTACGCTCCTGTTGTCGTGGTTTTACTTCCCAGGATAAACTAATAAATAAATTGTAGAGAGCAAGCCGAGCCTCCTATCAAAGGGAAGATCTTCCACTGGGCGGATGAATGTGCCCGGGGGCCGCGCGGCCCAACCGATGTTTTTTTGAAAAACAACAATAACCCTACAAGGAACTACCCCCCACAGTGGGAGGAGGGAGATAATGCCCCCGCATACCACACACCCGGTGTGTGTGGTTATGTCGGACTTGAACCGACTAAACCTCTCCCTGTAATAGATTTTAGTATTGCTACTGTGAAGGCGACATCTGAAGCGGTCGGCACCTGGGGAGGCACCGACGCGGCGCGCACTAAGCGGAATGCTAGGTGGCGCATGTTAGAAGACGGGAAGCCTTAGCTGAAGGGTAGCCATTAGTCGCCTCTTACAACACCCTAGCTTTGGGCTGGTTCTATTCTTGAGCCGGAAACCACACGGCTGTCAACCGATGTTTGGGTATTATATATATCGACGCTGGAAAGGCAACCTTGCTTTTGCACCATTTGGCTACTTTACAGGAGAGCGATTCAAAGAATGACAATTACCAAAAAAAATATAACAAAATTTGTTTTTTGTCAGAATGTCAGTCAAATTAATGTCAAAAATGGTTAGAATTGGATGAAACCGAGATCTGCAGATAGAAAATCTGTCTGTCTGTCTGTTACTCTTTCACGCCAAAACTACTGAACGGATTTAAATGAAATTTGGTATACAGATAGTCTAGACCCTGAGAAAGGATATAGGCTACTTTTTATTGCGAAAAGATGGTTGTAAATGCTACCCAAAGATACTATTCCACGCGGACGAAGTCGCGGGTAACAGCTAGTGATGATATATATAACTGCCTTTCCAGGGTCGATATAGGGTCGGGTGAGCTTGAGGTATTTCATTGTTGAATATTATAATTAAGTGGTGCTGACTGTACCTCGGAGCTACATCATACGATACGTTGCTAAATAGAGATTAACCCAGTGTTATTGATTTAGCTCTGATCTGACAAAGCTGTTAACAAAGGCAAGGTCTTTATGTTTATGTACTAAGCTATTGGTATAATAATACCTACTTTCCTCTGACCACAGATAATATAATACTATACCTATGACATAAAAATCAAATATAAAAAAATAAAATAAAACTATTACATAGCACTTGAAAACGTCAGAATAAAATATAAATTTAAAAAATACATAAATATTTTTACAAAGAAATCACGAAATTTAGATTCACTTACATGCAAAAAAATTAAAATTTGGTGTAAGTGAATCTAAGTGCCAGTTCCGAGCCCCCGCTCTGTGAGAAGAACTGACAAGAAACTCACAGACTCTTTTAAATTATCAATCAAATATAAGAATACAATCACACACAGTGATTATTTGAAGATAATGATATAGGTAATGGAACCCTTTCCTTCCTTTTTTTTTTACGTCGGTAACAAATTGCGTTTACGCACTGCCTTTCAGCCAAAGGGGGTCTGGAACCCACCACCGGCAGACGCGACTGCCAGCAGAAATACCCACTAAAAATATTTCGACGACGCCCGCCGCTTGTTGAGAAAGAGGCGGGGGCCAGTACCTGGGTTGCAGCGTCTGATACCCCGCCTGCGGCCTACGTCCTCCGAAGAAAAACAAAACCGGGAGGACGTCCTCAGAGAGGCGCAGTGGACGCGCCTCTCCTACCTCCTTATGCAACGCCGCCTAAGAGCCTCTTGGTGCTGCTGGATAGGTCCTCCCGGCTCGCCCGCTGCGCCCTCCACAGGTCCCTTTTAGTTTCCCCCCCCAGTAGTCTGTACTAAGGGCACCCGGAGGACTTTTTCCGTGGCGACTTCTCCGCCCTACCGGGAGGCACTCATCCCCCCACCACAACAAGGTGGAGACCAGTCAGGGGTGATGTAATGGAACCTTAGGACGACTTGTGCCTAGTATTTTTCTAATTACTCTTAAATATCCACCCTATGAAAAGATCTCATTGCAGCCTATAGACACAACTCCATGAGCATTAGTAGCATGTTTCCTTTACTTTAAGACATTTTTATACACTCCTGTTTTCAATTCATCCCTACTGGTACCTGAGTTTTGTGTGTTAAAACAACCAAAAAAACTTTTTAGCTATATAATAGTAGAGATAGATAGTATACTCTTTATTGCCAAAAATACTTTAAAACTATAGATTACAATGAATATAGATAAAAGTGAAAATGCCAATCTAGGCTGTCTTATCTCTAAAAGCGATCTCTTGCAGGCAACCCGACGCAAAGGAGAGAACAAGAAAACAGTAGGCATAGCATATAAACTTTTAAAAAAATAAACACTGTAACTATTTGTTAAAAAATTTGAAGTCAAAAAAATACATATAGTTGATTATAATTTAGTAATTTTAGTTTTGAATATTAATATTATTACTGACATTTAATAAGGAATCATAAAATTGACATTTGCATATCTCCAAAAAAGATGTTAATGTGTTGAGACTCAGTTTGAACATCATTAATTGAGCAAATAAATAATTTTGTAAAATTGTATTTGACTATAAATATTTTTTTGGCCTGGGGGTTTCATAAGTGTACTAAATGTCTGTTTTTATCCAATACTTATCTTATATTTAACATTATAAATACATTTTTATCACTAATTACACAGATGACATAAAATATATATTTCAAACTTGTAATTCTAATTTAGCTTTTTGTAATGATGTTCTTATATCATTTCAGGATGGCCTGAGCCTTTGTGGGTGCCAGAATTTCTGTGTTAATATTAATGTATTTCTTAGTCACATGTTTACTTTTATTAAAATATATAACACATTTGCTTTCGCGGTATTGGCTATTGTGGGTTTGATTCTCACACAGGACAAATCTTTGTGTGCATGACCTCAAATATTAGTTAGGGTCTGGGTGTTTTTGTATATTAAGGACGTATTTACAAAAAATATACAATATTAGGTACGGAATATTAAAAAAATATTGCCACAAATTTACTTACATTGCTCATGTAAGGAGTCCAGTCATGATTACTGTTTTCCCATTCAGGGGGAGGTTTCTTTTCACGTAATTTATTAATTATCGTCGCGTCCGAATCTGCGTCGACTATCGTACGATCAAAATCAAACACTGCTAACGAAACCATTTCTATATTTAAAATTTTTCAAAACGCGCGCGAACTGCACGACTTTCCGCGGAAGACTAAATCTTTGTTTAGATTGGCGGCGTTCGTGATCTTTGTGTTAGCTGGAAATCATTTCTATAACATTATCATGGCAATGGCATCATTCCTGATCAATCCCGAGGTCGTTTGATGATCAAAATACTGTCATTATACATGCTTTCCCAATAATTTTCAACAATTTTCATGGTCAAGCAAAATAAAACTACGAAACAGCTGATTTCTTTGTTCACGTCAATGTCATTAACGATCAAAGGTGACAGCAGATATAATTAAGTAAATATTATAGATATTTATAGACTATTTAAGTATTTTATTTTCGTTTACAACTTTCCTAGAAATACAATTTGTAAATATTGTTTTTGCATACTTAATAATTTAATTTAGATGCAATATTCGCAAAAATAAATAAATTTACCATTCACATTGTTACTACCTTAGCCTGCTTGGTATAAGTATGAGTGACGTCAGAGAATTAAAAAGTAAAAAGACAACTGATAGATAACTGACATAACCTACACTTTAAATCTTGTTCATTTTATTTCGATCAAATAAATTATTTGCATTAATAAAATGGCGTCTCTGAAAGTGTATTCGGTAGGAAGACTTGCTAAATATTTAACTGAATCGTCGTTAAGGACATTAAGGGGTAACATTTACAGGTAAAAATTGCGCAATCAAACTCTCAATTATAACCTAAAAGTACGATTTATACTTAGTTTTTTCTTCTTAAATAAGCTGTCGGTTATAGTTATTAAATGTTATTTATCAGTTATATGTTGTGCGCCTGACGGTATACTAATTTATCAGCAATTGTGGGCTGAATTAAAAGTATGATGCAAGTTCTAGTTATTCTTAACTGATCAAAGATCTCTGCTTATATTTTTGCTATTTTATCGTTTAAGCCAAGGGCAGACATAACCTATTGGAACGCTATTGATTGCTATCTCTTAGTAAAAGTTGGTCCACAGATAATGCAATAAATAAAACTTTTAAAAACTGTCTTGAACGTTATTAGGAAGTCACTGCCTTCTAACATACTGACAGCTGGTTTCACCATCGAATGATGTTTCCCTTTGAGTTGCGGAGGTCAGACGGCAGTCGGCTCTATGTAGTAACTGAAATTCTGCCAAATCAAGTTGGACCAGTAAGCAGACCCTGGGCCCTAAGCTTAAGTCTAGGGCAACCGGGATAATCCTAGGATATGGTATTATCTGTTAAGTAAATACTAATGGGATCTCACTCGAGACATTCTGCTGTGTCCCAACCATTAAAAAAATGTATACACCAATTTTGGGTCGTCTGTTAATCACTTTTATTTAATATGCCATAACCAGGCTTAAAATTGTTTAAGAACAGTTTCGACACTAAAAAAGTCTTTACAGGCAGAGGCATATTATACGTCCACACTTCGCAGATTATATAATTGATCACACGTAATAGGTGGCGAGCCAATTGCTGCTTATCAGGCACTGTTATGTTGGCCAGAGCCTCGTCTGTTGATTGGCAGGTGCACCATTTGCAGGTGAGGTTGGTTTGGTCTCCTTAGGTCTTGGTAGGATCCCTATACTTCTCAAAAGATAATACTAAAGAGTATAAACTAACAATTTTTTTAAATATATTTGCAGCAGTACAACCCGCAGCTATAGTACAGAGGAGAAAGCAGCAGAGGCTGAGTCTAATGAGAAACTCCCGGCCACCATTGAGGAGTGTCACAAACACATAGAGACTCTCACGGTTGAGGTCAACGGTCTGAGGGAGCAGGTCAACGATTTACAGGTAAACATTTCTATACACACATAAAATCATGCATGTTTATCTAAAGTGGTAGGCAGAGGCATATTATAGACCAGAGATTCATGTGTATTTTTTTTGCCTGCAAAGAATTTGATATTTTTTTAAATATGAATACATGTGATAATTATGTGAGACAGAGTACAGTGAAAATTGTTTGTTTGCAGAGGCACATTGAACTAAGAGACATTTTATAACCTAAGACACAATTACAATACAAAGAAAGTAGAAAACAGTTTAAGTTAGGAGGCTTATTATTATTATTACACGTGATATTTAAACTGACCTTTTAGCTGAGCAGCTGATGATGACTGTATATATTGGTTGTTTCCAGGACAAATACAAAAGGTCACTAGCAGACGGTGAGAATGTCCGAAGACGCATGGTGAAGCAAGTGGAAGATGCCAAGTCCTTCGCCATACAGAGCTTCTGCAAAGACCTGCTGGATGTGAGTATGTCAAGATGACAAGATACGAGGTTCCTCATCAGGCTTTTGTGACTCCGAATAATCATTATAATATCAGTCTTATAAAGTCAACTGCTGGACATGGACTTGAAACGGCATTTTAACAGGCCGTCATGAGTGGATGCGCTTTATACCGTGCTTAGTTCACGTACATGAGGACATAGGATCTACAGCTGCGTAGAGACATTACATTTCTCAGTGTCTTCTACCGGAACTACTATGGCGAGTTTTCTGAACAGCTTTTCGATCTCATCCCGCCCTCTCCTTTCCTCTCCCGAACAACACATGCTGGTCTTAGAATTAGAAACCATCCTCATACTGTGCAGACTATCAGCACTCGAACCAAGAAATTTGGGAAGTCGTTTCTGAGCAAGACCACTAAGCTCTGCCGCTCGCTGCCGGCTCATTTGTTTCCTATTTACTATGATCCCGAGTCTTTTAAGCGGGGCGTGAAACGGCATTTTAGCAGGCCGTCGTGAGTGGATGCGCTTTATACCGTCCTTAGTTCACGTTATAAAGCGCTTTCATTTTTTTATTGGACTGCATCGACTGCTTACCATCAGGCAGGATGTAGACCTTATGACGTGTCACATAAAAAAAAAACATGTGGGCGAAATGTTCCGTCTGAATGAACACTTTATTGTACACCAAAATAAAGAGAAATACAGCAATGGAAAAAAATTACATTAAATTTTATTGTGCAATAGGAGGCCTTATTGCTCACAGCAATTTCTGCCAGGCAACCTTGGGATGGACAGGACATGATAAGGAGTATACACGTAGGGTAGCGCAATAGAGTGCTCTAATTAACAATAATTATTAGTACCTCCTCCTTGTGTGGTACCTCCTCTCATCTCACGGGGAGTCGTAAGAGTTCACGAAGAGAAATCCTACCGGATGATGGGCAGCAGCGTCATCCTGCGTACTGGCTGGAACTGCGATCACCAACCCGCCTGCCCAGCGTGGGGATTATGGGCAAACACAGCCTGAATGTAATTTGTAATAATGTTGAGCAATGGACTTCAAATGGCTATGATGATACGACTTTGCGAAATTACATACATACATACATAATGTCACGCCTCTTTCCCGTAGCGGTAGGCAGAGATCACATCCTTCCACTTGCTACGATCTTTGCACACACTTTTAGCTTCATTCACACTCATTAACCTCCTCATACACGCCCGTCGGTTTAGGGTATTTTTGACCTGCCCTTTCTCTAAAAATTTTTGTATTTGGTCATGGAAGGTCTTACGTGGTCCTCCCCTCCCAACACTTCCAATCACTTGTCCATCATAAATCACTTTCGCGAAATTAATTACTTGTATTATGATTTAAGGTAGCGGACACGCTATCAGCGGCAGCGGAAAGCGTGCCAGAGAGCGAAGTATCGGACGGGGGCGCCGCTCTCCGCTCCTTAAGGGATGGCGTTAAACTGACCCGGGCTCAACTCACACAGGTAAAATAAAGTCTTTTGCTTAAGTTTTATTAAGCCATAAGGTGTTGCTTGAAAACCAGCGCAGCGATAACAATGTTGCATTGTTATAGCTGCATTACGCTGAAGCAATACCTTTTGACTGCACAATTTCAGTTTTGTGAAACTCAACAATTGTTATGTACCTACTTGTGCAGTTAATGAACAAATCTTTCTTTCTTTCTTCTGTAGATATCATTTGAAAATTTAGTTAAAAAGACTTTAAATTTCACACAAGTCGAACAAAGTTATATTATAAGACAAAATTGTTACTAGATTTATTACTTACTAATTGGCTCAAGTTGAAATTCTAACCTAAGGTACTGGAGACTCCAATGAACACGTTGATTCTTTTCAAACATTTATGATTTGCGTTTCAATCCCACGTTAGAAATATTAAGTCGAGTTTAAAAAGTTTTATATGTCTTAAATGCAGTTAAATTGCACAGAATAAAATAAAACAAAATATACTTCATTATCTTTAAGATCAACAGGATCATTTAGATTCGTAAAATGTTTAAACACATAATGAAAATTCCATATTTTTTTTTCTTAACAACAATGAAACCAATGCGGTACCATAATCAAGAAATAAAAGCAAATGGGTTCTTTGTCAGAATTTGTCAAGGTTTGTCAGTTTATCTGTCTGTTGTGGTTTTTTTCTCAAGATTTGCCAGTCTGTCGGTGACTCTTATCAGGGGGATCTGTCAGTCAGCCTGTCGTGATTCTAACGAGGCTTCCAAAAAGGCAACGATATAGAGAAGAATGCCTCAAGAAACTCATATCGGCTTTTTTTTTTAACAGTGATAAAAAATTGTAATAAGTATGGGTTAAAAGTCATGGATGAAGTTAAAAAAACAGTTTAAATCTTTAAAAAAACTGTGTGTGGCATAAAATCAGAAGTGGGATATGGCAGTTTTACAAAAATAAGACTTTGAATGTGAAAATAAGAGATTATTATTAAGTACATATAAAAGTAACATCGACTTCTTAGAGAATTTGGAAAGTGATGTTGCACTGTTTTGTTTCATTTACCAACACTCATGTACGTTCACAATCACTTACCGGTTAATAATCCACCGTTATTACACATTAATATTTGAAATATCACATATTTTAGAAAATAAAACAAAACTTTAGACATGTCGCTTCACTTTTCCGCCAAAAATTTATTACAAATTTTAAAAGTGCATGAGTAATGTAATAAAAGTGTTTATTTAACATATCGTCACCCTTATTTTCAAACTGCTTATGTCCTTTTAAACAAACTTTTTATGAGGTAGTAAAAACTGTTCATTTTTCATAGTTAAGGCACTAAGGGGTCACTACCTTAAATCATAATACGAATTTCTTGATCTCTTGACCCCCCCCCCCCTCCTTCCTTGTCACAGCTAGTCACACTTGTGAGATTCCCTCCTCCTTACTGTGATGTCACATATTTTGCAATTGTCCAGCAAGAAATAATTACATCAAAACAGCATTTCCAAAATTTGCATAGGACTTTGATTTTGAAATGTGACGTCACGAAATTTAGGATCCCCTTGTCACACCATGTCACACTTCGTCAACCGCCTCCCTCGTTCATAACTAATTACATATTAATTTATAAGACTTGAGTGAATTTTACACTTGATGGTATTAAAAGTAAAATTTTGTATTTTTTTTTAAGTTATGCAGTTTGAAAATTAGACTGACGATATGTAAGAATGTTGTTATTGATTGATGTGGTTGGTTGACGGCAGGTATTCACCAGACACGGCTTGGTCGCCGTGTCCCCACTGCGGGAGAAATTTGATCCCAATTTACACGAAGCGTTATTTCAGCAGGTGAGAAGATTAATATAATACTTTATTTGTACTTGATTAAGGTACATGAAGCGCTCGTAGCTCTGCGGTGCTCGGTGGTCGGAAACGATCACCGAAGTACAGCAAAGTTTACAGAGGTCAGTCCTTGGATGGGTGACCGTTTGTGTGGCATTTGATATCGAGCGCTTCCGTGCTTCGGAAGGCACGTTAAGCCGTTGGTCCCGGTTATCACTAAATGTGGTAGTCGTTAAGCCATGTTAGAGGCCTAATGGGTGGCTTAATAAATTCTAACAGCAGGACGCCATACACCTGCCTCCGCCAATCCGCGCTGGGTCCGCGTGGTGGAGTATGACCCAATACCCTCACACCTTGGTATGTGAGAGGAGGCTCGTGCTCAGTAGTGGGACGTATATGGGCTAAGATGATGAAGGTACATTACAGTTCTTGTACAATAAAAAAAAGATCCTCTCATTCAGCCAACAACGATGGCATGCAAATTATAATTAATATAAATATTTCTGACAATTACATCAATTATTTAGTTCCAAGATAAGTATCATTAAGAACTTATGTTTTGAATACTAAACAACGGATAAACATACGTATTTTTTTTTTTTTTTTGTAAATACATATTTAATATACATAGAAAAACACACACACATTAAATTACACATCAATTTTTAAATGAAACTATACTTATAAATCGTTAATATGTCAAAATTGGGAATTAACAACTAGACATAATTAAATTTTAAATGTGAAAATTGCGAATTATTAACTAAACATTATTGATGTCAAAATACGGAAATTCTCAGACATTTATTTATTTTAAATCCTAATTACATTACTATTACAGAAACTTAATACTAAGGCAATAATGTAAATAATAAAAATAAAATACCAAATTAACTTAGCTTAACTATCTTATCCTAATAACAACTATTTATAACATAATACCCTACAGATTTATTTATTTCTAACAGTATCATTAAGAACTTTTGTTATGGATACTAAATAACGGATGACCATACATAATTTTAGTATCGTAATTACATACTTAATATACATACGACCGATATGGTGTGGAGGTCAGCATACCTACACTTCACTCCAGAGGTCGTGGGTTCGATTCCCACACAGGACAAATCTTTGTGTAGGTACATGAACATGAATATTTGTTCTGGTTTTCCTATGTATTCCTATGTATATTAAGTAAGTATTTACAAAAAAAGTATATAAGTATGTTTATCCGTTGTTTATTATCCATAAAACAAGTTCTTAATGATACTTATCTTGGGACTAAATAATTGGTGTAATTGTTAGAATATATTTATTTATACGAGATACTAAATAACGGATGACCATTTATACTTTATTTTTCGTAAAAACATACTTAATATGCATACGAGAACAAATAATCATTTTAGCACAAAAAAAAATTGTCTTTACTGAGAATCGAACCCACGACCTCTTGAATACTTTACTATTGTTATCGAGATTCTGGAGTGAGTGCTTAACTATTTTTATCGACATTCTAGGAAGTGGAAGGGGCAGAACCAGGCACAGTGGTAGCGGTGAGTAAGGTCGGCTACAAACTGCGGGAGAGATGTGTGCGGCCGGCCTTAGTGGGCGTGGCTAAGGCCGCGTAACGGGACTGAATCGCGGACTTGAGGACTAGACTGTGGAGGGATTCCAAGTTTTATTTCATAATTATATTTGTTAATCTTTTTATGTAACGGATTTTAAACTATTTGTAATAAAATTGTGTACACTATACCAGAAAAACTGATTTTCAAACAAATACTTTTTTGTAAATATTATAATATAAACAATTTTTTTTGTATTAATACACTTCATACACACAAATATTCTGTTTGGTTGTGGTAATTGAACCCACGACCTCTTAATATGAGTCGTCGAATTGAATGGCATTTAATTTTTATTTTTTTTTTTAATTTTCTGTATAAAATTGAGGGTAGTTTTAGGGTAGGATTTCTCTTCGTCGACTCTTACGACTCCCCGTGAGATGAGAGGGGTGGCACAATTCTAGACCGGTAACATTAATGGTAAAAATATTATTCTTATTGCCCAAGTAAGAATTAAATTATTAATGATATTTTTATTCAATGAAGTTTTAAATGGAGAAAAAAAAATTTTTTTTTTTTGTAACTCGATCCGATTATCGCGTTTGTGAATAAATGTTATTGCTCACATCACATCCTTGCATTATCCCAGTTGCTCTAGACTTAAGCTTAGGGCCCAGGGTCTGTTTACTGTTCTAACCAGAATTGGCTGAATGTCAGTTATTACATAAAGCAACTGCCATCTGGCCGCATCCCAGAGGGAAACATCATTCTATGGTTAAACCAGCTGTCAGGATGTTAGAAGGCACTGACTTCCTAATGATTGACCAGTCGGTCTAACCAGATTTGGCTGAATTTCAGTTATAATAATCGGTCAGTCATAATAATTGTTATAAATAAAATAAGTTATAGTGTAATAAAGTATGTGTTTTAAATGCGAAACGATCAGAATGCCAAAAAGGTAAACCAATCATAGCTTAACTAGTTTGGGTGTATGGAATTCGTTTTATAATGTTAGATTAGACAGTTCAGTGTTGTATGCACGGAATTATTTCTGCGATTCGCGGCGCGTATGTTGAGCAATGACATTTGATTATCGGGTCTCAAACGAAGTGCGGCGGGGAGGGGGGGGGGCGTAACTATAGTAACGCAGCGACGCATACGTGCACTTACTTTTGTCCCTTTCGCTCTTCTGTCTAAGATTGTAAATGCCCAGAAGTTCGCCTTTTTGTTCAACTTACGCGCCGATGATTATATATTGTTAGTTAAATAGGATTTTCATTTGCTTGTGTTGTATGGACGTTAGTTAAAGTAGAGGTGAATACTGTTGTTTATGAAATAAATTATTTCATTGTTAAGATTTTTGTTGTTTCATTTATATTGCAGCACATTTAATTTCCCTACGCGATCGAATCAGAAATGAGGAAATCCGTAGGAGAACTAGAGTGACCGACATAGCGAAGCGCGTTTGCAGGCTGAAGTGGCAGTTAAAGTTCATGAATGGCGACCACGAATCAGCAAACGTAGTAGAGGGCGGCCCCCAACGCGATGGACCGATGACCTGGTCAGGGCGGCGGGGAGCCGGTGGATGCAGGCAGCAAAAGATCGATCAACGTGGAAAGCAATTGGGGAGGCCTATGTTCAGCAGTGGACTTCAGATGGCTGAAATGATGATGATGATGACATTTAATTAATACTTATTTATTTTTTCAATTTAAATGGTATTTTGTTAAAATTCTTTACTGTGTGTGATACGAAGTAAATTTTGTACTGGTGGGAATTTGTTTTTGATTAGGAACGCATAGTATTGTTCGAATGATTATATAGATATTAAGACGGAATTGTTGTAAACGATATCTTTCATAAGACCAAAAATATTTGTGGATTGCAGCACATTTCATCAATATAATGTTATTTTGGTTAAATTCTTTTATCCTGTATCTTGAGTATGTCATGCTTGCTAAAATGTCTTTGCGGAGGTGGCGCTATGCGTCTGGTCGTTCCCTAAAATATGGTTGAGCGAAACGATGGCTGGTTCATGCATCATACTCGTGAACGGGTGCCGCCAGTGGTGTGCGTCAGAATGGCCGGTATTGCTACCTAAAGTTAAATATTTGCTACCTGCGTATTTTTCGAAATAAATTAATTTTAAAGGGGACCGGCCATTCTGACGTCAACTTGGCCGGTCACTCATCATCAAGTATGCTCAAACCTCTGAGAATTATTGAAATGTTTTTTCACTGTTAATTGCTACTTAATTGCTACCTAAAAAACTAAGTCTGGATTCTGAAGCTATTAAGGATGAATAGTTATTGACAAAAACAGTTTATGAAACAATAAACGCCTAACAAATAAAAATAGCAAAATTGAATTATGCGTAGATTATGCATTGTGTGTAGGCGCTAAATGACGAGTAGGTATACTAAAAACAATTAAACTTTTATTTAAAGTATGTATTATGTATTTATTTATGTATGTATTAAGTATACTTATACTGGCATTAAAATCGAGCTTTAGATAAATAAACATCTGTGTAATTGTTAAATTTGTGTTTTCTGAGATTTTTTAAGTATACAGAAGTATATTTTTATACATTCTTACTTATTATGAATGTGGGTAGTTTTAAATTTTTTATTTCATCTGCAGTGATAAAATTTATTGATGAGTCTTTGTATTGTTGATATTATGTACTTACTTGTCACTGGCACAGCACTGATAGTGTATTTAAAGTAATCAATTGTTTAAGTGGTTTTAATTGGATTTTATAATTCACGGAATAATGAAAAAAGGAAGAAAATTTGTAGTTCCTTTGGACGAACAAAAAAAAGTGTTGCTATTGTACAAACGATTTTTCCCGAGTCTAAATAAACTTCCTTCACCAAGTGATCCGTTATTTAGTGAAATCAAAAATAAACTTTCATGTGCCATTTCCGAAAAGGCATTATATTTGTCACTTAAAAAGAATTACGACTATTTTTTCGGCTAACTGGACTCCCGTGACTTTACTCAACAAAATGTACCTGAAGCAAAATCAGCAAATAGAAACCAAAACTGTGAGTCTATTAATTTTGACTTTATGATAGACTTTCATCAATGGCAGCACATTCAGCCAATTCGCAAGGCAACAAAAGTTACCCAAAATTTAATCTCTGTTATTAAAAACAAATATCGTTTGCCTAAACATATGTGGGCTCACATACTACGAGAACAAGTTTGGAAAGCGGTGAGGAAGCCAAGCTCGTGGATTTTTAAGCATTACTCTATTCAGAATAAAGTCCAAATAACTTGTAAAGGTGTTTGCAAACAGTGTGAAGCATCAATAAGAATCATAAGATCCTGGCCTGTCGACAAAATTGCGCGCTGTATATGTACCATTTCTGATATTGATATAAATTTTCCTCATCTTCCTGAGAAGAAAATCAAACTTTCACCAATAAAACGGGTGGAAATAGCAGCAAAACTCAAATATGAGTCTGCTATTAAATATCGCAATACTCTGGCACATGAACTAATAATTACCGGTGATGATGAACCTTCTCATATGCCAACGGTTGGTTGCTTAAGGCAAATAAGACATGAAGAAAAACAAACTATATATTATGATACTAATCCGATATCATCACTGTGGATAATGACCAGTGTTTCACCATTTAAAGAAGCTATCCAGCATATTTCATTATACCCGTTTTATGTATAATACTGGACATCTCTCCAAACTGAATTATATAAAAGAGTAAGAAAAAGTGATAGGTTAATACTTAGCGTGGATGCTACTGGAAGTATTTTTAAAGAATTTGGCCCAACCCCGAAGTTAACATTGACAAAACATATATTTTTATACGTAATGATGATAAGAACCCTAGAAAATCAAAGTTCTATTCCAGTTTGTCAAATGATCTCCGACAATCAATCGATGGACACAATATACCAGTGGCTTCAAGCCTGGAGTAAAAACAACCCCGTCCCAAATGAAATCAATTTAGACGACTCGTCAGCTTGAATTGGCGCATGTGTAAAGCCATTTACAAATCATGATTCCACTACAAAGTATATTAAAGATTCATATAGAAAATTAGAGCAAGCGGAAACAAGTGACACATGCTATATTCGTATTGACACCAGCCATTTTGTTAAAATTTTGTTTAATTTAACTTGTTTCAAGCATACTGCCACGAGAGTAAAATTTCTTTATGTTAAATGCTTGCTAGACTTAAAAGATTGCGATGATTACGTGAAAGCGAAAAATATCTTGTATGATATGATTACGATCTGTTTAAATGAACGTGATGGTATGAACAGTAGTAGAAATCCTACGAAATGTAAGATAGCTAAGAATAGATTAAAAAAATTGGGTCAGCTTTGTAGTAAGGACACTGAAATAGAAATACAAGAAAATGAAAAAATAAATACAACTATTGAAGATAATTTAAAATCAAATTTAACTCAATCTGAAAACAAGATATCAGATAAGAAGTATCTGCACTGGTTTAAAAACAGAATTGAAACTGAAAAATTAATTATAACTCTAAGTGATGATGCCGATATGGGTGATCATGACAACCTTTATTATTTTCCTGTTCTCATTAATGTTTTATCTCGTTTGATGAGTCAGTTTCCCATGTGGTCTAATGTAATGAAACATCTCTATAATTAAAATATTTTCAAACCAACATCCTCTAACGTTGAATCGTACTTTAAAAATATTAAAAAACTTTTTTTTCCCATCTGCACTAAATCTCATAGATTACGTGTTAGATGAATTTTTAATAAATCATTTAAAATACCTTTCGGGAGAATTGAAAGTTGCTGATAGCAATTTAAATACACAAAACATCAAAACAAAAAAATCAAGCTCACGAAGTTCATTTAAGAAAAAAATTAAACCCCCAAAATTAGATTTCACAGACAATTCCATTTTCGCAGATGCACCGAGTTGCATAGAAAATTGGAGGGGAAAAGGTGTTTCTAAAAGTAGGACTAAAAATATCATCTTAAAAAAAGTTATTTTGTTTTCGAATGGAGGCAGATTTACGATTGATAATAACGTTGTTTTGACTAGGAACACTTGTGCATTAGATTCGGTTGCTCAGTCCTTGGCCGCAGCATATACTGACCAGCGAAATGTCAGTGTAAATCAAATAATAAATAATAGTGAACACATATTTTGCCAGCTGATTAGGTCAATGTGTGAAAAAAATTCTAATGAGGTTTATAAACTTAGGTCAGCACTAGCGCAAACGTATTTCAAAACGAATCAACAACAAAAAACAATTGAAATTAATTGTCAATGTAATGTTTTGCATATTTTTGATCGGATTTTAGTTGATTGTTTACTTTATAGTGCAGATGAAAAATCATATTGTACCAATTCGAATTGTCCTATAAATAATGTGAATAGAAAAGTTTCTGTTTTACGAGTACATGACAAATGTGTATCTGTTTTACAAGAAGCTGCAAGTTCAATAATAAATAATGATGAAATTATGAAATGTCGTCATTCTACTTGTAATGGCATTAAATCATTTAAAGTAACTTTACGTGATATTATTGGCTTTGAAACGTCAGATGAGTGTATTTCAATACACGACCCGCCTATGAATTTAGTATTAAACGAAAATAATTATGAATTAATGTCAATTATAGAATTTGTTTCGCCTGTAGTTGGTGAAATGGGTCACTACAGGGCTCACTGCGAACGCTGGAAAGTCTGGCAGTGCTATGATGATATGATCACAAAAATTTAAAAAAGTAATACAAGTGTAGTACCACATTGTATCATTTATATTAAGAACACTTCTTTGTAATTAAATAATAAAGGTTTATATTATAAAGTCAAGTATATATTATAAACTTGAACCTTGAACGTGTTTTTTTTTACTTTCAAAGTACGGAACCCTAAAAAAGCTATTCAAAACTACCCACATTTATCATACTACTGTACATTCAATATAAGGAAGAATGTATAAAAATCTTGTAAGAATGCATAAAAATATGCTTCTGTATACTTAAAAAATCTCAGAAAACACAAATTTAACAATTACACAGATGTTTATTTATCTAAAGCTCGATTTTAATGCCAGTATAAGTATTATTTAAAGTTTAATTGTTTTTAGTATACCTACTCGTCATTTAGCGCCTACACACAATGCATAATCTACGCATAATTCAATTTTGCTATTTTTATTTGTTAGGCGTTTATTGTTTCATGAACTGTTTTTGTCAATAACTATTCATCCTTAATAGCTTCAGAATCCAGACTTAGTTTTTTAGGTAGCAATTAAGTAGCAATTAACAGTGAAAAAACATTTCAATAATTCTCAGAGGTTTGAGCATACTTGATGAGTGACCGGCCAAGTTGACGTCAGAATGGCCGGTCCCCTTTAAAATTAATTTATTTCGAAAAATACGCAGGTAGCAAATATTTAACTTTAGGTAGCAAATGGTAGCAAATAGGTAGCAATTTTCTAAATCTACATCAACGCTAAATATGATCAGTGACCGGCCATTCTGACGCACACCGCCAGTGGGGACTGGTCTGCTCATGTCTACTATTTTTATTCGTAATTATTTTCGTATAGCTAAAAAAAAAAAAAGAGTTATTTTCTTTTATTTTAAATCTTGTCACTGCAGAACATTGGTTTTTGTAGACTTGTCAAATTGTTTTATTACTGTAAAATTTACTTAACATTTTCTTGTAACTGGCGGGAGAAAAAACCTTGACGATTTTCTTGCCCGTTCTTTTACGATCAAGCTCCCGCCCGCAGTGAATGGGCGCGCTAGTTTATAAGTTTTGACCTTCATAAGAGCTCTTTTGAGCCCTATTGGAGGTGTGAACTCAGTTGCTAATCATTTGATTAAAAAAAATATCGCGGAAACGTGGAGTTCACTGTTTATTATTAATTAATATAATAAATTATTAATTAGGGTAACTAAATTTAACTAGGCTACTGATACCAAATAACTAGGATCTGCTCAACGTGAAACGGTCACCCATCCTAGGACTGGCCTCTATAAACTCTGCTTTACTTTGGTATTCATTTCCAAGTGGTCGGAGCGCTTAATTCTTTTCTTTTGTTTAAGATCGAAGATAAAAATAACAAGGAATAAATAAAAAAGTCAATATATTAAATCTTTTATTAATCATTACATATTATTATGAGTAATTTATTGCTTTGGGAGTTAAAATACAAGATTATTTATTTACAAGGTGTCGTTTAGTCCCGGCCTAGAATAGGGCCCCCCCCACCCCCTCTCATCTCACGGGGAGTCGTAAGAGTCGACGAAGAGAAATCCTACCGGATGATGGGCAGCAGCGTCATCCTGCGTACTGGCTGGAACTGCGATCACAAACCCGCCTGCCCAGCGTGGGGATTATGGGCAAATACCACCAATAGAATGTAATCCATTGGGAAGGCTAATGTTCAGCAGTGGACTTAGGGCTGATATGATAGTTAAAATGATCAGTAACAGCATATTTTTTACGATATGTATATATTTAAAAGAGCATAGCCTGTGAGTTTCTTGCCAGTTCTTCTCACAGAGCGGTGGCTCGGAACTGGCACTTAGATTCACTTACACTTAAATATTTTTTGTTTTCAAATTGTTTTATTGCATGTAAGTGAATCTAAGCTTCGTGATTTCAGTGTCATAATATTTCGATTGTTTTTTTTAATATTTAATTTTGACATTTTCAAGTACTATGTAATAGTTTATGAAATAAATAATTTTTGACTTTTGATACTTAAATGATTCTTACCGTAAGAAGGGGCTCACCACAGTCCACCGGGCCTATATATAACTACATAAAATAAACTAGACTATATAAGAATACATATAAAAGGGTTTTAAAGGGTTGCTTAAAAAATACTTTTTTGAGGAGTTATCATCTGATTGAGTCTACATATCATAATTACTATTAATGTTGTGTATAGGTATATGTAGTTTATTAATAACACATATTTAATTCTATGTAAGTTTATATGTTTTCTTATTCTTACTGCCTCATACTTTTCTGCTAACCCAAAGGTTTACTGGTAGAGAATGCTTTGCAGCATTAAGTTCACCTTTTGTACATTTTAATTTTACTTTTTGTAATAAAGTTGAAATAAATAAATAAAATGAAATATTTACAAAAACGAAAAAAAGTCTCATAATATACAAATAAAAAAACTATCAAAATTCCTTCAAAATATTGAAAAGCACATTGTCGTACAATCATGACGATAGATCCACATCCGAGAACTCCCTCAGGGGATCCGAAGACACCAATCCCACTTCTGAAGTCAAATTTGACTTTACACCGTTATGATTATTTATTTTATTTTTATTCTTAGCCTCATTTATACTTTTATTCGACACGTCATCTACGTCTAAAACATCAACGGTAACACCAATTTTACTTTCTTCAAGCTCTTTCGAAATCCCATCGAATAAAAAGTCGTTTTTATCGACAACTTCATAATGTTTACTGGTACTGTCTTCACTGTGCACTTCTGATTTAATTTCAACGGATTCTTTCAAATCATTATCGACCACCTCATAGTTTTTACTGTCACTATTTTTACTGTCAGACTTGCTCAGTTCCTTCGAAATGTCTGAACTATTGCTGTCCTTGTCTAACTCTTCTAAGTCTCTCTCTGTCTCACAAGGGGTAGTGTTATATTTTGACGGGGACAAGTTTTGTACTGCATTTTTGGAAACGGTTTTAAACAGTTCGTTGAGATCCGTTTCTGTGGACATTTTTAGCGCGTGCTCCCATCCTTTTAGCGATTTCGTGTATATGTTTGTTTGTCTGTCAGCCAGGTTTATTAGTAGGGATTTTAGCTCGGAATGGGTTTTTGGTACCCAATCTGATAGTTCTGAGCGTAGGGCCTCTGATGCTTGTTCTAACCTGTTAGAGGGTTGGAAAGAATGATACAAATTAGATGTAATTTTACTAAAAAATTTACTAATATTAATAATAATAATTAAATTCATTGAAGCCCTCGTAGCTCCGCAGTGCTCGGTGGTCGGAAACGATCACCGAAGTACAGCAGAGTTTACAGAGGTCAGTCCTTGGATGGGTGACCGTTTGTGTGGCATTTGATATCGAGCGCTTCCGTGCTTCGTGCACGTTAAGCCGTTGGTCTCGGTTATCACTAAATGTGGTAGTCGTTAAGCCATGTAAGAGGCCTAATGGGCGGCTTGATAAATTCTAACAGCAGGACGCCACACACCTGCCTCCGCCAATCCGCACTGGGTCAGCGTGGTGGAGTATGACCCAATACCCTCGCACCTTGGTATGTGAGAGGAGGCTCGTGCTCAGTAGTGGGACGTTAATGGGCTGAGATGATGATGATGAAATTCATTTAACAACAATGGTCCAATTGTTAGTAATTTACACAACTTAAAGACTAGTATTAGTAAATACAATAGTAATTAAAAAAAAAGGCACAGCTGAAAACCAGCGCTAGAACATTGGACTAGCATATGCTGATTGCATTTTTTATTTTTAATTGTATGGTGAACCTCTAAACATTTTAAATATTGTTATAAAAACAGAATGATTCGACAGCGCTCAGTGGTAGGTTGGGAGTCGAACCCACGACCTTTGAATAACCGGTCCACTGCTCTAACCGCTGAGCTACCAAGACACCGACACGCTGAATCTTGATAGTAACTTATAATTTTGTTCTTTGTCAATTATTAATGTAAAAACAATCGACGGATCCAACATTGATGTTCGGTTTCTGATAAATATCGAACATCGATGTTGAGCTTTCGATTATGACATCGATGTTTTTTGAATATTGATCATCCCTAATTCGCACACACACACGCACTTAAACACACATACAAATATTCTAGTTAAAAATGTGTACCCAGCGCAGATTTTTTTTTAACTAATAAAAACATACTTGCCTGTTATGTATGTCGCCTGTCGCATTGCTCCCGGCCACATATGCCGCTATAAAATACCATAAAACCATTAGTTATATAAAAAAAGAAGGACCCAAATCTACTGAATAAAACCAAATTATTGTTCCCCTATGTATCTTAAGTATGTATTTACAAAAAAAAAGCATTTATGTATGTTTATCCGTTATTTAGTATCCATACCACAAGTTCTTAATGAGACTTATCTTGGAACTAAATATTTGGTGTGATTGTAAGAGATTATTTATTTATTATTAAATAATAATTAAAGTTATTTATTCTCAAAAAGACATATTACAGTCACTTGAATGATAACTTAGATTAACCCTTTAACAGGCAAAGCATGTTGAAAATATTCATTGGTTTTCAACCTTAAGTTAACCGTATAAGGTTCAATTTATTGTGGTCATATATTGACCACAGCCTGGTGAAAAGTTAACACACAAAATTATTAGCAATTAGGGGACGTCCATTAATTACGTAAAGTGTTTTTTTTTTTTAAATTTGGACCCCCCCTCCCCCTTGGTGAGATGTGGTCGGAACCCCCCCCCCCCCCCTTCACGTGAGATTTACCCAATATTTTTTAAATAATATAATTTATTTGATTTGTCTTCTATGTACTACATTTTTCTGTGGAATAAGAGGAGAATAATGATACCACGTTTAAGGTGCACTATAACGAATGATGACCGGTATTGATTTTGTAATACAAAATTTTACTGTGGTATAAAAATGTATATTCTCAGAATTAAAAAGTAGACGTGAGATTTTTATTGACCCCCGCCCCCCCTTGGTGAGTTTTGGTGAGATGTGGCCGGACCCCCCCTCCCCTATTTTAGACTCACGTAATTAATGGACGTCCCCTTACATCGTCGTTACCTATTGATTACGCTCGCCCATTCAATGTATTCAATTTAATAGTTAAAATATTAGACCAAATCAAATTAAAACGTTTATGGCTTGTCAAAAACATACATACATGTATTGGGTCCTAATCAGACCTAAGGATCCCAAGCCAACCTCACCTGCAAGTGGTGCACCTGCCGATCAACGGACGAGGCTCTGGCGAACATAACAGCGCCCGGTAAGCGGCAATAGGCTCGCCACCTATTACGTGGGACCCCTTCGGGGACACAGGCGTGATATTACGAATGCATGAATAAACACTTTATTGTACACTAAAATAAAGATAAATACAGCAATAGAAAAACTAATGTTTGAAATTAAAAAAAAAACATTGTAAATCTTACCATGAATAGCATCCCTCTGTCGGATTTTATCGACATGCGCTGCGCAATACGCCGCCAATAGAGGCAGGGTGGCGCGGGCCATTTCCCCCCCAGCCCCCCGTTTGTCCCCCCCGGCCCCCCTGGCGGCCCCCGCGACCCCCGCCCCGTGGCCCACTGCGGATGCCCCCCTGGACAAAAGTCCCCCCGCCTGGCTAGACCAGGCGTCGCAAACGCGCTTCATGCTGCAAATGAAACAATTCAATAGTTGTAAGAGATATTTTTTTCCTACAATAAAAACAACTTGTACACGGCAGCCCAAGTGAGTACCAAGTTCCAGAACTTAGGAGTCATCCATAAATTACGTCACACGAATTCCGTAACTTTTTGACCCCCCCTCCGTCCTTGTCACAGCTGGTCACACTTGTGAGACTCCCTCCTCCTTAGTGTGATGTCACATATTTTGCAATTCTACAGCAAGAAATAATTACATCAAAGCAGCAATTACAAAAGTTTTATAGGACCTGGATTTTGAAATGTGACGTCACGAAATTTTTGATCCCTCCCATCCCCTTGTCACACCATGTCACACTTCGTCAACCCCCTCCCTCCCCCTTAACGTGTGACGTAATTTATGGATAGCCCTTTAATGACAATTACAATAATATAACTTAATTACTATGATCGCTAAATATACGACTGATATAGCGGGGTGGCGAGTATACCACACTCCGCTTCTGAGGTCGTGGGTTCGATTCCCACACAGCACAAATCTTTGTGTATGTAAACATGAATATTTGTTCTGGTCTGGGTTGTATTTATGTATATATGTTTAAAAAAATATTATTATTTTAATCTTTATTGCACACACATAAAAATGCAATGTACAATGTTCAAATTCTCTCAAGAAGTCCATGTGAGATCTCAGTATAGTCCCACATCTTTACTGAGGACTCAAAGGGTTTAGGGGAGGGCTTCTCATTTACCATCTTTATCACTTATTCTCATTTACTGTAATTTACATGTTATTAATAAATCTCTTACTTGACACTGGCTAAATGTGCAAACCGCACGAAGCCATTATTTAAAAGGAAAAAAAAACTTGTTATTACTTTACATCCCACTTCTGACATCGGATTCGAGTCGTTTTAGATCTCACTTCAGACATCACTTTCTGCCATCAGCTATAGGCTAATCAGTTATGGATTGGCATAAAGACAAATAATAATAATTAAACGAATGAATAGCCCTAAAAATTCGTACCTTAGTAGATCGGTGGCCATTTACATCCATTTCTATCAAAGACTATATGGCAGATAAAAATGCTTGGGATTAAACTGCCGTTTCATACAGGCTATTCTAATATGACTGACTTAAAACATGAATATTGTTAATGTTATATTATATTGCATTGTATAGCGTCACAGACAAATGAAGATTGTAATTCTAGTACCAAACTAATGGACATATTTAAAAGAGCATAGCCTGTGAGTTTCCTGTCAGTTCTTCTTACAGAGCGGTGGCTCGGAACTGGCACTTAGATTCACTTACACTTAATTATTTTTTTGTTTTAAATTGTTTTGTTGAATGTAAGTGAATCTAAGCTTCGTGATTCAGTGTAATAATATTTCGATTGTTTTTTTTTTAATTTTTATTATGACGTTTTCAAGTACTATGTAGTTATAGTATAATAGTTTATGAAATAATTTTTTTTTTTTTACTTTTACACTTCAAACAACACTTTTTGCCATCAGCTATAGGCTAATCAGTTATGGATTGGCATAAAGACAAATAAAAATAATTTAAAGAATGAATAGTCCCAAAAACGTACCTTAGTAGATCGGTGGCCAATTCAGCCGAGCCCCGGTGCATCTTATCGGAGAGGGAACAGAGAGTGGTCAATTTCTGTTGAAGGGACGTCAGGTATTCGGAGGCTGAAGTGAACTCTGGGTCTTTTACTCTGTAGACATAGGTATCATCATCATCATCATTGTCATCATGGCCATATTGATCATCGCCAACTATAAGCTCAGCCCATTAACGTCTACTGAGCACGGGCCTTCAATTATTATATAATAAAGCTCGTAGCTCTGCGGTGCTAGGTGGTCGGAAACGATCACCGAAGTACAGCAGATTTTACAAAGGACAGTCCTTGGATGGGTGACCGTTTGTGTGGCAATTTGATATCGAGCGCTTCCGTGCTTCGGAATGCACGTTAAGCCGTTGGTCCCGGTTATCACTAAATGTGGTAGTCGTTAAGCCATGTTAGAGGCCTAATGGGCGGCTTGATAAATTCTAACAGCAGGACGCCATACACCTGCCTCCGCCAATCCGCACTGGGTCCGCGTGGTGGAGTATGACCCAATACCCTCACACCTTGGTATGAGAGGAGGCTCGTGTTTAGTAGTGGGACGTATATGGGCTGAGATGATGATGATGATGATATAATGAAGACAAATTCGAAATGTTATCATATCTACCTAGCATTAGCCTTTTTGGCCTAAACTTAGGGTCAAGGGTCTGCTCACTGCGAGTGACCTCCGGAACCCAGAGGGAAACATCATTCTATGGTTAAACCAGCCGTCAGCCTGTTAGAAGACACTGACTTCCTAATAACGACTGCCATAGATGTTCATAACAAGACACGGAACAAGAGATAATTAAGCGATTGTGTAAAGTGGTCAATTTCGCATGCACTCAAAAAAGACGATTTTTGGGACATCACAAAAGAAGATCTTCTAAAGAATACTTGTCCTACTTGTAAGCGCATTACATTGATACTGATTTATTAATTAGTAATTCTGCTTGTGTTTTGAACGTTTGATTAACATTGATTCGATCTCAGTAATAAATAGAAAGACTGTATAAGTACGTAACTCAAACCTGACCTATCTATTAGGTCGGGGAAAAAGTCTTTTCGCATAACGTAGGTATAAACTTATTATAAAAATTTTTTGACTGTACTATTTGTGTCTGGCTGGTTTTGGTAACATTAAAAAGGTTCCATTATAAAGAAAAGAAAAAAATAAAAAAAAGTTGTTTCCCGCTATTTTTCATTTGTTTTTCTCTCCGTTAAAATGAGTGAATCTAATGAAGAAATTCGATACATTTTAAAATTTTATTATAAAAAAGGCAAAAATGCAACTCAAGCAGTGAAAAAAATTTGTGATGTTTATGGACCTGATGCAGTGTCAGTAAGAGTAGCACAAATTTGGTTCAAACGTTTTCAGTCCGGAAATTTTGATGTTAAAGATGCACCATTTTTTTTTTTAGCGACTTTTGTAGTAGTTTTCAATCAATATTTACTCCCAAAACGATTAAGGTAAATGATAATGCTGCCTTTAGTGAATGGGCTACTCCTGGGCTACATAAAAGTAGAAAGAGACTGTATGAACTGTATGACGAAAGAAATTTTAACAATAGTGAACAATTTCATAATTATGTAAGGAAATATTCTAAAATATTTAGAAAAGCATGTCATACGGCAAAGTCTTGTTATTTGAGCTATAAAATTAAAAATAGTGATGATAAGATTAAAATGACATGGAATATTATTAATAGTGAAACGGGAAGAAATAAGAATTATAATAATAAGTTTAAACTCAACATTGATAGCAAGACGCTTACATCTGACTTAGATATTGCCAATGCTTTTGAAGACTTCTTTACTAATATTCCAGTGTCTACTACAAAAGCTTTAAATTCCTCGCCTACTTTAGCGGAGGCTATTTTAAGAGATAATGTAAACACATGTACAGAAGATTTTATGTTTAATCATGTAATACATAACACCCATAGATATAATTAGGACATTTAATACTCTTAATGTTAGGAAGACTGCAGACCTCTGGGGCCATTCCATCGTAGTTACCAAGCCTATCATTGTTTCGGTGGCGCACAGTTTAGCTATAATATTTAATAAATGTATAGATTGCGGCAAGTTTCCAGATTTAATGAAATAGTAAAATCATCCCATTATTTAAATCACAGTACAGCAGTACAGCAGGCCCAACTAATTTTAGACCTATTTCAGTGCTGCCTACTTTTAGTAAAATTTTTTAAAAACTTATTTACAACCAAATTTTAATGTTAAGATTTTTTAATAAAAATGGGTTGATGCATTCAAAACAATTTGGATTCACTAAGGGTCGCTCCACAACCGATGCAGGTGTTGAGCTTTTGAAACATATTTTTGATGCTTGGGAAGATTCTTTGGACGCTTTAGGTATTTTTTGCGATCTGTCCAAAGCTTTTGATTGTGTTCCTCATGAAACATTGATAAAAAAATTAGATTATTATGGAATAAGAGGCTCCGCATTGCATCTTCTTACTTCTTACTTAAGTAATAGGATTCAAAGGGTTGAAGTTAATGGAAAGCGATCTCAGGGTTCTGTAGTAAAAATGGGGGTACCGCAGGGCTCGATTCTCGGCCCGTTTTTGTTTTTAATTTATATTAATGATTTGCCACATTTGGTAAAGGAAAATCACGAGATAGTATTGTTTGCTGATGATACATCATTATTATTTAAAATAAAGCGATATCAGAACCCAGACGATGTAAACAATGCGATCTCAAAGGTGGTGCACTGGTTTGACGTTAACAATTTATTATTAAATGGGGCTAAAACGAAATGCATTAAATTCGTGACGCCTAACGTCAGACAAGTAAACACCACTATTAAAATAAAGGAAGATGAGTTGACCCTTGTGGATACCACCAAATTTTTGGGTGTTATATTAGATTCTAAGTTACAGTGGGGCCCACATATTGGTGAATTGTCGAATAGACTCAGCTCTGCTGCATACGCGGTAAAGAAAATTCGCCAATTAACAGACGTTGAAACAGCTAGGCTTGTTTATCATTGCTATTTTCATAGTGTTATGTCGTATGGTATTCTTCTGTGGGGTTGTGCCGCAGATATTCAAAATATTTTTGTACTGCAGAAGAGGGCCATACGAGCAATTTATAATCTACCATGTAGACATTCACTAAGGGATAAATTTAAAGAAATTGGTATTTTGACAGTGGCGGGTCAGTTTGTTTATGAAAACCTAGTATATGTACACAAAAATTTTGATAAATTGAGTAAGAAAAGTGATATACATAACCTAAACACATGAAATAAGCATAAACTAGTTGTACCTGCCACTAGGCTCCAAAAAATTAACAAATCTTTTAAAGGTCAATGTGTGCGATTCTATTAGGTCGGGGAAAAAGTCTTTTCGCATAACGTAGGTATAAACTTATTATAAATTTTTTTTGACTGTACTATTTGTGTCTGGCTGGTTTTGGTAACATTAAAAAGGTTCCATTATAAAGAAAAGAAAAAAATAAAAAAAAGTTGTTTCCCCCTATTTTTCATTTGTTTTTCTCTCCGTAAAAATGAGTGAATCTAATGGAGAAATTCGATACATTTTAAAATGTTATTATAAAAAAGGCAAAAATGCAACTCAAGCAGTGAAAAAAATTTGTGATGTTTATGGACCTGATGCAGTGTCGGTAAGAGTAGCACAAATTTGGTTCAAACGTTTTCAGTCCGGAAATTTTGATGTTAAAGATGCACCTCGCTCTGGTCGCCCTGTTACGAATAAAATGGACGCCATTTTTGAAAGAGTGGAGCAAGATCGGCATATTAGTAGTTACGATGCAGCTGAAGAACTGGGAATTGACCACAAAACAGTTTTGACCCATTTGAAGAAAGCTGGTTATACAAAAAAGCTCGATATTTGGGTGCCACACGAGCTCACTCAAAGAAACTTAATGAATCGTGTAGTCATTTGCGATTCATTATTGAGACGTAATGAAACCGAGCCGTTTTTGAAGAGATTGATAACTGGCGATGAAAAGTGGATCACGTACGACAAGAACGTGCGAAAAAGGTCGTGGTCGAAAGTTGGCCAGGCTTCACAGACTATGGCCAAACCTGGCCTAACACGAAATAAGGTGATGCTGTGTGTATGGTGGGATTGGAAGGGCATTGTTTATTATGAGCTTTTACCGCCCGGCAAAACCATCGATTCTGATCTTTACTGCCAGCAACTGATGAGATTAAAGGAAGCAGTCGAGAGAAAACGGCCGGAATTGATCAACAGGAAGGGTGTGGTCTTTCATCACGATAACGCTAGACCACACACATCTTTAGCCACTCAGCAAAAATTAAGAGAGTTCGACTGGGAGGTCCTAGTGCATCCACCATATAGCCCTGACCTTGCGCCTTCAGATTTTCACCTGTTTCGGTCTCTGCAGAATTCTTTAGGTTCTGTAAGGTTGACCTCAAGAGAGGACTGCCAAAACTATTTGTCCCGTTTTTTTGATCAGAAGTCCCAAAGTTTCTACAGTAACGGGATAATGTCTCTGCCCACAAAATGGCAGAAAGTTATTCAACAAAACGGTACATATATATTGTAAATAAATGTAAATAAACTTTGAAAAAAATGTCTTGACTTTTCATACAAAAATACGAAAAGACTTTTTCCCCAACCTATTATAATAAAATCCCAAGCAATATACAGCAATTAAGCCTAAATAAATTTAAATTAACAATAAAACGCAAGCTGTCTTCAAAGGGATATTATTCTATTAAAGACTATATGGCTGATAAAAATGCTTGGGATTAAACCGCCGTTTCATACAGGCTATTCTAATATGAATGACTTAAAGCATGAATATTGTTATATTATGTTGCATTGTATAGCGTCACAGACAAATGAAGATTGTTACTAACCAATCGATAATTTAAAAGAGCATAGCCTGTGAGTTTCTTGCCAGTTCTTCTTACAGAGCGGTGGCTCGGAACTGGCACTTAGATTCGCTTGCACTTAAATGTTTTTTGTTTTTTTAAATTATTTGGTTGCAAGTGAATCTAAGCTTCGTGATTTTAGTATAGTTATATTTTATTTGTTTTTGTTATTTTTTTATAATTTTGACGTTTTCAAGTACTATGTAATAGTTTATGAAATAAAGTATTTTTGACTTGACTTTTGACTTTGACACCTCGCTCTGGTCGCCCTGTTACGAATAAAATGGACGCCATTTTTGAAAGAGTGGAGCAAGATCGGCATATTAGTAGTTACGATGTAGCTGAAGAACTGGGAATTGACCACAAAACAGTTTTGACCCATTTGAAGAAAGCTGGTTATACAAAAAAGCTCGATATTTGGGTGCCACACGAGCTCACTCAAAGAAACTTAATGAACCGTGTACTCATTTGCGATTCATTATTGAGACGTAATGAAACCGAGCCGTTTTTGAAGAGATTGATAACTGGCGATGAAAAGTGGATCACGTACGACAAGAACGTGCGAAAAAGGTCGTGGTCGAAAGTTGGCCAGGCTTCACAGACTGTGGCCAAACCTGGCCTAACACGAAATAAGGTGATGCTGTGTGTATGGTGGGATTGGAAGGGCATTGTTTATTATGAGCTTTTACCGCCCGGCAAAACCATCGATTCTGATCTTTACTGCCAGCAACTGATGAGATTAAAGAGAGAGAGCAGTCGAGAGAAAACGGCCGGAATTGATCAACAGGAAGGGTGTGGTCTTTCATCACGATAACGCTAGACCACACACATCTTTAGCCACTCAGCAAAAATTAAGAGAGTTCGACTGGGAGGTCCTAGTGCATCCACCATATAGCCCTGACCTTGCGCCTTCAGATTTTCACCTGTTTCGGTCTCTGCAGAATTCTTTAGGTTCTGTAAGGTTGACCTCAAGAGAGGACTGCCAAAACTATTTGTCCCGTTTTTTTGATCAGAAGTCCCAAAGTTTCTACAGTAACGGGATAATGTCTCTGCCCACAAAATGGCAGAAAGTAATTCAACAAAACGGTACATATATATTGTAAATAAATGTAAATAAACTTTGAAAAAAATGTCTTGACTTTTTATACAAAAATACGAAAAGACTTTTTCCCCAACCTATTATTAATGGGTCGATGTTCCTATAAGCATGCAATTTGTACTTTTGTCTTGTATGTCTTACCTGGGCCCTGCCTGAGGGCGCTCCGCCCCCCGCGGGAGCCCCCAGGGCTGCGCGGGCGCGTCTGTCCTAAGAATTTTCTCTAACTCGTCGACAGGCGCCGTTACGAAGACGCGAAAGTCATCATTGTGGGTCAATATTGGGTGTTTTGCTACTCGATCTGTTAAATACACATTAAAAAATCGCTGTAAGCGATAAGGCCGCCAATTGTATCACTTTTCTTATGCAAATAATTCTTTTCATAAAAAGTATCTTTTAAAGTAACCAACCAATACTTTCGCGTCTAAAAGAAAAAAAAAACCATTCTTGTAGAATGAGTACAGGTAAAATCTTCACCTCCTAGACTATTAGTATAGTACAGATTATAAGTTGACACAAATTGTTTATGAGGGTGGTTGGAGTAAGTTTTGTTGGTTAATTCACCCGGTATAGCTTGTCTCTTTTTTTTCGTTGTATACCTACATTTTTCAAACATGCTTTGTCACAAAACTAAGTTTATTATACCTTTGTTTGTAAACGTATCATCAAGAACCGGACTTTCTAAAATTGTACATAATGTAACTTTATTTGTTAATTCAAGTAAGTAATTTACATGATTTATTGTATCTCATTTTAAGTGAACTATTGTGTTTTTATGAGAAATAAATTCTTTAAACCCAATTGTTTTCTTGTTTTATTTTAATTTGGTGTACAATAAAGAATTTTTTATCTATCTAAAAAAATATATTTACGAACTCAAAACAAACGGTCGTTATAGACTTCTTGAAAAGTGAAGCGTCATGTCTACAGTTTTGTTTTATTTTCAAAAATTTGTGATATTTCGAACATTAATGTGTAATAACGGTGGATTATTAACCGTTAAGTGTTTGTGAACATACATTAGTGTTGGTAAATGAAACAAAATAGTGCAACATCACTTTTTAAATTCTCTCAAGGAGTCCATGTGAGATCTCAGTATAGTCCCACATCTTTACTGAGGACTCAAGGGGCTTAGGGGAGAGCATCTCATTTACTATTTATCATCTTTATTACCACAAATTTTCATTTACTATGATTTATTTATTATTAATATATCACTTACTTGACAATTGGCTAAACGTGCTACAAACACGAATAGAAGCCATTATAAGAGAAAAATACTTTCTTCATATATAATAGGAATATTTGACGACCGATATGGCGTGGTGGCGAGTATACCCGCATTCCACTCCTGAGGTCGTGGGTTCGATTCCCACACAGGACAAATATTTGTGAGTATAAATATGAATATTTGTTCTGGTCTGGGTGTTTTCCTATGTATATTAAGTATGTATTTACAAAAAAAAAGTATTTAAGTATGTTTATCCGTTATTTAGTATCCATAACACAAGTTCTTAATGATAATTATCTTGAAACTAAATAATTGGTGTAAGTGTCAGAAATACTTATTATTATTATTATTTATTTAAAAATGTGGCATTCACGAAACGTCTAGGCATATTGTTAAAGTTTGGTAAATAATTTATAATAATTATTGGCTTGTCAGGCATATAAGTACTCGCCTTATTGCTGCCTCCGGTGACAAGAAGGCTGGCAGCTTCTTCTGCCAGCGTATTGGCCTGGCAATCCAAAGAGGAAATGTTGCCAGCGTTCTTGGCACCGTACCCATGGGCCCACAGTTGGAAGACATCTTCTATTTATAGTTTTATGTTAAGGTAGTTTATTTAAGTTGTTTAGGTACTATATATTTTTGCTGTATGTAATATTATAAAAGTAATTTATATTAATAAAATCTTGTCAAATTTATAACAAATTCTGACAAAGAATCCTTTTTGCTTTTATTTTTCTCTGTTTCTTGATTATGGTACTGCTCATATCATCTTTATAAAACCAATACTGTGTTTCCATTTTGTTTGTGAAAAATTGACGAATCTAAATGATCCTGTTGATGAACTCAACGACAATTAAGTATATATTTAGCTGTATATAAATATTAGTTCGTAATTATGTCAATAGATGTCAGTGGACGCGTTTAGATTGCGCAAGCGTTGTTTCTTGTGTCTTGTCGCGCATGCGCACATAGCTACTTAACTCTGAATTATGGAATTGTAACAATTTTTTCGGGAAATTATAATTGTGCGGGAATTGTTGCAAAGATATTTTTAATCCATCACTTGCTTACAATGGATTTCCGCAAAGTAACGCCTGAATCAATAAAATTATTTAGCTTAGGTTAAAAATTCACAAAAAGTCAGAAAATATTTAACTACTTAAACAGTATAAAAAATCGCGAAACTGAGGTCATTTCGTATAGACAAGATGTATTTAAGATAACCTTTCAAAAATCCTGTATATTATACCGGTTATTAACAGCAACTTACCAAGAAAAGCATGAAGCGCTAGACCCCTGACCGCTACAAACTCAGCGCTGTAGCGGTCCAGTTGTTGGCGCGCCGAATGTAGCGGCGGCAGGGGAGGGGGCGCCACCAGCGGCATCGCGGCCGCGAGGCGCTTGTGGAGGGCCTGGGGGGGGGAACGGGGAGCATTGGTATCTCGTACACACATATCGAAGTTTTCCTATAGGGGTACATCTCATAAAAAAATATAAGGATATGAACGATTTTGTGAAAATATATGGACTCAAAAATCTTTAAACGCGTTTTTAAATTATGATTTTTCGAATTGGGCCCCTATATGAAAGGTGCGATATGTTAAGACTTTCATTTAATATTTTTTTAAATGCAACATCACGCTACACGCTGTGCAATAAAATGTGCAAGCACCCCTCCCACTTATGACTCTTATGGCAAGTCGCAGTGAAGCATAATGCGCGATCGATTATCAGCCTTATTTTTAAACTGCTTATGTCCTTTTGAGCAAACTTCATAGTTAAGGCACTAAATAATTATAGGTATTAATTTAATTCGTTCATAACTAATTACATATTAATTTATGAGACTTGAGTGTTATTCCAATCGATAGATCTCGAAATTTTACACTTGATGGTATTAAAAGTAAAATTTTGTATTTTTTTAAGTTATGCAGTTTGAAAATTAGACTGACGATATGTAAGAATGTTGTTATTGATTGATGTGGTTGGTTGACGGCAGGTATTCACCAGACACGGCTTGATCGCCGTGTCCCCACTACGGGAGTTTGATCCCAATTTACACGAAGCAAAGTAAAATTTTGTATTTTTTGGAGTTACACAGTTTGAAAATTATACTGACGATATGTTTTCGGTAAATGTTCACAAAGTTATGTCCCAGGGCCGCGTTAAAAAGCACTAGATTTGAAATTAGGAGAGAGATATTGCAACAAGTGGTATCATAACACTACGACTGACCTTGAAATGGTTGTACCTCCTCCGCACGCTAGATGGCGTTGGCCAGCGTGCGCACACGCATCGCACGCGGTACGTCACGAACGTCTCTAGGGTCGACAGCTGCTTTAAAGGTGAATCTACCTACATAATTATTTAACTATTAATTAATAATACATACATACAAGAGATCACATCCTCCCACTTGCTATGATCTTGGCACACACTTTTAGCTTCATTCACACTCATTAACCTCCTCATACACACCCGTCGGTTTAGGGTACTTTTGACCCGCAATGAAATTGAATGCAACTTGAAGGCCGCGGCCGCGGTAACTCTTTCGAACAGTCCCACAACCCTGGGCAGGTAGTTTAGAGTACTTTAAAGTCTGAGAAAGGATATAGATAGACACTTAATGCGAAAATAAGGTGGTGAGGGGTAGAAATAGGGTATCGTTTATCCCCCGGACAGGTCTCCACCTTGGCGTGGTAGATGGGACTGAGTACCTCCCGATGCCGAGAAAAGGTAGTCAAAAAATATCAAAATCATTTATTCAAGTTTGGCTCAATAGAGCTCCTATGAAGGTCAAAATTTAAAAACTAGCTCGCCCATTCACTGCGGGCGGGAGCTTGGTCGTAAAAGAACAGGCAAGAAAATCGTCAAGGTCAGTTTTTTCACCCGCCAGTTACAAAGCAAACAGACATTAGACATATTACACCTACGGTGCTACAACATCACTTATACAATTTTGTCAAAATTGATCGGATTATGAGAAAAAATGCTAATGTACCAAATCTTCGTTGTTCTGGGAAAACCCTGTAAATAGATGGTTACCTAATTTGAGTTATAGACAAAAAATTGTTCAGATAAAAACTCAGGTTTTTGTGTTTCAATATCATGCTATTGTATTTCGCAGATGAAGAGCATGAAAAACTGAGTCAATTATTTGTGTAAACTCATTTTATGAAAAAAGATATTTACTGGGTTTTCCCAGAACAACGACGAAACTGTAAGATGTTTCATTTTACTTTGAAATAAAGTCTGAGATAGAGGCTTAAATGTAACTAGTTAATTTCTTAAATTAAGAAGAGCTATATTTTTTACCAGGATATTTAATTTTAAACCGCTTCTCCTGGAAGATTACATTATTTACAGAAGTGACTGTTTAAAGCTAATAATTGCCTATGCTACAAAGAGGAAACAAGACTACATCAAAGAAATTAAATACCTTTACAGCAATATCATAGCCATGCTCCATGATGAGGGGCACACCTTCAGAATCCTCCATCATCCCACATGGAGGGGGTTCACCGTTCTCTGTTACATCCGTGTCATTCATCTCCAGAACAGCCGAGCCACTCTCACTTGCCATCTGTGGGAAATAGGAAGTGCTTAGTAGCTTAATTCTCGGCCATATGAACGAGTATCTTCTTGACGGCTAATATGGTGTGGTGGCGAGTATACCCGCACTCATCTCCTGAGGTTGTGGGTTCGATTCCCACACAAGACAAATATTTGTGTGTATAAATATGAATATATGTTCTGGTCTGGGTCTCTCATAACATAACACAAGTTCTTAATGATACTCAATCTTGGAACTAAATAATTGGTGTAAGTGCAAGAAATATTTATTATTCTATAAAACATACACCACATAAAATCACACCTGTCACCCCCAAGGGCAAAGGCATACGAATCACCCATAAATCGCCAATGATATAGTTAGTCCCAAGTATTTGGTAACGAGCCTATTGTCGCTTACTGGGAACTATTGTTTGCCAGATTCTTGTACATCTATTGGCGGTTGACCCACTGCCTGCCTGCAGTGAAAGGGAATGTTTGTTTAAAGTGATAATTATATTTTTATTTTATTTTACATACATATTGAATCTTGTGCAAGTATGAATGTGTGTACCTTGCAAATCCCAAAACAAATGCTTAAACCTAATTAAAATATTCCATTGAAGCAAGAATCAGATGTTTATGATTCTTGCACTACTTATTTAGTTCCGGGATAAGTGTTATTAAAATCTTGTGTTATGTATACTAAATAACTAAGAATCATATATAAATACTTTCTTAGGAAATAAATACTTAACACATTAACCGCCATGGGGGGCACCGGTGACCGGCATGCTACCCTTCTTAATTAGCTTGACAGTTAATGTGTTAACATATAGGTACAGTGTAAACTCTTTATAACATCATTCTTTATAACGATAAACTCTCTATAACATAGAAAAGATCACAATTTGGTTGGTTTACCTTAAAACCCATCTTATCTTATCTTATAGCAGGGGCCACAGACTAACCGTGGCGCACTTTGACCAAGAAATGTGGTTATATTTGGACACAAAAAACGCTCATTATCGGTGTTATTGTTTATGTTACCTGAACTAGTTACAAAAGACCTAAACCTTTAAGGCCCCGAAACTGCTGAGGTCGTAAACAGCCATCTTGCTTTTATTAAAACAATAACTCTCTATAACGATAAAAAAGATCGGTCCCTTGAGTTATGTTATAAAGAGTTTACACTGTATATAGAAAACATCCAGACCAGAACTAATATTGATGTTCATGCACATAGAAATTAGTCCTGCAAGATTAAACCCTCAACTTTAGCAGGCTTACTTACTCCACGCCAAAGCGATTATTGTAATGTTATCTTAGTTTTATGACACTAAAACGTTTCAATAGTATTACAAAACAAAGTTATCTCCTTATGGAAAGTCCACGCCCCTTTAAATGACTTTCTATTAAATTTAACACTACAAATGTATTTCTGCTACTAAAACTTCATACATATAAAAGTACTACAACACATAACATATATTTTTTCAAGCATAAAGTTCAAATAATGCATAAAAATATTTTTTATGAAGTCAACAAATAAGGAGATTGCCCTATTTAGTGATTGGATCAATAATTCGCTAGCGCACTTAGATTATTGCAATAAGACTCATGCTCCATCTTTGACGAGCACTAATTAGATTAAAACAATGTACTTTTTCTTGAAATTACTCACTTTCTTTGTATTTTGTTTGAAGCGGAAAAATCACTAAATAAATCCTCTTTTGACAGCACATCGGTGACTGATTTTCCGTTTCATGAAATTCCTTTTTGGTCATGTGACACTTACAATAAGTATGTCAATATTCTTACTTGAAATGGAACGTTCGTTATACATGTCGTTGCCCTATCGATATATTGGCTAGATCATAATTATTATGATAAAATTTTAGGCATAATTTTCTCCTTGTCACTCCACAGCACAGTTCAGGTTCTATGTTAAACTCTTTCTGCATAAAAGCTATTCCATTTTGGAACTCCCTCCCTTTTGATATTAGGTTTGCAGAAAGCAAACCTATTTTTAAAGGGTTGCTTAAAAAATACTTTCTTTAGGAGTCATCATCTGATTGAGTCTACACATTATAATTACTTTTATTTTTGTGTATAGGTATATGAAGTTTATTAATAACACATATTTAATTTTATATAAGTTATATGCATTCTTGTTCGTACTGCCTCATACTTTTCTGCTAACTTGATGGTTAACTGGAAGAGAATGCCTTGCAGCATTAAGTTAGCCTTTTGTACATTTTTTTGATTGGTGCGATAAAGTTTAATTAATAACCCTTAACTTTAGGAAAAATAACCACATTTTATTTAGGTTGAATTATAGTGACTTCTAAAGCATATCACTTGATACTGGCCCGTTATGCCAAAAATGTTAATAGATTTTGAGAGACCATTTGTATTGCTTGTCCCTAATAAATAACCAAATGCGATTGGCCCACGACAATATGAATTGTATTCTAAAGTGTTATTATTCTATGCTAAGGTTTACTTTGGTTTCAACTGTTAGGATAGTTGTACTGTAAGTGGATCTTTGCCATTGTCTCAGGTTCAGTACTTATCTGTAATAATGGTGTAATGATGAATAAATAAACAAAGATAACGAGTCTCGATTAAGTTTAATGAAATAGGGCAGCACTAATTACTTTTGTCTTTTGTTATTGACAGTTGAGTTGACAGACAGTTTAGTGACGTTAGTGTTTTTGTGTTGTTCTCTCGTGTTCGTTTCAACTGCTAGTTTATTACATAAAATTTTATATCGTAACAATTTAAATTATTTAATATTATTACTTACAAAATAGCTTGTGACCTTCTCTAGTAAGGCAGTGCTGAACAATCCACCAAAATTGCGTCCAAAATGCAGGGCGTCAGCGCTCCGCGCGAGCAAGCTGCGCCCGTCATTAGTACCAGCTCCACAATCCTCAGTATGAGAGAAAAAGAGAAATATATCGAAGATTTCGACTTCCCCTTCTGCGACGAGTCATCAAAATACGAGAAAGTAGCTAAAATCGGCCAAGGCACCTTCGGAGAAGTTTTCAAAGCTAGAGCAAGGAATAGTAGTAAAAAATTCGTTGCAATGAAAAAAGTCTTGATGGACAATGAAAAGGAAGGCTTCCCCATCACAGCACTAAGAGAAATCAAGATCCTACAGCTCCTGAAACACGAAAACGTCGTCAATCTTATAGAAATATGTAGAACTAAAGCTACATCTCACAACAAGTATAGATCGACATTTTATTTAGTTTTCGACTTCTGTGAGCACGATTTAGCCGGTTTGCTATCGAATGTGAACGTTAAATTTAGTCTTGGTGAAATTAAAAAGGTTATGCAACAATTATTGAATGGATTATATTATATTCACAGTAATAAGATATTGCACAGAGACATGAAGGCTGCAAATGTGTTAATAACTAAGAATGGGATACTTAAACTGGCTGATTTCGGTCTGGCCCGGGCGTTCAGTGTTGCGAAATCTGGACAAGCTAATAAATACACAAATAGAGTGGTCACACTATGGTATAGGCCTCCAGAACTCCTGTTAGGTGAGTAAAATTAAAATGCCGAGTCTATTGTCGCTTAATGGGAACTGTTATGTTTGCCAGACCCTACTCCATTGATCGGCATGTCCCCCACAGCCTCCTCCATTGATCGATGTCCCCCACAGGTTAGATTGGCTTGGGCTTCAAAGATGATGGTAGGATCCGTGAACACCTTATTAGCTGCAGATAGAATATATTGAATGATTGTATTATTTTTGACAGGCAAACATAATAAATATTTGTAGTTATCAATCAATTCTTACATCTTACTAAATCTGGTCTGGATAATTGTATAAGACATGAATGGCATGGGAATCCATTGAAATAATGACCATTTGTCTCACAGGCCTTACTTTGTATCAGGTGACCGCAACTACGGCCCCCCTGTGGACATGTGGGGTGCAGGCTGCATCATGGCCGAAATGTGGACCCGGTCTCCTATCATGCAGGTCTGTTCATAATCCTACTAAACCCTAGGCCGCTGAGCTGTAAGATCCTGTGGGTAATTGACACTGGTGGGGTAACACTTATATCTCAAGGGGTAAAGATCTCATGCCTGGTAATTGATACTGAGGGTACAACTGGTGTTTCCCCATTACCCCTACAAATAATGTAACATCATAATAAATAAATAAAATAAAAATGTGTTTATTTCAGGTAAATCTATACAGTTAAGTTGCCGGGGCTTCCCAACAAGTAGTCAAAAGACACTTGTGTAGGGAACACCTCACTCTTTCTATGTAAACATGAAAGTTTTAATTTACAATAAGAGATTTTTAACTTTTTTTTGTGAGAATTATCAAGAAATGTTTGTGTGTGTGTTTGTGTGTTATATTAATATAACTACCATTTGTTTGAACCTAAGGGGTTATAAGGTGTTGCATTTATAAAACAATTAAAACAAATTTTGATTGATAAATGTTATTATGGGGTTTGAACCTAAAACCCTCTAAATTTTTAGTCTAAGGGTCATGCCACTCTTTCTTGCCACCATGTCTTTATTAATTATTGTAAACTTAATGGAGTGTAATAAATAATTCAGTGTATAATTTAATTACAGTATATTAATTAGTGTATTATTATTATTAATTAACAATCATTGCAGTTTGAAAACTGAAATGAAATAAAATTTATTTAGACATAAATACATATAAAGAAAAAACAAAATTAAAATCAGTAAACAATTTTTACACATATGTTTACATATAGTATGCCTAAAAAGGACTCCACTCAGCATGTGCTGCAGTGGAGGGCCACAACAGCGCTGGTCTTCCGTGGAGACCTTATAACTTTCGTTCACTGATTGCACCTGTATCCAATTCATCTGCATCTAGCTCCTCTTAACCGGTTGCACATGTTTGTCCAGCTTGTTATTGAATGAATTGACAGTGGGAGCTGACACTACATCTGTCGGCATCATTCCACTGTCTCACTACATGAAGTGCTTATGTATATATATTTCATTAAATTATATTATTTATACCACCAGGGTCCCACGGAGCAGCAACAGTTAATCTTGATCTCGCAGCTGTGTGGCTCGTGCACCCCGGATGTATGGCCAGGGGTTGAGAGTCTGGACTTGTATAACAAGATGGAACTGCCCAAGGGTCAGAAAAGGAAAGTCAAGGTAACTAATTCTTCATCATATCTGGTGGCTCGGAACAGGCACTTAAAATCACTTAAACTTAAATATTTTTTGTTTTTCAATTGTTTTGTTGCATGTAAGTCAATCTGAGCTTCGTGATTTCAGTGTAATCATATAATTTCGATTGTTTTTTATATTTAATTTTGACTTTTTTTAATTACTATGTAATAGTTTATGAAGTTCAAAAAATTCAGTTTAAAGTTCATTGAATTTTTTTTTACAGGAGAGGCTAAAGCATTACGTGAAGGACCCGTATGGCTGTGATTTGTTAGATAAACTTCTGCAGCTGGACCCGGCTAAGAGGTGTGTATTCATTATAATGTTTAAAAATAACTATACATACATAATGTCACGCCTCTTTCCCGTAGCGGTAGGCAGAGATCACATCCTTCCACTTGCTACGATCTTGGCACACACTTTTAGCTTCATTCACACTTATGAACCTCCTCACACACGCCCCTCGGTTAGGAGTACTTTTGACCTGCCCTTTCACCAAAATCTTTTTTTTTAATAACATATTATTATATTAATACCAATAATTTGCTGTGGTCTCGGTGTTTTCTAAGTATATTTAGTATGTATTTACAAAAAAAAGTTTTTATGTATGTTTATCCGTTGTTTAGTATCCATTACACAAGTTCTTAACGATACTTATTTTGGAACTAAATTATTGGTGCAATTGTCAGGAAATATTATTATTATTATGCATGTATATGTAAGTAAATATTATAAAATCCCAATAAGTTAACGATATTTCTTATAATGAAGAAAAGACAATTCTGTTAATATAATGTGTTGATGGTTTTTCTAGTAAATTTAGAAAATTTACGTCTTTCTTACACTGGTTCATTTAGAAAATTGGAGGTATAAACGGATTTCTGTAGCTAACACTTGGCGCTATAGAAAGAACCATTTCCCTGAACCAGATTCGACGCCGACACGGCACTGAACCACGACTTCTTCTGGACCGACCCGATGCCCTGCGACCTAGCCAACATGCTCGCCCAGCACACGCAGAGCATGTTCGAGTACCTGGCGCCGCCCCGCCGCCCCGGCCACCTGCGGCACCACCACCACGCCGCGGCTGCGCAGACCAAGCCGCCGCAGGACTCCACCTACCAGGACCGAGTCTTCTAGAAGCTCTTCTCACAGACGTGGTGAGTGTTCAAACTTTATTTATTTCATCAAATACAAATACAAATACAAAATAATTTATTTGCTCAAACATGTGTACTTAACAAAATATGGTATTATAATCAAGTCTTTCGACCAAGTCTCAACATGTTTACCATTTTGTGGTATGCAAATGTCAGTTTTATGATTCCCCATTAAATGTCAGTATAATTATTTATGATCGAAAATTAATTATCTAAAACTACACAATAACAATAAAATTAAAATATATTACAAGAAAATGATGTCAACTAAATTAAATTACAAGAAAAAACGGGGTCAGTAAACTTGGAAACTTTAAAAAATCAGAACGGAATACACCAATTGCACTCATTATCAAAACAGTCAAAGATAAATATTATATTCAAATGTCACACGTAATATCCCATTCTCTCACAATACCTCATCAATAACAATCCTACTAATATTATAAACGTGAAAGTTTGTATGTGTGGATGGATGTTTGTTCCTCTTTCACGCAAAAACTACTGGAGCGATTGTGATGAAACTTTGTACGTGTATAGCTGCAGTCCTGGACTAACATATAGGACACTCTTTATCCCGATATTTCCACGGGAACGGGGACCACGTGGGTAAAACCGCAGGGCGCTGCTAGTTTACAATAAAACTTGCATTTTAAGTAGATATAAGACAGTTGTATGTGATAGTTTTTCAGGCAGAGTCTTTAAAATGAGCGAGAGTCTTCTAGAAGGGCCATTTTTACGCACACAAATATTTTTCCTGTGTGGGAATCGAACCCATCGGTCGTCAATAATGATTGTAATTTCTTAATATTGCTTTTCTTTTTTGTTACAGGTACACGAACGTATTATAAGAAGACTTATTTTTTAAAAGATTTATAATAAAACTGCCTTTTTACCTATAATAGAAAAAGTTCACAAAATATTTTTTTTATTAAAATGTTTTCTTTACTTTTAAAAACCCATAAGGTTAAATCTATGGTTGGAACACAGTTTCTAACAATGATATTGTAATAAAGAGAGTACCTAATAATGGCGGAAAGCAATTTCCATTTTTTTTCTCAGATATGTATTCACTCGTTTAGATTATTTGCCAGTGTTAAGTAATTAAATAAATTAAGTTGGCAAGTGAAATTTTCCTGAAAATCGAGAAACTACTTATTCAACACGACGCGTGTTTCCTTACACAGGGCATCTTCAGGTAAGATAGGAGCCTCAGAACAACGATGTCTTCACGACCAACGCTGAAACGAGATTTTTCTTATAATGGATTTTCGCAAAGTATAAAATAAAAAAATATACTTTATTGTCTGTAAGATCAACAGAATCATTTATATTCCTCAATTTTTGGAGAACAAAATGGAAATTTGATAATTTATTACAACAATGAAAGAGATATGAGCGGTACCATAATCAAGAAATAAAAGCAAATGGATTCTGTCTTTTCATCTTCTTTTCTTTATTTTAAATAATAGGTTGGGGAAAGTCTTTTCGTATTTTTGTATGAAAAGTCAAGACATTTTTTTCAAAGTTTATTTACATTTATTTACAATATATATGTACCGTTTTGTTGAATAACTTTCTGCCATTTTGTGGGCAGAGACATTATCCCGTTACTGTAGAAACTTTGGGACTTCTGATCAAAAAAACGGGACAAATAGTTTTGGCAGTCCTCTCTTGAGGTCAACCTTACAGAACCTAAAGAATTCTGCAGAGACCGAAACAGGTGAAAATCTGAAGGCGCAAGGTCAGGGCTATATGGTGGATGCACTAGAACCTCCCAGTCGAACTCTCTTAATTTTTGCTGAGTGGCTAAAGATGTGTGTGGTCTAGCGTTATCGTGATGAAAGACCACACCCTTCCTGTTGATCAATTCCGGCCGTTTTCTCTCGACTGCTTCCTTTAATCTCATCAGTTGCTGGCAGTAAAGATCAGAATCGATGGTTTTGCCGGGCGATAAAAGCTCATAAAAAACAATGCCCTTCCAATCCCACCATACACACAGCATCACCTTATTTCGTGTTAGGCCAGGTTTGGCCAGTCCGTGAAGCCTGGCCAACTTTCGACCACGACCTTTTTCGCACGTTCTTGTCGTACGTGATCCACTTTTCATCGCCAGTTATCAATCTCTTCAAAAACGGCTCGGTTTCATTACGTCTCAATAATGAATCGCAAATGAGTACACGGTTCATTAAGTTTCTTTGAGTGAGCTCGTGTGGCACCCAAATATCGAGCTTTTTTGTATAACCAGCTTTCTTCAAATGGGTCAAAACTGTTTTGTGGTCAATTCCCAGTTCTTCAGCTACATCGTACCTAACTACTAATATGCCGATCTTGCTCCACTCTTTCAAAAATGGCGTCCATTTTAATTTTTAACAGGGCGACCAGAGCGAGGTGCATCTTTAACATCAAAATTTCCGGACTGAAAACGTTTGAACCAAATTTGTGCTACTCTTACTGACACTGCATCAGGTCCATAAACATCACAAATTTTTTTCACTGCTTGAGTTGCATTTTTGCCTTTTTTATAATAAAATTTTAAAATGTATCGAATTTCTTCATTAGATTCACTCATTTTTACGGAGAGAAAAACAAATGAAAAATAGCGGGAAACAACTTTTTTTTATTTTTTTCTTTTCTTTATAATGGAACCTTTTTAATGTTACCAAAACCAGCCAGACACAAATAGTACAGTCAAAAAAATTTTATAATAAGTTTATAGGTACCTACGTTATGCGAAAAGACTTTTTCCCCGACCTAATAATGGCTTCGTGCGTCTAGCACATTTAGCCAGTGTCAAGTAAGGGAGCGTTCAAGTATTACGTAACGCAGTTTTTAAAGATTTTTGACCAGTCTTTGTAGGCCAAAAACAGCTTATTATGTAAATCTCTCTCTTTTGAGGATATTACAGAAAATGAACTCACTTTAACAACACGATAATATGCTGCTGCGTAAACACTAACAAATACTGATAATGAAAGCTGTATAAAAATGACGGACAATACAGTCAAGGTATTCCAAGGGAAAAGGGTTGCCAATTTGGTAGAGCAAATATAAATAGAGTACCATAGTATTTGACGACCGATATAGTGTGGAGGTCAGTATACCTGCACTTGAGAGGTCGTTCGATTCCCACACAGGACAAATCTTTGTGTGCATGAACATGAATATTTGTTCTGGTCTGGGTGTTCTCCTATGTATCTTAAGTATGTATTTACAGAAAAAAGTATTTATATATGTTTATCCGTTATTTAGTATCCATAACACAAGTTCTTAATTATACTTATCTTGGAACTAAATAATTGGTGTGATTGTAAGAAAATATTTATTTATTTAGTACGATACTATTGATTGATTCCCCGTAAAACATAAACAAAAGGTTTGCCAATATAAATGAAGTACGATGCAATTGTTTTGTTACCAACACTCTTGTATGTTCACAAACACTTAACGGTTAATAATCCTCCGTTATTATACATTAATATTAGAAATGTCACAAATTTTAGAAAATAAAACAAAACTGCAGGCATGACGCTTCACTTTCCCGCCAAGAAGTCGGATTCTATGTCAGAATTCGTTAAGGTTTTTTTTTCTTTAAATAATGGCTTCGTGCATCTAGCACATCTAGCCAGTATCAAGTAAGTGATATATTAATAATATATAACTCATAGTAAATGAGAAAAAAAAAATATGTTAGGTTCTAGCGGGAAACTTTGACAAATATGAAGACAGCCTACCTTTTAAATAAAAACTTGGATTTAATTATTGTATTCTTATTAGTAGATATTGCTTATAATTTCAGATAAATGCATTGCAATTATGACATTGTATTAAAACATTTTGTTAAGATTTTAAGTTAATTGTTAAGCAAACAAATGTAAATATAAAAACACACATTACATTTTATTTATTTTCCAAAATTAACTCATAATAAAGCTGTCTCCCGGCCAAAGGGGGACCGAGAGAGGTGTGTGGGACTCACCACCGGCAGATACGACCACTAGCAGTTATACCCACTAAAAACCTTCCGACGACGCCCGCCGCTTGTTGAAAATGAGGTGGGGGACCAGTACCTGGGTTGCAGCTCTGACACTCCGCCCGCAGCCAACGTCCCCCGGACCAAAACCGGGAGGACCTTCTCAGAGAGACGCAGTGGACGCGCCTCTCCTACCCCCTTGTGCGACCATAGCGTGTGTGGCCGACTTCTCGGAGGGTCTATGGTTAGACAGTAGGAGCCACCTGCCCCCGCTGCCTAAGACCCTCCTGTCGCTGCTTGACGGGCCCTTCTGGTCCGCCCTTTGCAGGTCCCTCTTATTTTCCCCCCGGTGCTCCTTTTCCCGTCCTCCGGTAGGTACTCAACCCCCCACCACGCCAAGATGGAGACCTGATCCAGCTGCGGTAGCACTCAAAAAACCTTGAACCCAAATTATACTCAATATCTTCATTGCTCTCCACACACAGTTACAATAGGATGTTAATATATACAACAGTTCGATGTGAACCCTGTCGGGCACGGAAACTTGAAGAGAGGTCGATATAAGCTTTACAATACTTTAAATTATAAGAAAGAAATTGATTTAAAGTTGTTACTTTAAATTTATTGCTTAGATTGAATTATGTGTAGTCAGTAAGTTCTGTAAAATTTAATTTGTTAACTAATAGATACATAATTATATTACTAAATAACAACTGCCTTAAATCACCCAATTTTCACCCTATGTAAGTTTTTTATTAATTACATATAATTAAATTCGCAGAGTCCACTCCTGAACTCGGGAAAAAGGGTATGGCTCATAGAGAAATAACAACTAGGTAAGTATGGCTGTAGTCCACAGAGAAATGTAATAACTAGGTACCTGTAGTCCATCAGACCGCAACGTTCGCCATACGTGTCGTTCACAATTCACATTGACATTCACGTTCTGAAAGGTCCCTGAAAGCTTTGTGCTTGAACGACGTTCACTTGTAGGCAGTTCAAAAGAGCTATCAATGTTGTTCCCGAACTGTATCGTTTGTGAGCCCACAAGAGATAAAAACATAGAATCATTTTATTGTTTTCACTTTTTTAAATAAGTAGAATGTTTTTGCGAAATAAACTGATTAAAGATTAGACTGCGCTTTGCGAATGGATGCGAGCAACTAGAACATTTGATACATTTTACGAGCCATTTAAATGCGGAGATGATGCGCATCGAATACATTGCGTCCGCGCAGCGAACACATTGCGGGCGCGCAACATCTTTGTGTCCATGGCGTACGATATACTCACTCAGTGACATAATGGATTCCGACAAAGAATCATTGCTGTTAGCATTATTACTTCGAAGACGCAATAAACGTAAACTAATATTTCGTTGATTTTGGTAGATTCCATTATAAAATATTTTAATTATTGTTTTTAATTTCATATTATTTTTATCACCACTTATTCTCATTTACTACGAATTAAATATTATTAATACATCTTTTACTTGACACTAGCAAAATGTGCTAATCGCACGAAGCTATTATTTAAAAAAAAAACTGTGTCAGCTTTTTTACTTGTTGGATAGTTGAATGAATGACTGTCATCAAGTGATCAAGTCCGTAAATATTTTGATTTTACGCTTCATTGCATTTTGTAATTTAACATATCAGGTTTCATTTCAAGACGTATTGTTTAATTGTTTTTAGCTACTTTCTCGAAGCCGGTCAAGCAGGCAAGGTACATCCGCTAATACAATTAAAATGTTTTAGCATTTATTAATAGTTTCTTACACAACACAATAGATACTTATTTTGCAATGGTAATTGACATTTTAGCTACCTAAAAATGCCGGACGTCCCTATAACCTTTGAAGAAGACATTAAAATACAAGATGAGCTAAAATTTGAGCCCAAAGAAGAGAATGAAGAGTTCGACGCCTTTACCGACGGCGCTTCTGTCCATCGGAAATATAAACTGAGGAATGTGGTCAAGAAAAGGCCGTGAGTAACATTCTATTTATTTTTATATTATTTGACGACTGACATCGCTTGGTATCAGTATACCCTGAGGTTGTGGGCTCGATTCCCACACAAGACCAAAAATCTTTGTGCATGAACATATTAATTTGTTTGTCTAGTGGTTTCTATGTATATTACGTATGTATTTACTTCCGAAAATAAATATTTATGTATATTTATTTATTTATTAAAACAGTACAACCGCATCATACATATTAACACAATCTAAATAAAAAAGGACACAACATAAATTACACCTGATATGTACGATGATTACGGTGTACATAACATTCACTATAAATTTTCAGAAAGGTTACAAAATAAGAAATTTATTAAGAATATAAGAAAATAAAAGAAAAAACAATGGAAATCTACCAAGAAATTAATAATTAAGTAACAGCAGCCTTACCACCAACTTTTAACAAACTACTCAAGTTCTACTCAGTTCAGCTTGGGTTCTGAAAATAAATCGCTTACATCCGTACTATCATCCTAGATAAACTGACACGCATTTGATCCGATCGAAGGAATGAACATTGTCGCTGGTCTGCATGTTTGACCTTGATAAACGAAAGAGATGGCGCTATGTAGAATTGCCATAAGAGCGTCTCGCTTTCAAGTCAGCTTAAAGTGCATTCGTTAACTACTTTAAAAAGTTTTTGGTAATGATCGGTTTTTATAAACTTATTTTATTTGACGTAATATAATTTTAATCTAATTATAATCAATGTAAAACTGATTTTTTGTAATGGTTTAAGTAGGAAAGCACGATGGTGAGACTTTTTTATCAATAATTTCTTATTTCATTTACAAAGATTTGACAAAACGAGTTTGAAACATATTGAACGTACCTGACTGCCACTGACAGTCATCTCTCATCGTTGATGTTGTGTAGTGAAAACCGCGGTGTTCAAGTATTCAAATATCAAGTAGTATTTGGTCAATTTTATTGTTTAAAAATGTCGTAAGTATTTTAAATTGAAGTATTACTTAACAATACCTTGTAATTTGTGTAGAAATGTAGTTTATTTATAATATGTTCCCACGCCTTCGTAGTCTCAAACTTAAGAATTCATGGAATGTGGCTTTTGAAGTGTTCTCAAGTGGCTGTTATTCATTATGTATTTACTTTCTTTTAGTGTGGGACCTCGTCGCAGAGTTAGTTATAGCCAGTTGGAAGCACTTTGGGAGGCGTTATATCGAAACCGATCTCTTGCAACTGGCTACAACAAAACTGCACAAGCACGCGAATTGTCGCGGCAAATGTGGATGACGGTGGCACAAACAATTAATTCTTTGGGTGATGGTGCCACTAAAGATTGGAAGGGTTGGTGCAAGGTAAGCGAAGAAGCTGTTTTGAATATTAAACATTCTAAAATCATAGTATTGTAACTTATAATATTAATATGTAAGAAAACGCGCGCGACATGTATCCTGTATCCTGTGGGGCATAGCAGTTTAAGTACACTATAAATAAGACGCTAAATGCATATTAATTCCATAAGGCCGACGTCAAACTCTGACCACGTTTATATTGATTACAATAAATTTTTTTCTTTATAATATTAGTATCGTTTTGAAAAATCTAAAATCATTGTGTACTTATTGAATTTCAGTACTGGAATGACTATAAGTTAAAGCTGAAGTCTCGAGTGGCATCTGCACGAGCGTCACTTCACTTCACTGGTGGTGGGCCATCAAATGAGCAACCATTGACGGAATTAGAACAAAAGTTCCTCCAAATTGTAGTAGAGGATTTTGGTTCTGGTATTCCGAATGCCAGGGTTAACCCTATTGATGATGTGAGTACTTGTCATTTATTTATTTAATTCAGTAACTTTAATACATGCGGTTCTATTAAATTGTTCAATTGACGTCAGCGAGTAGTCAGTATAATTTATTTTTAAATTCAGTTTCATAAGACTACGACATACACTCGTTTCAGCGTTGGTCGTGAAGACATCGTTGTTCTGAGGCTCCTATCTTACCTGAAGATGCCCTGTGTAAGGGCGAAACACGTGTCGTGTTGAATAGTTTCTCGAGTTTTCGGGAAATTATAGTAGCGCGGGAATTGTTACAAAGATATTTTTAATCCTTCACTTGCTTATCAAATAACACCTGGTAGGTAGCGTAATAACTTAATTAAGTGCAATAAAGATTGTGTTTTTATTACAGGCACCACCAGTAGACCACCAAAGTCAGCAGGGTTCGGAAAGTTTGCTATCACAGTGGCCAAACCCGGCACTGCTGACTGAAGGTGATGGTGAAAAACAGCAGCACCCAACACCAACCCTTCCACCTGCTGCCCCGCTACCAGCGATGCCGCGTCGGTCACTTCGTCTCATGGCGCGGCGTGCCGGCCCCGCAGCCCCCGCTGGGCCTTCCACGCGAGCGGCACCCTCGCAGAACACCCCTGGAACGCCACCTCCTCGACAACATTCGACGCCGAGACCCCGCACACCCGCACTGAGACAGAGACGAGGTGAACCACCGATGACGCAGCAGGCGGCACGAGAAGCACTAGTAGCAGACTCCCGTGACAGAACTACATTGTCACGGGAGAAATTAGATGTAATCAAAATTCTTGTTGAGGAATTGAGGGAAATAAAAAATATATTAAATTCACGGTGAGTAAGGGTTTAATGCTAAAATTTTCCATGAAATTAATTTTGAATAGGTAATTTACCTACATAGTTAGACATATTAAGATATCTTATATTAGAATACGACTATACCTAATAACTAAATCATTACATAGTTATTAAAAGAAAAGTTGTGAGGCTCCATTTTTATTCAATCTACGGTACAATACTAAATGTACTTTTAAAAACTTAAGTACTTGAAATTGGCTAAATGTGTCACCCTTGAAGCCATTAATTAAAATGTAATAATTAAAGAAAATATTTGATATCATACAATTTGTAACTAATTTTTTTAATCATAATCATAATCATATAGTATTTATATCGCAAATAAATATTTATTTGCGATATAAATACTATGCGATTATAAATACAGGTGATACAGGGGTGTTCACAATATACATAACATTAGCGCTATTCCATGTAAACTAATGTAAACGAAAATTAATGTAAACGAGAAACAATAAAGGTCCAAGAACACTGCCTTGAGGCACACCATAAAGCACTTGTCTATAACTTGACATATGGCATACTTCCGATTTTAATTTTGGACAAATTTTTGTAATCATTGTTGATTGTTCTCTATGACTTAAGTATGACATAACTAAATCCAAAACGTTTCCCCTGATTCCATATTTAAGTAACTTTGATTTCAAAATGTCGTGGCTAACGTAGTCAAATGCTTTTGTCAGGTCCATATACAATGCGCATACTGATATTTTCCTATCCATCTTTGTCACAACTTCCTCTATGAACTTATACATAGCCATTTTGTTTTTACAAACTAATAAGAATAACAAACAATGAACATAATTGACATGTTATTTTTCATTTTAGGATGCCCTTGCCTGCCACAGACGTTGAATAAGGTCCTGCCTTGTAGCCTGTCCAAGTTGCAAGTCAGGATTAATACCATGACTGGAGTTATATACTTCTCCTCCTGACTGCATTTGAGCTTCTTGTTGAAGTTCGGCATCGCTCAGTTCTGGGACTTCTGTGGTCGCCTTATTGCAAATATTGTGAAGGACAAATCTATGTGTGCATGAACATGAATATTTGTTCTGGTCTGGGTGTTTTTCTATGTACATTAAGAATGTATTTAAAAAAAAAAAAGTATTTAAGTATGTTTATCCGTTGTTTAGTATCCACAACACAAGTTCTTAATGATACTTATCTTGGAACTAAAGAATTGGTGTGATTGTAAGAGAATATTTATTATTATTATTATTTATTATTATATTGGGAAGGTCTGTGTTCGTTACAGTTTGAATGTCTGTTGACGCAACCTTGTCAATAGATGACGCTGTACTATTGTAATCAGTTTCTGATTCGCGCTATTATTATTGTTTTTATAATATAGATAGATAGATAGATATACTCTTTATTGGCCAAGAAACTTAAAAACTACAGACTACAATATTAAGAGAAAAATTAAATTTAAAGCCAATCTAGGCGGTCTTATCGCTAAAAGCGATCTCTTCCAGACAACCCGACGCAAAGGAGAGAACAGGATAGCAGTAGGCAGAGCACATTAACTTTAAAAAATAATAAACACTAAAACTATTTGTTAAATATGAATGAAAATACACAAATACATAAAATATATATATACCTATATCTATATACATATATCTATATACATATAATACTTTTTAAAAAAAACTGATACAAACAACTAATCAGATATATTCAAAAAGTAAGACTTCACCCGCTCCTTAAAAGAGTTTAATGTCTGAGCCTGTCTAATGGAAACAGGTAAGGAATTCCAGAGACGGATAGCCTGAAGGGTAAAGGACTCATGATATTTTTTGGACACATGTGCAGGGACATTAAGGCATAGGTTTTCAGAAGAACGCAGATTACAGGAATGAGTAGAGGATACATATGTAAAACGAGATTTAAGATATGAAGGAGTGCACGGATGGAAAAGAACGGAGTACAACATGGAAAGGATATGAAGGTCTCTACGCCGACGTACTGGTAACCATTTAAGCTTATTGCGATACTCAGACACATGATCGAACTTACGCAAGCCAAAAATAAAGCGAATCGCAAAGTTTTGCAAGCGATTAAGTTTATCCAGCTGATCACTTCTGAGATCTGGGTAGCAGCAGTCAGCGTAATCCAAAATGGAAAGAAGGAGGGATTGAGCCAACATAATTTTAGTAGATGTAGGTAGAAAGTTTCTAATGCGTCTAAGAGATTTACCTGCAGCAAAAATCCTCCGGCTTACCTCAGTCAATTGATTATTCCACGATAGAGTCCTATCAAAAATAATTCCTAAATTTCTCACCGTATCACAAAACGGGATATCCGCACCATCCAGTATTAAGGAAGGAGTATTACTATAATTGATTTTTTGTACAGACTTATGGCCACCGATGATAATAGCTTGAGACTTGGAAGGGTTAATCTTGAGACCATATGACTTACTCCAGTCTGAAAGAACTGACAAGTCATTATTGACAACATTAATTACCTCCGGCAAACTGTTTATTGTTCCATGGCTATATATTTGTAAGTCGTCGGCAAACATGTGGTAGGCTGAATTTAATTTATTAGAGATGGAGCTAATAAAAAGAGAAAACAGAAGTGGTGAAAGCACACCACCCTGGGGAACACCAGATAAAATATTGCGCCACAAAGAATAAGACTCATCTACATGAATACGCTGCAATATATATATTAATGTAGTAATTTTAGCATTAGTTGAGTTTGGTTTGTAACAGAATATACATTCGTTTTAATTATCCAGTATTCTGTGGTTTTATTACTAGGCTTGGTGTCGTAATTTTCAGTCTGATTATAGCAACTTGAGTACAATATATACATCCTATCACCCCGGGCATGTTAAATTTCTTGTAGAACCTTGTAAATATTAATTTAAATAGTTACATACAAATATAATAAATATTCTCTTACAATTACACCAATTATTTAGTTCCAAGATAAGTATCATTAAGAACTTGTGTTATGTAACGTACTAAATAACGGATAAACATACATAAATACTTTTTTTTTGTAAATACATACTTAAGATAATAGGTTGGGGAAAAAGTCTTTTCGTATTTTTGTATGAAAAGTCAAGACATTTTTTTCAAAGTTTATTTACATTTATTTACAATATATATGTACCGTTTTGTTGAATAACTTTCTGCCATTTTGTGGGCAGAGACATTATCCCGTTACTGTAGAAACTTTGGGACTTCTGATCAAAAAAACGGGACAAATAGTTTTGGCAGTCCTCTCTTGAGGTCAACCTTACAGAACCTAAAGAATTCTGCAGAGACCGAAACAGGTGAAAATCTGAAGGCGCAAGGTCAGGGCTATATGGTGGATGCACTAGGACCTCCCAGTCGAACTCTCTTAATTTTTGCTGAGTGGCTAAAGATGTGTGTGGTCTAGCGTTATCGTGATGAAAGACCACACCCTTCCTGTTGATCAATTCCGGCCGTTTTCTCTCGACTGCTTCCTTTAATCTCATCAGTTGCTGGCAGTAAAGATCAGAATCGATGGTTTTGCCGGGCGGTAAAAGCTCATAATAAACAATGCCCTTCCAATCCCACCATACACACAGCATCACCTTATTTCGTGTTAGGCCAGGTTTGGCCACAGTCTGTGAAGCCTGGCCAACTTTCGACCACGACCTTTTTCGCACGTTCTTGTCGTACGTGATCCACTTTTCATCGCCAGTTATCAATCTCTTCAAAAACGGCTCGGTTTCATTACGTCTCAATAATGAATCGCAAATGAGTACACGGTTCATTAAGTTTCTTTGAGTGAGCTCGTGTGGCACCCAAATATCGAGCTTTTTTGTATAACCAGCTTTCTTCAAATGGGTCAAAACTGTTTTGTGGTCAATTCCCAGTTCTTCAGCTGCATCGTAACTACTAATATGCCGATCTTGCTCCACTCTTTCAAAAATGGCGTCCATTTTATTCGTAACAGGGCGACCAGAGCGAGGTGCATCTTTAACATCAAAATTTCCGGACTGAAAACGTTTGAACCAAATTTGTGCTACTCTTACTGACACTGCATCAGGTCCATAAACATCACAAATTTTTTTCACTGCTTGAGTTGCATTTTTGCCTTTTTTATAATAAAATTTTAAAATGTATCGAATTTCTTCATTAGATTCACTCATTTTAACGAAGAGAAAAACAAATGAAAAATAGCGGGAAACAACTTTTTTTTATTTTTTTCTTTTCTTTATAATGGAACCTTTTTAATGTTACCAAAACCAGCCAGACACAAATAGTACAGTCAAAAAAATTTTATAATAAGTTTATACCTACGTTATGCGAAAAGACTTTTTCCCCGACCTAATACATAGGAGAACACCCAGACCAGAACAAATATTCATGTTCATGCACACAAAGATTTGTCCTGAGTGGGAATCGAACCGACGACCTTTCGAGTGAAGTGCAGGTATACTGACCTCCACACTATATCGGTCGTCAAATACTATGGTACTCTATTTATATTTGCTCTACCAAATTGGCAACCCTCCGATATGGCGTAGAGGTCAGTATACCTGATACTGACCTCTACGCCATATCGGTCGTCGTTATAAGTTATAAGTATATTATATTCAAAATGTTAATTTGAATAATTATAAGTATACTTGTTATAAATAATAAAGTGTATGATCTCACACCAAATATTTTATTTTAATTTAATAGGTTGGGGAAAAAGTCTTTTCGTATTTTTGTATGAAAAGTCAAGACATTTTTTTCAAAGTTTATTTTCATTTATTTACAATATATATGTACCGTTTTGTTGAATAACTTTCTGCCATTTTGTGGGCAGAGACATTATCCCGTTACTGTAGAAACTTTGGGACTTCTGATCAAAAAAACGGGACAAATAGTTTTGGCAGTCCTCTCTTGAGGTCAACCTTACAGAACCTAAAGAATTCTGCAGAGACCGAAACAGGTGAAAATCTGAAGGCGCAAGGTCAGGGCTATATGGTGGATGCACTAGGACCTCCCAGTCGAACTCTCTTAATTTTTGCTGAGTGGCTAAAGATGTGTGTGGTCTAGCGTTATCGTGATGAAAGACCACACCCTTCCTGTTGATCAATTCCGGCCGTTTTCTCTCGACTGCTTCCTTTAATCTCATCAGTTGCTGGCAGTAAAGATCAGAATCGATGGTTTTGCCGGGCGGTAAAAGCTCATAATAAACAATGCCCTTCCAATCCCACCATACACACAGCATCACCTTATTTCGTGTTAGACCAGGTTTGGCCACAGTCTGTGAAGCCTGGCCAACTTTCGACCACGACCTTTTTCGCACGTTTTTGTCGTACGTGATCCACTTTTCATCACCAGTTATCAATCTCTTCAAAAACGGCTCGGTTTCATTACGTCTCAATAATGAATCGCAAATGAGTACACGGTTCATTAAGTTTCTTTGAGTGAGCTCGTGTGGCACCCAAATATCGAGCTTTTTTGTATAACCAGCTTTCTTCAAATGGGTCAAAACTGTTTTGTGGTCAATTCCCAGTTCTTCAGCTGCATCGTAACTACTAATATGCCGATCTTGCTCCACTCTTTCAAAAATGGCGTCCATTTTATTCGTAACAGGGCGACCAGAGCGAGGTGCATCTTTAACATCAAAATTTCCGGACTGAAAACGTTTGAACCAAATTTGTGCTACTCTTACTGACACTGCATCAGGTCCATAAACATCACAAATTTTTTTCACTGCTTGAGTTGCATTTTTGCCTTTTTTATAATAAAATTTTAAAATGTATCGAATTTCTTCATTAGATTCATTCATTTTAACGGAGAGAAAAACAAATGAAAAATAGCGGGAAACAACTTTTTTTTTTTTTTTTCTTTTCTTTGTAATGGAATCTTTTTAATGTTACCAAAACCAGCCAGACACAAATAGTACAGTCAAAAAAAATTTATAATAAGTTTGTACCTACGTTATGCGAAAAGACTTTTTCCCCGACCTAATATATAAGTATCTTTAATTTTCATAGGTACAGTGGAAGGTCCATTATAATGTTTAATTGTCTACTGTGGATTATAGATTGTAACAGTTTGGACTTCGCAATGTTCTTATGTTGTTTGTGTGAAAACCAAAGATACAATCATAGTTTCAAGGATTTCCTGTTAATAAAAAAAATTGGTTGCCTGTAAAGTCGGTATACGGGCGAAAGTTTTACGTGACAACGACTTTGAGTGGTAAATAATATTATAATATATAATAAGGTACTTTTTTTTTATAATCACTCAAAGTGGGTACAATTACAAAAATTCTTTACCCCCCGTACTAGTCAAAGACTGTGTTACGGCAAGGTAATGATTCGCGTCTTGTCTATAAGGTGCATTTCTTTGTTGATTGATTCTCATTGCGAGTGACTGAATACACTGGCGACAACAATAGAAACTGGTTAGTCTAAGCAGACCTTTGCACAGTATAAGCAAAATAAGTGCATGCTACACATAAAATAAATTTTTTTAACTTAACAAAATTATAACACATTAAACTATTTAAATTTGAATTAGTCACTGCCAAAAATATTCCATTTATTATAATACAATAATGTGATAATACATATACATACACATACATGTACACATATGCATCATGTACAGTATGTATTGCATATGTACTTCACATATATTTTATATAAGTATTTTATATATATACATATACATCTTTTAAATACTTTTTATTATATTAAATACTAATAATATTTTCAGCGGCTAATATTTCATAAGTAGCTATTTGAAGTTAATGCACAACAAATAAAAATTATTTTTTTTAAATTTTTTTTTTACCTTTTTTATTTTCTTTATTTTTATTCTTTAATAATATAATGGAATATTCATTCGTATAGTAGGAAGAAGGATGAAATAATAGTAACAATTTAAAACATTTATTTATACAAAGAATTATATTTATGTCTGTCTCTCTCGCTCTTAGGCGGGCTAACCATGCCCGAGTGGAAGGGACGCGTGTCTCTCACTCGCTCTCATTGTGAACGCATAACGTGAGCGGAGCGTAACGCAGTTTCTTGAAGTGTCACCCGGCAAACCAATTTATAAGACGTTGTCACGTCAAAATCCAACACGAATAAAACAAATCACTTCTTCTATTCACTTTAGGTTACAAAATAGCAACTTATTTTGGATCACTTTAAATGACAGCTACGCGTGTCAATATAGGTCGTCAAAGGTGGTACCAAATTCATACAAACAGAATGAACGAAGTCGTGACAGCGATCCAACTTTTAAGTGAATCGCTGTCAAAAAAAGATGCTCAAACTGAGACGTTTATGAGATGTGGTAGTACGAATTAGAAAGAAAGAAAAATAATTTATTCTGTGACAACATCAAAAGAAAACAGATACATTATATTTAAGTAACTATTTGAAGAGTGTCACAGAAAAGGTATCCACTCAGCATAAAGCCGAGGTGTCACGAAAACGCCTCGACGCTGGTCTTCCGTAGATACCGTTTGTGAGAGCACTGCTATGACACATTCATTCAATACATGGTAAAACACAATACATACAGTTACAGTAAGACATAAGCATACAAATAAGACATAAGCATACAAACAAGACATAAAAATACAAATAAGACAAAAGCTTGCAGGGAACCTGAGTAGCACAAGTAAGAGGACAGCACAACCGATGATGAGCACATACACATTCATAAACATTTCTGTCTGTTCAGTAAATATTTCCTATAATTGCAACGGAAAGATCCAACAGTGAGACAGTTTCTAATAGGAGGCGGAATGTTGTTCCAGCGATTCTATTCAGTTTAGGTCCTAAAATGAATCGCAATAAGAGATGGTGGTAAGGCTACAGGAATTTACAAAAATAATCCTAGTCTCATCATCATCATAATTTCAGCCATCAGAAGTCCACTGCTGAACATAGGCCTCCCCAATTGCTTTCCACGTAGATCGATTCTTTGCCGCCTGCATCCACCGGCTCCCCGCCGCCCTGACCAGATCATCCTAGTCTAGGACTATATTTATCCGTTACATAGTATCCATAACCCAAGCTATCCAAGATACTTATCTTGGATTTAGTTTTATTGTCAGAAAATATTTATTGTAATTTAAATTATATTTCAGATCAAATACAATACCTGTACACAAACAAGAAGAGGAATACCACAAAGACATTGAAACATTTGACTGTGAGAAATGTCGTAAAACATTTTACAGCAAAACAGGACTATTGAACCATACACGAATCCACAAAGTCATACAAAAGTTCACTTGTGCTATTTGTCAAGAGGTTTTTCATACAAACACTGAGTTAATAAACCACAAAACTGTCCACAAGACCGAGGACAGGGTGTTCTTGTGCAAATTTTGCAAAATGGCGTTTACAAATCATTTAGATTACTTAATGCATGACTTTTCTCACACAAATAATAAGTTATACAAATGCATTGAATGCCAACTGTACAAGAAAAAGAAAGCAATGAAGAAGCATATATTAACGCATTACGAGAACAAACATGAATGTCTAATTTGCAATAAGAAATACCGCACAGAACAGTTTTTGAAAATACATGTTGACGAAGTTCACGATAAAAAGAATCATGCAGAATGTGGTGAATGTGGCAGAATGATAAGTTCGGGCTACAGAAAGAGACACATGGCCACACACACAGGAGTCAAGAAGATACAGTGCTTCTATTGCGGTGAAACATTTTTCGATGTACACCACAGAGATTTACACACCAGAAAACATACAGGAGAACGCCCTTTCACCTGCGACATATGCAATAAAGGCTTTATAGATACAAATACATTGAAATGCCATTTACTAACGCACGACAAATCAAAACCGTTTAAGTGTGAGGTTTGTGGGAAGAGGTTCCGTGACAGCCATCAAAGAAAACAGCATGCAAAACTGCACAGTGAAAAGGAAGCCTACAATTGTCCGGTGTGTGACAAGCCTTATCAGAACAGGCAGTGTTTAACTGCGCATATGCTCTACGTTCATAGTACGGAGAGGAATTTCAAATGTGATGTGTGTAATATGTCGTTTAAGGATCAAAGAAGTGTAGTGAGACATAATAAGTCTAAAACACATCAACGGGCTGCTTATGGCAAGCAAGAGATGGAAGAGTAGGCTATGAGTGACCGATATGGCGTGGTGGAGAGTATACCCGCACTCTGCTTGTGGGTTCGATTCCCACACAGGACAAATCTTTGCTTGCATAAACATGAGTATTTGTTCTGATGTCGGTGTTTTCTAAAGCATATTAAGTATGCATTTACAAAGAAAAAAGTACATATTTATGTATGTTTATCTGTTATTTAGTATCCATAACACAACTTAATGATGCTTTTCTTTGGACTAATTAATTGATATAATTGTTAGAAAATTGAAATTAAATGTCCTGCAGCCATTAACATAGATAATCCTTTTTTTTTTTATAAATAATAATAATAAAACATTTATTGCCAAAAAGTGGTACAACATTCATTCACAACATGGATTCCCAAACTAGGTAATCCTGTCTCTTGGGGATTAGAATTTGAGATTTGCATTAATCTGAAATTATCAGCGTTGCAAATATTTAACAATCATTATATTATATTCTAGACATTTATGGCCATATATTTGTGTACTTAAATGACTTTTTACGTTAGCCTGTTTTGTGCGTGTGTGTGGAATGAGTGTATTAGAGCGTGAGTGGGTATATGGTAACGTGTGAGTGTGAGATAGCATGTAAGTGTGTGATAGTGTGTGAGTTTATGGGTGTGAGTGTCTAAGAAAGTTCATTGACCAGTAGAAGCTCTGTATTGTCGTAGTTAATTATGGCTATTCGAATTTATAATAAACTAGCAGCGCCCTGCGGTTTTACCCGCGTGATCCCCGTTCCCGTGGAAATATCGGGATAAAGAGTGTCCTATATGTTAGTCCAGGACTGCAGCTATACACGTACAAAGTTTCATCACAATCGCTCCAGTAGTTTTTGCGTGAAAGAGTAACAAACATCCATACATCCATACTTACAAACTTTCGCCTTTATAATAGTAGTAGGATTACCAAATGACTATAAAAAGAAAACAATTATAATATTTAAACAAAAATTATATTCTAAACTAATAGAAAAATGTTATTACGCTGTTAGTGAATATTTAAAGGATATGATGTAATGTAATTTTTATTTTTTAGTTTATAAGATCAATATTTGTACACCAGTAATGGTAGAATGCAAGATGCTAATATTTATGTAACACCTTAATGTATTGTATTTTGACAAATAAATTATCTTTATCTTTAAGTGAAAGAAGCCACGCCAACACCTTCCTCCTGGCTGCGCAAGAACAAATACTGCATTAAAATCCTTTACTTAGTTTAGAAGATAAGGCTATGCTGTTATAAATTATCAATTGGTTACTTGAACCAATATAATATTTAGGTTAAAAAAGACAGTTTGTTTTGTTAGATCAGGATTTCTGTTAAATTTTATTTTATCTCATAACATGTGATTGATCTTAAACATTGTGTTATTTTAAGTTAAAAATAATTTGTAACAATGTTATTAGGTTTTAAGACTCAAAATTAGAAAATATCGAGGGTTCCGTGCCCAAACCTATAAGTGACAAAATTTGCGTTTTTGGGCTTAAAGCAGTACTTAAAAGAATTTATCGGTTAATTAAAAAAAAATAAACTTAAAAGGTTTACTTATTGGATTATGAAGTCCTCAGTTTACAGTCTTCTTTTCTGAAATCGACTTATCTGATAATATCACAAGAAAAAGCGGCAGAAATTATGTATCTGATGTTGTCACTTATCGGGTTTGAGCACGGAACCCTCGATATCTTGTTTTTGACTTATTTGTCACGATTAATCAGATTTTATAATAAAATTATTACTATTAGAATATGATTTAAGATTATTAAAAAATAGTAAAGATTGAAGACAATTAAGTTAATAAATATTTTTCAACTATTCAGAAAGTGTACTTTTTATTTTTATACCACACAAAGTGACACACAAGAGCACAGCCATCAGATGAAAGTGGTCAGCGCAGTCTTAAGGTGCGTCCAAATATTAAGTGGCAACACGCCACATCATCATCTCAGCCCATTAACGCCCCACTATTACTGAGCACGAGCCTCCTCTCACATACCAAGGTGCGAGGGTATTGGGTCATACTCCACCACGCTGACCCAGTGCGGATTGGCGGAGGCAGGTGTATGGCGTCCTGCTGTTAGAATTTATCAAGCCGCCCAAATAGGCTTCTAACATGGCTTAACGACTACCACGTTTAGTGATAACCGGGACCAACGGCTAACGTGCCTTCCGAAGCACGGAAGCGCTCGATATAACGGTCACCCATCCAAGGACTGACCTCTGTCTGCTGTACTTCGGTGATCGTTTCCGGCACCGCGGAGCTACACGCGGCATGGTCAGGACACAATTCTGCCGCGCTCAAAGACTTAGGCGCACACAGTCGAATGCGCATAAAATAACTTTTTTACTTTGGGTTGCAGTTTTTTTTTTTACCAATGTAATTCTAATCAAACCTTTAAGTCCTCCCTCCGTCCTTGTCACACCTAGTCACACTTGTATGACTACCTTCTCCTTAGTGTGATGTAAGTGATGTCACATTTTTTTTTTCGTACCAATGTAATTCTAATCAAACCTTTAAACCCTCACTCCGTCCTTGTCACAGCTAGTCACACTTTTGAGACTCCCTTCTCCTTAGTGTGATGTGAGTGATGTCACATATTTTGCAATTGTACAGCACGAAATAGTTACAAAAAACAGCAGTTCTAAAATTTTCGTAGGACCTGGGTTTTTAAATGTGACGTCACGAACCAGCCCCTTGTCACACTTCATCAACCCCCTTAATGTGAGACATATTTATGGATAATCCCTTAAAGAGATATTTAACCTTTTACAGAACATGTTGAATTTTTTCATTGGTTTTCTACCTTAACTCAAACTTTAAAACCTTTTTATTTTACAAAGTATTACATAGTACTTGAAATGTCAAAATTTATTATAAATATAAATAAAACAATCAAAATATAATTATACTCAAATCACGAAGGTTAGATTCACTTACATGCAACAAAACAATTTAAAAACAAAAAATAATTAAGTGTAAGTGAATCTAAGTGCCAGTTCCGAGCCACCGCTCTGTAAGAAGAACTGGCAAGAAACTCACAGGCGATGCTCTTTTAAATTATCCATTGGTTAGTTACTCAACTCAATTCCATAAGGTTTAATGTATGGTGGGAATATATTTACCACCACATTGCAAAGTAGTATTTGGAGAGTTCGCTTTTAACACCAATTTTTTTTTACAATTTGCGATCTTCTGTCATTTTGCGCTTTTGACCTTATGCTCCTAAAATCATATATCTGTAGGAGAGTTGGGGGGAATGAGTGTCAGTGGGTAATGATGCGGGTCAGCTTAAAATAAACAAAAGAAAAAACGGCACAGAGCTATGTCGCAGGGGAGCCCCTTCCGCAGGTCCCCCGCGCAGGCAAATACGGCAGACTTGCTCTCGCGTCGTCGGCAGCAAGCCACAGGAGAAATTTGATGCAATATTTACGAAATTTTGATCAAAAAAATTATTTATTTATTTAACAATTTATGCACATAAAGAACATACACAAAGATCAAAGTTATGAAAGACATGTACAACGCCACTGCTTATTCCTTAAAAGGAATTTCTTCCAGCAGACCGAAAAAAGGAAAAAACATATTACAAAGTAGACACGTGCACAAAATACGTCACAAAACAAACTCAAATAAAAAACTAAAATCAAACTACTAAAATAATACTAAAATTAGCAATTAGACAAAAATTTACAGCTAGCAGGCAGCAAGGAAGTGTTCCTTTATTGCCTTCTTAAAAATGGAAATACTTTTGGAAGTGCGAATAATGACTGGCAACGCTTTCCACAGCCTAACCGCATGCACAGAAAACGAATAGGAAAAGAAATCGGAGTTATGAGAGGGGAATTTCAGGAGTAAAATGATATTTGACCTACATGAGAAACCAGGCGCATGAATAAAAGAAAACCGCTCACGAAGATACGAGGGATAGGAAGGATTAAAAAGAGAACTGTACAGTAAACATAGGATACGAGTGTCTCTGCGCCTTCGAATAGGAAGCCAATTCAGAGCTTTCCGATAACTCGACACGTGATCAAACTTTCTCAAGCCATATATAAAACGAATACACGCATTTTGCAGTCTCTCAAGCTTATTTAGGAGCTCCTCCGTGGCATCTAAGTAACAGACATCCGCATAATCCAATACAGGAAAGACCATTTAGTATTTTTTTACAGTAGGTTTAAGGTTAAAGCTATTTTAAGTTTTTGTATCATGGTTAAACTTAGAGATAGTGGTTTGTATGATTTGAATTTATAATGTTTATTGAGTTAAATTTTGAATCATAATCCAAAACCATCTTTGGGGTAATCAGGGTCAGGTGACTCCTATTACCTGCAAGTCTTGTAGTATCTAAAGAAAAAAGAAAAACTAGCAAAAGAGAGTCTCTGTGTATGATATGACAAAATGATGACCCCTTGTTCCGTCCTCTTCCCTCCACCCGGTTACGTTCATATTTATTACTCTGCTTGTAAGTACACTCTTCGTCTCTTCTCATTGCATGTTTCGTGTTTGCCCTAATTTCACTTCGCCTAACTTTTTATCGCCACATTGTCATTTACGTCATTTGGCAGAACAATTGGTAATCCCTAAAGTTTACAATTCCTAAATATTAATTCGCACAAAATTAAAAATCATAAAGTACAAAACGCCTACTCATTTTTATGCAAACATGCAGCATGTAAGCGTGCAAGCAGGAATGCAGCATGCAAGCAGGCATGCAGCATACATAGTTTCCGTCACGGCTTCGGCGCTGCGGGACTCTCGCTCACCACCGAGTCTTCGGCTTGCTGGCCGGCTTTGCCGGCCAGCCTCAGCCCCGGCGGCGAGGTCAACCCATCTGCTCCTTAGCTCGCGGGCAGCCTCGCCCCTCCGCGCCTACGCGGGCTTATATTGCACTCTAGGGTAGGGCAGACAAGACTACGTGGAGTCAGGTTTGCAGCGATTCTTCTGTCAATTTCTTTTTTAAATACAATTCGATGCTTTTCATTTCATTTTAGATATGCTAAAATTAGTGCTTTTACAAATTTGAGAAATAATCGTTATGCCAAAATAAACTTATGCCAATATAGTTTAGACTATTTTACCTGGCCTTTCAATTCTTAGGCCAAACTATAATGGTGGCAAAACAATTTTTAGGCGAAACAATAATTGTACGTTTTAAGTTTAGGCCAAAACGGTTTGGCCAAACCATATTAGGACAAACAATTTTAGGCGAACCAAAGGGCACCCCCGGAGTCACATCGGAGTGTGTTCTGAAGAACTGCTCGATCTAATTCTGTCCTAATCTACCGCACTACATGTGCTGGCCTTAGGCTCCATCCTCATACTGTGCAGGCCATCAGCACTGTAACGAAAATAAAATGTCGTTCCATAGTAAAACTTTGGAATTATCTGCTATATCATGTGTTTTCAGCTTTTAATAATTCTGGGTAATTTAAGCGGGGCTTGAAACGGCATTCGTGAAGGACGTCATGGGTGGATGCGTGCTCCGTTCTTGTTGTAGCGACTGAAATTCGAATGAAATATAATCTCATCGCCTCATTTAAATAAGTGTATTTTAAATACACCACTCTCGGTGTAGCATTTTGGATTCATTTGCATAAATAAACTAATTAATTCAGATAGGAATAAGCCACGTGTTATGAACTTAATTAATTACGTCATAAAACGCAACGGACGCTTACTTGAGGGCAAAGGCACATTTTTAGGATTACATATAATTATAAGCTGTTTGCGTTATGCGATTGGCAAATAACTTAAATCATAATCACTATTTATAACATTAGCACAACACTACACTGACTGCTGGTGTGGCCATATTATTAAAATTTACCTTGTGTTGGAAATTGGAATTTATGAAAGTAATTTATATACCAAGTACTTTTATTTGCATATCATCCATCACTAATGATCTTAACTTGCAATTTTTTACTTTATATTAGATTTTTAAATTTTTGTTTTATCTGCAGTAATAATATGATAATTGATGCTCTTCAACCAATTTACGAGATTTTCCAAAGTAAACAACTAACAAAAAATTTGTAACATTAAGTAGGAATAAACAAAAGTCCAAAACTAATACCTTATATACAATAATCACGAAGAATACTATGGGTAACAATTTTCATTTCTATTCGATAATGTAAAATAATGCCGCAATGCTGTCACTTTGGTAGGGTAAATAAGTTTTTAAGCAATGGCATTACAAATAGGTTCCCCGCAAAAAAAAACAAGTAAACATTTTTAGGATACGCTTCTATGCATTTTAATTCTTATTTTTCGTATAATTTTACTAATATTTAATTAAATTAGATAGAGTTTTAAATTATGTGTGTGTTGTGTATATTGGTTGCCGGTTTTCTGTCGTAAATAATAGGTAATATTCATATTCACCTTATCTTTTTATATTGTGATTTCGCGCGGAAAAAGTAATTTGAACTGTTTACAAACATACTTATGTTGTTGTTACTAATAGTTTATTGATAATTATGCAATTTTCTGGCATATTAACACAGCTTTATGTCTTTAATTATGCAAATAACGCATAGCGCATTTCAGATATTTTGTTTTTGTAAATAGAACCTTAGCGTAATGAATATAAAGTCCATGTTATACAATTCTCTTAGTCATTACAATGCCTTTTTATATTTTTTTATAAGTGTTTGTAGTACTTTTCAGCGATTTTTATGGAATTAAAACATACATTTTATACAAATAACGTAATTTAAATACATTTCAGTCAAAAACAGATGTTAATTTAGTAAAATAATTATATAAAAGTATATCCATTATAATTTTAATAATTCAAAATTATTTGTGGTGCTGTTAGTTACATAAGGGGTGTATAGGGGTCCTACCAAGATTTCCTGAATAATTAATTAATACCTTTGAATACTGATAGTGCCATGTTATCCCGGCCTAGAATAGTGCCAGCCCCTCTCATATCACGGGAAGTCTACAAAGAGAAATGGGCAGCAGCATCATCCTGCCTACTAGCTGGAACTGCGTTCTCCAACCAGCCAGCCCAGTGTGCAGATTAGGGGCAGATACCCCCAGTAATCCATTAGGGAGGCAAATGTTCAGCAGTGGACCTTTGGATAAGGCACCTATTAGTAAACTTTATATTTTGGTTTCAGTTGCTTAATCAAGAATCATGGCAAAATCTACCTGTATGCTCGGATGTGAGACAGTATCGCAAGATATTACTCTGTTCAGGTGAGTCGCAAACTTCTTAGTGAAGGGTTGTATATGATTCATTCTGTCATATCAAAAAAAAAAAAAAACATATGTTAGCATTAGCCTGGTTGGCCTAGACTTAAGCTTAGGGCCAGAGTCTAACCAGGTTTTAGCTGAATTTCAGTTATGACAGGGAGTGACTGCTGTCTGACCTCCACAACCCAGAGGAAAACCTCATTCTATGGTTAAACCATCTGTCAGGATGTTGAAAGGCATGGAGTTCCTATAACGAATGCCATTGATGTTCATGACAGCCAGAAACAACGAGATGACGTGCTCTTTAAGGCACCAGAGCAAGCCATAATTCAAAATTCAGCCAAGTCTGGTTAGTCCAGTGAGTAGACCCTGAGCCCTAAGCTTGATTTGAATGCCACTGGGATTATGCTAGGCTATGTTGATCTGGAAACTAAATAAATGTGATTGATGCGTATTAAAATTATTTCTAAGGTTTCCTACACGAGTATTAATATTTTGCAGGTTCCCCTCAAGCCGAACCCAACGTAAGAGATGGCTTGAAGCCATTAACCAAACCAAGTCTGTCGCAAATAGTTCATTGTGCAGTCGACACTTCAACCCTACAGACTACGAGACGGTCCGGGGAAGGACTAGACTTAAAACTTCTGTGATACCAACGATATTTGATGAGAAGGTATGTCGTAGAAGACATGTTAAATTTTAAAATTGAAAACCAGTTTTGAAGATTAAAGGGTTAAAACCGTCTCTTTCTTAGCCCACTTAAGACAGGTAACGTTTTATACAACAAATTTTTATAGATCGATAACTAATACATGTTTAAAAAAACTGTTTTAGGCTAGCAAAGAACCGGATTCAAAGACAAACATTCTAGAAGTAGCTCCGGAAGAAAACAATGACGAAATAGAGAACAACCAGTCAAAAACAGAAGAATTAGATAAAAAACTAGATAATAAACTTAAAAAATCTAAAAGAAAACCCAATAAAACAAACGCAACAGAAAAATCTAATAAAAAGAATGACAAAGCTTCAAAATCAAATAAAATTGACACAGAAAATGTAATTAAAGATATTAATGACATTAAAAGTGTAAGCAATTCCAAAGCTAAAGAATTAGAGAATACAGTTGAAAACAAAGATCAGAACGAAAGCACAGAAGATATTGATGAAGAGAAACAAGAATCTGAAGCTCAAAAAGAAGTTAAAGAAAAGATTGTTAACAATAACAGTAAAGAAATTATCATAGAGAAATTTGACAAAGAGAAAAATAACGAAGAAAGTAAAGTAAAAAGTGTTAGTGAAAGTGAAAAACAGACCTGTGATGACGATAGTGAAGTTAATGTTAGTGCAAATACTGTTGTGAATAAAAGAAATAATAAAAATAATGCAATCAATGGTTCAAAATCAGATGTGAGTGAGAGAGATAGTGTTTTAGAAAGTAATTGTGATAAAGATTCTAAGAATAATGCTTTTAATGAAAATGGACAGGATAAGAATCATAAAGAGAGGTATGTATGATGTTTATATCTATGGGCATGTAAAAATACCCAAAAAATCTAATTTATAACAGCGTTTATTAACCCTTAACCAGGTAGTGGTCAGTATATGACCACCATAAATTGAACCTTATGCCGTTAACTTAAGGTGGAAAACCAATGAATATTTTCAACGTGCTCTGCCTGTTAAAGGGTTAAATATTACACAATAAATGTGCCGTGTAGTATGGCCAAGATAAGTGCCACCCCCTCTCATCTCACGGGGAGTCGAAGAAGAGAAATCTTACAGGATGATGGGCAGCATCGTCGTTCTGAGTTCTGGCTTGAACTGCAATCACCAACCTACCTGCCCAGAGTTATGGGCAAATACCCCAAATAGAATGTAATCTATTGGGGAGGCTAATGTTCAGCAGTGGACCTATACATACATACATAATAACCAGAGGTCGGAATTAGGTTTTTCACACAGCGAAAGAATATAGTGGATATGCCTCAAATCCCGGGATTAATTTTAAAGAATAGAAAAAATCCCGTTACTTTTTAATAAAAAGTTATTTACTTTTACTTTTTTAATTTAGACTACTGCACGCGCGACGTTGCCAAACTTACATCAATGATATTGGATGACCGAAGTTGCAAAATTGTCCATTTGAAATCCCGGGAAGGTCCACATTAATATCAACATTTCGATGCAAGTACATAAATAACTCTACCTAATTCCGACCTCTGATAATAACACACCTATTTCCCCAAAGGGGTAGACAGAGGCATATTATATTCCCATGTTTCGGCGATCGGCAGGTGCACCACTTGCAGGTGAGGTTGGCTTGGCCTTAGATCTTGGTAGGAACCCTATACACCTTGAAATTGAACTTAAAACTAAGTATTTCCAGAAATCTTGAGCATCTTTAGCCCAGTGGTGAAACCAATAAATTGCATATCAAGAGTGTCTTGGACTTAAACACTGGTTAAACCTAGGACTTTCTAAAGCTATGTTGCATTGTATAGCGTCACAGACAAATGAAGATTGTAACTAACCAATCGATAATTTAAAAGAGCATAGCCTGTGAGTTTCTTGCTAGTTCTTCTTACAGAGCGGTGGCTTGGAACTGGCACTTAGATTCACTTACACTTAAATATTTTTTGTTTTTTTAAATTGTTTGGTGGCAAGTGAATCTAAGCTTCGTGATTTTAGTATAATTATATTTTATTCGTTTTTGTTATTTTTTTTAAATTTTGACGTTTTCAAGTACTATGTAATAGTTTATGAAATAAAAAGTATTTTGACATTTTTGACATTTTGAGCTATGTGCGGAATTATTGCTTGCTCCAAACCTTAGAAAGCACGTTAAGCCGTTGGCCCCGGCTGTCATGAACATCTATTGCAGTTGTTATTAGGAAGTCAGTGCCTTCTAACATCCTGACAGCTGGTTTAACCATAGAATGAGGTTTTCCTCTGGGTTGAAGTCAGACGGCACTCGCTCCGTGTAATAACTGAAGTTAAACCTGGTTAGACCAATGAGCAGACCCTGGGCACTAAGCTTAAGTCTAGGGCAACCGGGATAATGCTAGGATATAATGACATGAACATAAATAAATATTTTTCTGACAATTACACCAATTATTTAATTCCAACTCGTACTAAACAAGGGATAATCATACTTAAATACATTTTTTTTCCCCACCCACGACCCCTGGAGTGTAGTGCAGGTATACTGACCTCAATGCCATATCGAATGTCAATGTATTATATGAATGTGTAATATGGATCATAAATACCCCTCACTTAAGAAATATGCCACTCAACTAAACAGATCAGTCAGTCTTGGGATTCTGCCTCACATACAACCATACAGGATGATTTTACCATAAATCGTTTTAGCAAGAATCATGGTAAATTATTCTTGGGTTGCAAAAGTCAGAAAGCAGTCGCTTCATGTAATAACTGAAATTTAGTCTAAATCTGGCTTAGACCAGTAATAGTCCTGGGCCCTAATGCTAGGATGGTGTTAAAATTTCCAATTAATAATAACTTAAGTGGTGCACCTGCCGATCAACGGACGAGGCTCTGGCGAACATAACAGTGCCCGGTAAGCGGCAATAGGCTCGCCACCTGTTACGTGGGACCAACTATATAATTGGCGAAGTGTGGGCGTATAATATGCCTCTGCCTACCCCTTCGGGGAAACAGGCGTGAATGTATGTATTATCATCTAAGCCCATTAACGTTCCACTACTGAGCACGAGCCTCCTCTCACATACCAAGGTGTGAGGGTATTGGGTCATACTCCACCACGCTGACCTAGTGCGGATTGGTGGAGGCAGGTGTATGGCGTCCTGCTGTTAGAATTTATCAAGCCGCCCATTAGGCCTCTAACATAGCTTAACGAATACCACATTTAGTGATAACCGGGACCAACGGCTTAACGTGCCTTCCGAAGCACGGAAACGCTCGATATCAAATGCCACACTAATGGTCACCCATCCAAGGACTGACCTCTGTAAACCCTGCTGTACTTCGGTGATCGTTTCCGATCACCTAGTTCCGCAGAGCTAAGAGCGCTTCTATGTATGTTTGTATGTAATATCTTAAAAATTAACATTTCAGCTCACCCCATCCACCAGACGGGCCAAGAGATATAGACAAACATACAGACAAAGTTCTCGATATAGAGGAGATATTAACAAACTACCAGATAAAACAAAACAATATTCACGCAGTTGATAATGTCGAGACTTTCGTGGTGCCGGATGAACCTGATTGTGTCGAGATTGAAATTGGTAAGTTTGTGGTCCTTATATTTAATCAGCTATAGTATAACGTAATAAATAAATATAAAACAGGGACTTTTGACCTGCCCTTATAAATATATAAGGGCAGGTCAAAAGTACCCTAAACCGACGGGCGTGTATGAGGAGGTTAATGAGTGTGAATGAAGCTAAGAGTGTGTGCCAAGATCGTAGCAAGTGGAAGGATGTGATCTCTGCCTACTACTACGGGAAAGAGGCGTGACATTATGTATGTATGTATGTTTAAATATAAAAACCCCAGTCAGTACCATCCCCAAACTTTTGACGTTTTCAAGTACTGTCTAATTCAAAAAATTCAAAAGTCATTTCTTCAAGTTTGGCTCAATAGTGCTCTTATGAATGTCATACTTATAAACTAACGCGCCCATTCACTGCGGGCGGGAGCTTGATCGTAAAAGAAACGGCAAGAAAATCGTCAAGGTTGGTTTTGCCCTGCCAGTTACAATAAAAATACCTAATATTAAAACAATTGTGTTCTGCAGTCACCAGATCCAAAAGAACAGAAGACAAAACTCTCTCTAGCAATATTAACATAATTACGGACAAACACAGCAGACATGACGTGTTTCGCTTAACCATATTTTAGGGAATAGTTTATAAAATAAATAATTTTTGATGTACATTTTCAAATAAGGTTCAATTTGGACGCAGTAAAAATAAAACCTTTGACACATCTTATAAATCAATTTAAAAAAAAAACTCAACTCGTTACCCCATCCAACTTCTGATTTAGAGCCTCCTCTTACAAAAATTTCGTAAGGTAAGGTTTGATTTGGGTGTGGTCAAGTTAAAACTTACATTCATTTTGTAAATCAATAAAAAAATAAACTCAACTCATTGCCATCCCACTTCTTCCAAGTGACCTTTCACATAAATGACGACCGATATGGCGTGGAGGTCAGTATACCTACACTTCACTCCAGAGGTCGTGGGTTCGATTCCCCCACAGGACAAGTCTTTGTGTGCATGAACGTGAATATTTGTTCTGGGCTGGGTGTTTTCCTATGCATATTAAGTATGTATTTACCAAAAAAAAATTAAAAAAAAGTATGTTTATCCGTTCTTTAGTATCCATAACACAAGTTCTTAGTGATACTTATCTTGGAACTATATAATTGGTGTGATTTCAGATATATTTGTTACAAAATATAAATATTAATTTCAGATTGTGCAGTAGTACCAGATGCTGACCCAGTGTTTATAGAAGTGTCTGTAGATAAAGGTAGGTTATGTAAAATATAATAATAATCATTTATTTGTATAAAAGCCAAGCCAAGCCAACCTCACCTGCAAGTGGTGCACCTACCGATCAACGGACGAGGCTCTGGCGAACATAACAGTGCCCGGTAAGCGGCAATAGGCTCGCCACCTATTACGTGGGACCAGCTATATAATTGGCGAAGTGTGGGCGTTTAATATGGCTCTGCCTACCCCTTCGGGGAAACAGGCGTGAATGTATGTATGTATCATTTATTTCAGACTTAGTAAGGTCCATATACAATTTTAATAAAAACACAAAAATTTGTAAATTTGTTAAAAAGAACATATGGAAGTTAAGATGATAAATTACTTTATGTAATTAATTATTTAAATATAAATAAATTTAACATAACTTTAATTGCTATGACTCGTTATAATGACTTCATCCTGCCTGATGGTAAACAGTTGATCAGGGTTTACGTGAATACCGTTTCACGCCCCCTGTAGTATGTTCTAAATCGATCCTACCTGGTTAGCGAAAGGAAGTCTGTGATCAGAAGAGGGATGGCCAGAGATAGTCTAGTCGTCTATATTAATTCAATTCAATGTTTATTGCACTACATAATGTTTGATTAATGAGCTCTACAGAATGTCGGTAATGTCGGTAATTATTCCAGAGGTCGTGGGTTCGATTCCCACACAGGACAAATTTATTGCATGAACATGAATATTTGTTCTGGTCTGGGTGTTTTCCTATGTATATTAAGTATGTATTTACAAAAAAAAAGTATTTAAGTATGTTTATCCGTTGTTTAGATCCATAACACAAGTTCTTAATGATACTTATCTTGGAACTAAATAATTGGTGTAATTGTCTGAAAATATTTATTTTATTTGTTTATTTTTACATAAGGTCTTACATCTACACAAGTTACAATTATGAACCCTGTTGGGCACGGCAAACTTAGGAGAGAGGAAGCATACTAGGTCCTTTTTTACAATTTTACATAAAGATTAAATAGTTCACAACATCAATGTCCTAAAACAAAATATAACCATTATTGGTAACTTAATTTTATAAGTAAGTATATATACTTAAATTAGGTAATTATTAGGTATTTTTGTACTACTTTACTTATAGTTTATTTATTAATTTAATAATTATTGTGCATTATAAATGTCCCTATATATATTATTACATTATTTAAAAAAAATATTCATGTCATATTTAAATAAATTTATTATAACTTTAACTTTTACCTATTATTTTATGTGCTTATCATTGATTGTCCTTTATAACGTAGTACGCCTTATTTACTAATATTTCTTTGATTTTCTTTACAAACGTAGCGAATTACGAAGGTCACAGCCGAAGGATCCAAAAAAAACCAAAAATTATTTAATTAAAACTAATTTAATTGAAAAGAAATACAATTAAACTTAATGCCTAAACCTGATCGATGCTAGAATCAAAGTGAATGAAATTTAATATTAATAAAATGTGTAGCTTGGGTAAACGGTGTCGCGATGACGTCAATGAATTGCAGAGTCAGCGGCGCCGGTCATGTTGCTGGCGGCGGCGCGTGTATGCTCGCTGGGTGTTGCAATTGGGACATCGCATACTTGCACTTTGCATAGTAGTTATTACTATAACATCTCCCCCATCAGATCATCGACTATTTTTGAACTTTGAGATGAGAAAATAGTGATGACTGGGCCCTCTGCGGTACAGATTCTTTAATGTCTTCATAGGTCTTTTCTTGGGGAGATAATCTCATAGATCTGGATTGAATCATCTTGTAACGTCTTATAATCAGGAACATGACGAGTGCCAATGCACATAGCAGTATGATGACGTATATCGGGATCGTTGTATGGTACAAGAAATCTACCGGTGCTTGGTCCAACTGTAGAGCGGGCTGTGATATAATTTTTTGCTGGGCGTCATGCAGTTTCCCCAGATCAATTGAGTTAAGGTGCATATAAGATAGTCTTCTATGTCCCATCTCCGTGTTGTCGTAAGAAATGTTCATTATCTGCAGCGGTTGTCCTTCAACTTGGTCATTGCTGTTGGTGATTGTGAAATCTGGTGTATATAGGTAGCAGTTCATGGGAATAGTCGCCAGGTAGGTGCCATTCAGTATCCGATAATCCTCCTTTTCGCATCTGGTGTGTATCTTCGTAGCATTAGGAAAGGACACGACATAGTGCATTTCGTCCAACTCCTCCATGGCGGTTCTTGATAAGGTGATAGAGGCTATATCGCAGGTTGTATCGATAAACTGATGTGTGATGAGGTTCTGAATGCAGTCTGGTAGCTGACGAAGGTGGTGTTCCATTTTTTTGTCACAAAGATACCAATGATTGTACTTCGGGCATTCAGCCTCTATGTACACATAACCATTTCTGTTAGTTGCTATAAATGGATAAGGAGGGATAAGGGCCTGTTTATACCTATTGGGAGCTATTGATAACTTATACAAATTATAACTATCTTTAGTGAATAAAGGAACTTTAAATGTTATAATTATTTGATAGTCAGAGTAATAATAACCTGGCTTAATTAAATCGTAATATTCCCTGAGTTCTAAATCTAATACTTTATCCCTACCATATATTTCAATAAGATGGTTAATCATGTGTTCTAATATTTCGATACTGATCATAGAATGATGTGTGCTCAAGACATGGATAAAGGCTAGTATATTTTCTATTCTCAGCAACTCTCCTAATACCTCATCAACATTTTCTGTTATGATGACCAGATATTGTGCAAATTTGGCATACTTTATAAGGCTAAATTCCTTTTGGGCTTCGCTATCTAAGATTAAGTTTAATGTCTCATTTATCTTAATTTCGTTATCAACTAATTTACTTATGATCTTAGAATGCTGGACCATCCATTCTTTACTTAAACTAATATGATCGTTAAATTCATGCATAATCGCGTTATTATTTTTCTGTAAGATTTTGATTGCATTGTCGTATTTTATAGCGTCGGTATTATCTAAGTTGCCTGTAACACTTTTTATCACGGAGCCTAACCCGTCTATGAGACCTCTCTTTGTGCGACGCGGTTTCAATGTATTTAAATGTTTAGTAACTTTTATTAATTTATTCGAAAGATAATCTATTTGAAGTTCATAAAGTAGGTAAGTATCATTATTTAGTCTATGTTTAAAATTTAATAGCTGATTCTGTAAATGACTAATCTTATCGTCTATATCCTTAAGGTCTATGAATTGGAGGTATGTATGATAATGCGTAGTGAGCCTTGTTGCACCGAGTCGAAATGGTAGTAGTCCAGGGCCTTCATCGAGGCTCTCCAGTGTTATCTCCCGATTCGTCCTTTGAGACGCTATCAAAGGAGCAATCAGGACCAGTAGAACCCTGTAACAATTGGGCACTTCTGGGTATTCTCTTAAGTCGATTTTTAGCAATGGGGCCACGTTTCCGTGAGGTATAAATATGTATGGGTAGATCTGCTAAAACCGTATCGTGACTATACCTAGGTGCTAGTTTTTGTCGACTTGCTAACGGGTTCTTGACAAAGACACGTTGGTGGGGTTGGTATTCCACTTCCGGTTCGCGGTTCTTATTGCGATTATTGATAATATTAGAGCGAGTAGCGAGGCTGGATTCACCTATGGTTTCATATACTAACTTCATCTGATCTCTATGATTTTGAACGTATTGTTGCATCAGATGCTTGGATAGATCTACGTCAGATGGGTCCCGTGGATCGAAATGTCCGGTTATAATATCGTATGGCCTGCATTTGGTAAAACTATGTACTGAACTATTATAAGCTAAGATCGCATAAGGTATAAGATTAATAACGTCTTCGTTTTTGTTACGTAGTTTTAAAATACGTAAATGCTCTAATAGTGTAGAGTGAAACCTCTCTACTATCCCATTGTCATTTGGAGAATGTGGTAACGTCCTATGGTGAATAATTTTGTGTAATGTAATGAATTCGCTAAATAACTGATTGGTAAATTCCGTACCATTATCTGAGACTATTGTTAGAGGTAATCCGTGATGCGTGCAGAATTTCAAGAGTGCTTGCAGGATGCTGATGGCGGTGCCATCGCGGATGTGGTAGGCCTGTGCATACTTCGAGAACACGTCTACTACAGTCAGATATTTCTCCGCTTGAATTGTTAATAGGTCTATGTGCACAATTTCGAATGGTTTTGTAGCTGGAGGAACGATGTTAAGCTGTGGCCTAATTGGCTTACGGTCGTATTTAGCCTGTCCACATATAGTACAGTCGTTTATAAACTTAGTGATTTGATCTCGCATCTTGGGCCAATAGTAACGCTGAGAAAGAGCTAAGTAGCACTCATTTATACCGCGATGATTTGTTTTTCCTTCGTGATATTTTTTTAAGATCTCTTGTTGCCTTAGATATTCCTTTACGTTCTCAACCTCGCGTTTGGCTAATACTAGGTTCATAGCTGAGCTTCTAAATTTGCTTTGAATAATCGGGATGATGTCGTACATAGATAAAGGTGGGCTTATAAGTAAAGCAGTTTTAACTTTAGGGTTAACATACTCTTTTATGACATTAATTATATCGTTCTCTAAGTCTGATTGAGATACTTGGACGGCGGTTCTAGTGTGGGTGTCAAAAGGTTTGGATGCTGTAGGGCGTTTCTTGATATCGCCGACTACAGTGATATGAATTTGTCTATGGAATTTATTTAAAGGGTCATCTACAATCGGCACCTCAAGTATAGGGTTCTCTGCGCTTGTATGTGCAGATTCTGTGCGCGAGTTATCTATGGATGGTGGCCGTTCAGATGCGTTAGCGATCATGGAGTCAGTCTCCTCGTTATTTATTTCGATACGTGAGAGGGCGTCTGCGTTCGTATTCGACTGCCCTTTTTTATAGACTACAGTGTAATCATACTCAGATAATTTAAGTTTCCACCTAGTCAAACGTGAGCTCGGCTCCTTAAGGTTCATAACCCACTGAAGTGGCTTATGATCCGTAACGATCTTAAACTTCCGTCCAAATAGGTAGGGCCTAAAATATTTGGTAGCCCATACTATCGCGAGCAGTTCTTTTTCTATTGTACTGTAGTTTAATTCGCTCTCGTTTAGAGTACGCGACGCGTAGCAGACCGGTTTGTCTGTTCCTATGGTACCCTGGGACAAAATGGCTCCTAACGCTACGTTGGAGGCGTCTGTAGTCAAGACAAAATCTCTGGTGAAATCCGGGTATTGCAAGATGGGGTCATTTGTTAACAGCTGTTTGCACTTTTCAAAGCTATTAGTGTAATCCGAGTTGACTGTGACTCTACGGCCTTTCTTAAGACACTGAGTAAGCGGTTTGGTAATACGCGCGAAATCCGGTATAAACTTTCGATAGTATCCAACAAGACCAAGAAACTGTTTGATTTCTTTGGGTGTCCTTGGCAGTGGATATTTTTGGATAGCAACTACTTTATCGGGATTCGGTTTAATACCGTCCTTAGTGATTATATGCCCGAGATAAGCAGTTTCTAACTTGAGAAATTCAGATTTGTCCATCTGGACTTTGAAATTGGACTCTCTTAATTTTTTGAAGACCTTTTCAAGGTTGATCATGTGTTCTTGGAGACTGGTGCTGAAGACAATAATGTCATCGAGATAGACCAGGCATACCACGTTTTGAAGGTCTTTTAGGACATTGTCCATCACCCGTTGAAAGGTAGACGGAGAATTTTTCAACCCCATAGGCATACGCAAAAATTCGTAATGCCCATTCTCTACATTGAACGCTGTCTTGGGAATATCCTGTGGGTGCATCTCGACTTGGTAAAACCCACTGGCAAGGTCAAGGGTGGAAAAGTATTGACAGTTACCTAACTTGTCCAATACATCATTAATATTAGGTATGGGATACTTATCGTCATAAGTTTTTTCGTTCAACTTACGGAAATCTACGACTAATCTCCACTTTGTTTTGCCCGAGGCGTCTGCCTTTTTAGGGACAATCCAAATTGGAGAACTCCAAGCGGACTCCGAAGGTCGAATTATTCCCTGTTGTAACATTTTACCTATCTGGTCCCTAACTTCGTCTCTATGTACATATGGATACCGATAGCTTTTTGTATAGACGGGAATCTCATCTGTGGTCCGGATATGATGTTTGATTTTATTTGTGAAAGTTAAATCCTCGCCGTCTATATAGAAAATGTCTGCATACTTTGCGCATAAAGTTTCTAAGTTAGCGCGTTCCTCTGGGTTAAGGTGATCTGTGCGTAGCCGCGAGAGCACGTCCGTAGCACGGCTACACAGCTCCGTAGCATTTGCATGACGGATACAAGAATCAGTAGTATAGGGCTGACGTAACTCGTTCGTAGCACATACCGATTCCGTAGCACGATCAGTGCGGATGCACTCAACATTAAATACATCGGCTTGTACTGCTCGGTCCATAGAAAAAATGATGTCATGCGAAGTCGGATTCGTTATCTCTAAAATTCCACGGCTATTTTTAACCGTGGTAATGCACTCGGTGATAACGCAATTTGATATTATTTGCTCGTTTATCAGTGCATCTCCGTCGTGAAAGTTAATGGGAATTCTAACTAATCTAGTTGTATTCGCGGGAATGACGTCTTCGTATAAATTGACATTACGCGAGTTGTACATGTGTATCTGATTAGTTGAATTACGAGTAATTAAACTTTTCTCTTTAAGGTCAATTTTTGCTTCCCAATTCTCTAATAAATCTAATCCAATAAGCCCATCAAAAAAATCGTGAAACTTGTAAATGAACAGTTTTATGTTATCCGATTCTTGAAATTCGTTAAAACATGGGATTGTGATAGAATACTTATTACGTGTCGTAGCGTGAACATTGGTCACTTCGAAAGGGTCAAAATTCAAGGGCGTTGTACTAAAAAATCTACCTACGGCTTCGGGGCTTAAAAATGATTGGTTTGCCCCGGTGTCTATCAGTAACTTCAATGGTGGTTCTAAAATTTGGATATAAGGAAGCTGTCTTTGACATTGAAGGTTTAATTCTATTTTGACCTGTCTGATTTCCCGCGCTTGGGAAAATCCTGTTCCTCAGCAGAGCTGGTAGATGGCTGAGGGTCATTAAAGGACTCTGACTGAATCTCATCGGAATATTGTATCTCGCAGTTCGGCTGATCATTTACGTAATAACCTAGTTCGCCATAAAAATATTCGGATGGTTCCGCACAGTAATAACCTGTAGGCTCATACTCGTAGTATTCGGGATACGGGTAATCATTATAGCTCCCGCATTCGTTGACGTTCATTTCCCGGGTCTTAAAGTAACTAGATGGTGGAGGGTTGCCCTGCCTTCGCCAATCATGACCGGATAATTGTCCTAACGGTGGCCTTTCTTTAGCAACATAGTGGCTTACACCACTCATAGGCTTAGGGCCTGCGTTATAAGAATCGTTCCTAGGTGGCATCTGGAACTTATGATTTGGATTATAATTCGGTGGCTGCGCGCGGAATATTTGTTGTGTACGCGATGGCATACCTAATGGTCTATTAAATTGAGATAGGTTATTTGCTTGATTAAAATTATTGGGTCTCCACGGCTGTTGAGGAAGTTTGAAATTAGACATATGAGCGGCCTGTGCAGGGAAGTTAAATGGTTTGTACATAGGCATGGCTGGTGGGGCCATTTGTATAGGTTTAGGAAAATGTACTGGTGGCCTTTTGTCCACTAATTCGTTACGATTTTGGAGGTACATTACATTTAACTCTTCTTGCACAAATTCGAGAGCTTTTTCAACACTATCAGGACGCATGCATCGCTCGCGTGAGCCTAGGGGCTCTTTTAATCCTCGAACGAACGCTTTAACAGTTAATTTTTTATATAAGGTGCGTTTTGCTTCGATCGTAGTAGCAACGGTTTCATGAAGGGTGACATAGGTCATGATAGTGCTAAACAAATTTACACATCGATCATAAAATTCCTGTGGTGAACCATTCCCCTGAGTAGCTACCATCAGGTCATTGTAAAGAGCGGTCTCGTCGCGCTGGTCAGAGAAGTTATTTATTAGAGCCGTTTTAATGCAATCCCAATCCTCGGCTATGCCGTTCGAGTTAATAATGCGTGCGGCTGGTCCAGTAATCTTATTTAAAATACCATTAATCAGACAAAGTTTGGCCAAAGCGTTATCTGGATTTTGAGTTAGATATTCGTCTACAATTTGGTCACAAAGATGAATAAATCGTGGTAAAATATGAGAATTGCCATCAAAGTCAGGCACCAGGCGTAAGGCCTTGAAAATGGTGTCTACGTCAGTCATTGTGGGAGATTCGGGGCTTCCTGAGCTCACAGAATTCTCAAAACTTAAAAACGAATTATCTACGGTTAAACTAATATTCCTATTACTATCAAGATCGAGCCTGCGGGCTTGTCTTTTGCGCTCAGGCCCTAAAGGGGTGGTTTGCTTAGGATGAAAAATGGTTACAAATTAAAAGGAACTAAAGGACTAAAACAGGAAGCAACACAGAAACGATTTCAGTGTACTTACATAAACTGCATTTCTGGTATCTTATGGAATCGATGTCTTGATGTTTCCGCCGGCCGGGACTTCGGGTTCTTCTTTACAGGATACTCGAGGACGCGGATCACGTATCACCCGCGACGGTAGCTATTTATGACGGATCTTGATGAGAGAATTCCCTATCTAGCTACCTCAAGACTCCTTGAGTATGCCTACCAACTGCGCCAATTACGAAGGTCACAGCCGAAGGATCCAAAAAAAACCAAAAATTATTTAATTAAAACTAATTTAATTGAAAAGAAATACAATTAAACTTAATGCCTAAACCTGATCGATGCTAGAATCAAAGTGAATGAAATTTAATATTAATAAAATGTGTAGCTTGGGTAAACGGTGTCGCGATGACGTCAATGAATTGCAGAGTCAGCGGCGCCGGTCATGTTGCTGGCGGCGGCGCGTGTATGCTCGCTGGGTGTTGCAATTGGGACATCGCATACTTGCACTTTGCATAGTAGTTATTACTATAACAAGCGTTACAGGTTTCTGTTTTTATTAATTCAGGGAGTTTGGTTATAAATTTTTATTGACATTAGTTGATGTCTATTCAGAATCCGCCCAAGGTCCAGGGGAATCAGATTGCCTGATGCTGTTGGAGAATGTCCAGGTGGAAGTTGACCCCGGCGCGCTTATGATGGAGCCCAGTGATGCCGGAGACGACTCAGACATCGAGATGCAGGATGTGTGAGTTTCTTACTATTGCATTTTATTTGGGAATTTTATTTTATGTATACAGGATGTTCAGATAGCTACGTTTTCTGCCCAGCATGAGAATCATCTTTGAGACTGTACCTGAGGAGGTCGTGGGTTTGATTCCCACACGGGACAAATTTTAGTGACCATAAATATGTTCAGGTCTGAGTGTTTTTCTATGTATATCAAGTACCTATATATTTACAAAATAAAGTATTTAAGTATGTTTATCCGTTGTTTAGTATCCATAACTCAAGTTCTTAATGATGCTTATCTTGGAACTAAATAATTGTTTTAAATTATTATTATATTAGTATGATATACCATTGTAGCAAATAGCAGTAATTTATTTTTTGAAAGTAATTAAATAAATATTTTCTGACAATCACACCATTTGTTTAGTTTCAAGATAAAATAGAAGAAGAAGAAATAGATAAAAATGTATAAAAACTTATTTTTTTGTAAATACTTTCTTAATATACTAATAGTCAGAAAATATTTATTTATTTTATTAATGTATTACGTCTAAAAATCCACTATAAATACACATAAAAACCTTAACTACTTAATATACACCAATTTTGAAAATTTTATACCCCCGTGGTGGTGCTAAAACAAATCCACATTTTAAAGCAAATTTTTTTTATTTACAGAACCGTAGACCCAATAAGCTTGCTAACATCAAGCGATGAAGACGACGTTATATTACAAGAGCAAAAGATTGACACTGTAGATGTGTCAGACGAAACAGACGAGGATGACAAACCCTTACTGACATTCATAAACACAAGCTCTCCGAAGAAAGCGAAGAAAAAGTCCAAAAGAAAAGATCCGTTGAGCGATGAGCAGAAAATCATGTGGGGAATTTATGATTTCTTCTGCGTTGAATGCCATTTCAAAACATCAAGCAGAGCTGAGTACACCAAACACAAGACGCAGCATACAAAAGTGTTACTCGTATGTCAATTGTGCGGTTATATGACATCGAGCGAGCCCCAACTTGCGAAACATGAAAAGCAACACAAAGATGAGAAGAAATATGAGTGTCATTTGTGTAATTATACGGCAAAACATCACATGAGCTTAGTGTATCATATTAAAAGTCATAATGTGCAACGGAAAATGACTTGTGATAAGTGCGGTTATGTGTCTAATTCGAAGAAAGCTTCTATGAGGCATATCTCGAGGTGTAACAGGGGCAGGAAGAGATTTCAGTGCGATAAGTGTGATTATAGGACAGATAAGTCTTCGGATATCAAGAGGCATGTGTCCAGGAAACACAAGGACAGTGATGAGAGCGATGATGTAGAGTATCTACCATGAATTATTATAAATAAATAATAATAAATATTTCAGACACTTACACCAATTATTTAGTTCAAAGACAAGTATCATTAAGAACTTGTGTTATGGATACTAAACAACGGATAAACATACTTAAATACTTTTTTTTTTGTAAATACATACTTAATATACATAGAAATCACCCAGACTAGAACAAATATTCATATTTATACACAGAAATATTTGTCCTGTGTGGGAATCGAACCCACGACCTCAGGAGTAGAATGCGGGTATACTTGCCACCACGCCACATCGGTTGTCAAATTATTGAATTGTGTTTTTAAGTAATAAAAGCCTCGTTATGTGCGCCCGAAATTAAATAAATAGTTCGTTATTCAGGTAAATTATTCCCATATATAAATACTATACAATATAAAAAAGTTGCCTGGAAGAAATCGCTGTAAGCGTTAAGTTTAAAGTTGGTCCCACGTAATAGGTGGCGAGCCTATTGCCGCTTACCGGGCACTGGTATGTTTGCCAGAGCCTCGTCCGAAGTGGGCCAGTCACGCCATTGCCGCACAAGGAGGTAAAGGGGGCGCGACACGCTGAGTTTCTCTGAGGAGGTCCTCCCGGTTCTGATCAAAAGGGGGGGGGGGGGGGTCAATAAAAATCTCACGTCAACTTTTAAATTCAGAGAATATACATTTTTATACCACAGTAAAATTTTGTATTACAAAATCAATACCGGTCATCATTCGTTATAGTGCACCTTAAACGTGGTATCATTAATCTCCTCTTATTCCACAGAAAAATGTAGTACATAGAAGACAAATCAAATAAATTAAATTATTTAAAAAATATTGGGTAAATCTTACGTAAGGGGGGGGGGGTCCGACCACATCTCACCAAGGGGGAGGGGGGGTCCAAATTTAAAAAAAAACACCTTACGTAATTAATGGACGTCCCCTTACTATCTAAGATTGATTCCAATCTCTAATTAGGTTCTTAATTCCTATGAACGTCCCACTACTGAGCACCAGCCTCCTACGAATTAAGGTGATTGGGAATCAGGTCACACAATAATCGTTTTGCGGTTAGATCCTGACTTAACAAATACCACAAACCACACTTTTCTTGGACAAAATTTATCCCGTACAACTATTTAGTTTACAACTGCTAGGGTTGGCTGGTAGAGATCTCTTCTAGAGATAAGTCCACCTTTGTACATGTTATTTTATATACCTCATGTAATACTTAAAATAATTTTTGTGCAATAAAGGATTATTATTACATATCGCAATTCTATACTGCCGTCCATTAGCTGAAATGCGGCTAACGTTCAATAAGTAGTTTTTGGAATTTAAACGCTGCTGTAATGCAATAAAGTTTTTATTTCAGAAATTACCCTCTGAAAGTTAGCGGCTTTCTAGCTAAAGGAGGGCAGTATTAAAACTTTCTTTTTTTTTTTTATTTACGTCGGTAACAAAATGCATTTACGCACTGCCTTCCGGCCAAAGGAGGACCGAAAGGGGGGTGTGGGACTCACCAACGGCCACTCACAATCTTCCGTCGACGCCCGCCACTTGTTGGCCCCCTACCGCGCTGCCTAAGACCCTCCTGGCGCTGCTTGACGGGCCCTCCTGACCCGCCCGCTGCGCCCTCCACAGTTTCCCCTCCGGGAGTTAGTACTAAGGGCACCCAGAGTCGTCGGTCTCTGGGTGTTACCTTTTCCCGGCCTCCGGGAGGTACTCAGCCCCCCCACCACGACAAGGTGGAGACCAGTCGGGGAGGAAGTATATTAAAACTGCATCAACTCAAAACAAAGACTTTTTACTTAGTTTAGTTTTGACGGTAGCGGGGGAAATGCGTTCATTACAACAATAGTGATTCCTTATGCTATTCAGTGAACTTTTGCAGAAGTAAATTTACTAAGTAATTTATTGATTCAGGCGTTACTTTGCGGAAATCCATTATAAGCAAGTGATGGATTAAAAATGGATTTTAATCCATTTTATCCATCCATCCATCCATCCATTTGAGATTTATCTCTCGTTTCAGCGTTGGTCGTGAAGACATCGTTGTTCTGAGGCTCCTATCTTACCTGAAGATGCCCTGTGTAAGGGCGAAACACGGGTCGTGTTGAATAGTTTCTCGATTTTTCAGGAAATTATAGTAGCGCGGGAATTGTTACAAAGATATTTTAATCCATCACTTAAATTTACTAAGGTTTTATTTTCATGTAGGTAATCGAATGGAGAATCAGATAAATAGCTTAAATCTAAATTCGACGTTTTTGAGTTGAAACAGTTTTTGAAGCAGTTGCGATATAGTAATTACTCAGAGTAATGACTTAAAGTTATTTTAAATGTACACAAATCAGCGATATTACAAACTTTTTGTAAGAGGAAACTTGATATCAGAAGTGGGATAATAATTAGTTAAGATTTTGTAAAAGACAAGTTTTTTAATTACTATTTCCTACATTGACATAATATTTTTTTTACATTGACATACATATATATGATTTCTTTTTCATTTGTCATTTTATTAACTGATGAAATCTATTAAAAATTCATATTGTATTTAAAATCACAAAAATAATTTGTTATAAATGTTTTTCTCTAATTGTTACAATAGTTGCATATCCCAAAGAGATAAAAATCTGAATAGAACTTTTATAACATTTTGACTATACCATCTGATATTTTACCCACATTTGGCAATAAAACTAATTCTGATTCTGAACTAAATGCATGTTTTAACCGCCGCACCCAAATTTCACATTATCTTTTAAACTTTTTGTGAGAGGAGGCTCGAAATCAGAAGTGGGATTGTAATAAGTTGAGAGATTTTGAAGCCGTCCAATAAGGCTTATAACATGGGTTTACGACTACCACATGTAACCAGGCGATGCCAGGGATAACCCTGACATCTTAACATGTCTTCCTAAGCACGGAAGCGCTCGATATGAAATCCCATATAAACGGTCACCCAAAGGACTGACTTCTGTGAACTCTGCTTCACTTCGGAGAAGGTCAGAAGGCTTTTATTGCATAATATGGATAATGAATGTTTATTTTTAAAATACAATTTGAAGTTTGTGTGTCGAAAATAAATGGTTTTATTCAAATATGTGTTGTGTATTATTTATTTTCTTTACTTCATAGTATGGGTTTCTCGTTGCGGGACTGTTTGAAAGGGTTACCGCGGCCATTAAGGGTTAACATAAGGATTAACATAGCAGGCTCAAGAAGGAACATGGATGGTATTAATCAGTAAAAGTCTGACACACCCTTCAGTTTCACGTACAGCGGTAGCCGATCATTTGATGAAATAAAAAATAGTATGAATTTTCATCCGGAAAAAAATGGTACGCGTTTCTTTTTTAAATAAATAAATATTCTCTTACAATCACACCAATTATTTAGTTCCAAGATAAGTATCACTAAGAACTTGTGTTATGGATACCAAAAAACGGATAAACATACTTAAATACCTTTTTTTTTGTAAATACATACTTAATATACATAGAAGTTTCTTAGACAGATTGTAGAATTTGTCAATTTACAAAACGACTATAGACAAATTGTGAAAGTTATGGGAAACGATTTTGTTTATAATAATAATAAATGATTATAACCGATCGGACTCTCCCTAGCATTAGCGTATTTTTTCTTTAAATATAAATATTTTCTGACAATTACACCAATTATTTAGTTCCAAGATAAGTATCATTAAGAACTTGTGTTATGGATACTAAACAACGGATAAACATACTTAAATACTTTTTTTTTTGTAAATACATACTTAATATACATAGGAAAACAAACACCCAGACCAGAACAAATATTCATGTTCATGCACACAAAGATTCATCCTGCGTGGGAATCGAACCCACGACCATATCGGTCGTCGAGACTAAACCTGGGGAAATCTATTACCTTAAAATTATTGAAAGTTAAAGCCATGAACCTCTATGGCAGTCGTTATTAGAAGGTCAGTGCCTCCTCACATCCTGACAGCTGGTTTAATATTGATGTTGCGGGCAGACGGCAGTCGCTTCATGTACTTAATAACTGAAATTCAGCCACATCTGGTGGAACCAGTGACCAGACCCTGGGCCCTAAGCTTAAGTCTAGGGCAACCGGGATAATGCTAGGATAGATAGATAAATAGAAAATTCTTTATTGTACACCAAATTAAAAAAATTGGTTTCCTGTAAAGTCCGTATACGGGCGAAAGTTTTACGTGACAACGACTTTGAGTGGTAAAATAATTTTAATGTGAATATTCATTCGTATAGTAGGAAGAAGGATGAAATAATAGTAACAATTTAAAACATTTATTTATACAAAGAATTATATTTAAAACATTAATTTATACAAAGAATCTCTCGCTCTTAGGCGGGCTAACCATGCCCGAGTGGAAGGGACGCGTGCCTCTCACTCGCTCTCATTGTGAGCGCATAACGTGAGCGGAGCGTAACGCAGTTTCTTGAAGTGTCACCCGGCAAACCAATTTATAAGACGTCACGTCAAAATAAAACAAGAAAACAGTTTTGCAGTTGCAAAAGAAAAGTGATACAATTGGCGGCCTTATCGCTTACAGCGATTTCTTCCAGGCAACCTTAGGATGGAGAGTGATTAAAATTAAATGAAAACCGGGGGTGTAGAAAAGAATAAAAATATATAGTTGTATTTTTAATAAACATAAACAAAAATAAATACTATTAATTAAATTAAATAAACGTACATACATAAATACGTACATGATATAGGAACACTGAGCAGCAGGACATTACTTCGATAAGGACATTACCCAACAAGCAAAAACGTCATATAAGTCCTGACTTCAACGACATTAAGTTAGATAGCAGTCTTATAGTAGTAATGAGATGACTGCTAGGTCCTATAGACGTCTTTAGTTTAACTTTTTAGTCGTACGACGAATATGTCGTAATAAACTGGTCATAGCAACGTCGGCAAGACTAAACTATACGACGTTACACTAAAGTTTTAGCTTAAACGTCTGTACGACAACGCAATAGTCATACTAACATTAAACGTTTTCAACTGACCAAATTATGTGTTTGGGAAACTTTTATATACCCTTTATATAATCAAAAGTTGTATACATGTTTTTATAGTAACGTTTATAACACTATCAATATTTTGTTTTACAGCAGTCAATTTGAGACACTTAAATAACTTGGTTGTTTATTTACGATTCAAATATAACCTTAATATTACGTGATGTTCATTTAATGTTATGCTCTGACTTTAATCAACCTTGTAGTCGCATTTCAGTCAAACTTGACTTTAAAACGTCTTGGCCATCAAATTTGCGGAACGTTTTATAAAAATAAATACGAAAAATGGAAGCAAAAAATTCGTGGAGAAAACTTAAACGTAGTGGAGCATTCAAAAGGAAAGTAAATCGGAATTTCCTTTTATTAAAAAGTACAACACCAACAACCGAAGCATTAGTCACAAATGTGGAAGAAGAAAAGTGTACAACACATGAACAACAAGAAGGTTCAGTATCAATATTTATTTTATTTACTATAAATTATATACTTAGTGTATGATTTTTATGATATTTAATTCCTTTTATAACTAACGTAAATGTTAAAATTATTTATGTGTTTTGTTTATTTATTTATATGTGTTATTTATTTGTATAAAATGAGTTTGATTTTGATTACAGTTGACGTTGTTGAAGGTGTTCCTAGTGGGTTCGCTGTGGTAACATGTTATGGTAAGCTTTTTTATATCATATTTTATATTACCAGTATTACGCTTCAAGTATATACATGTGAGTTTCTCGATATTTATAAAGTAAAATACAATAATGATTAAATGTTATGTTTTTTATTTTCAGATAACTATACTAGTGATCATTCAGAGTTGTCAAGCACAAGAGAATCAATAAAAGAATCTTCCGATACAGATGACGACAAACACAATATGTTTCGCGAGGATTTTAAAAAATGGGATCTTGACTTTAACATTTCCCATCACGCCCTCAAAAGTTTAAACGGAATCTTGAACAAGAGACTTCATAACATTGTTCCTAGCGATCCTAGAACTCTTCTCAGAACAAATGAAATCTTAAATCTTAAATATGTTAAATGGTTTTGTGATCTGCACTGAACTTTTATTACGACCAGTGTTTGCCTGAAATAAATTGAAAGATAAATTATTTTGGTAAATATTTACATAATAAAAAAAGGATTTTTAATTGTTTAAGGAACCCTAATAGTTAGCGGCAATGGCGTATTGTATGGTCTTCAAATAACCTTAAAACGACTTTTTGTCTTTACAACGTCATGAAGAGATAAGTGTGCGACAAGAGCAACATGTTTTGCATTTTTAGAAATAAACATAATTTTATTAATAAGAATTTTATGTTTCAAACACAAAAATACGAAGGCGCATGAAAATATGGATATTATTTACACAGGTATATCATAAAACTTTGATTCCCAGTCGAACTAAACGGTATGAGAGACAGACACAGTAAGCAAGATATGAAAGTTAAATAATACTCACCTTTTATTACCTTGTAATTCTTAATTTTGCACTCAGATCTCCAAACAAACCCATAAAAAACGAGTTGTAACAAGAAAATTAAAAATTTGTCTTACAGGTGTTGTTACTTGACTCAAATATAACGTTTTCGTCATTCATAAACACCTGTATGACCACAATATAACGAATTGAGTCATTGTAAAGTTTTGATGCGACTACTGCGCGATGAAAGTCGTAATGACTTAACGATCAAAGGACCTTCGAATGACGTTGACGAAGTCTTCTTGTGACTTTTGTATGATCATTAAACAACAATGTAGGTCGTATAAATGGGGCCCTTTTCGCGTTTAGCAAACGTTATTATAACGTTAGTGTGACCTAGCTTTTGGGAACAGTGGTAATAAGATAACGTTTACTAAACTATTTAACGACGTTAAATTGTTAGTTGGGTAGGATATGATGAAAGCGATGAAAAGTGACGAAATTGGCATTTAATGAGAAGATGAATATGAATGTTACCGGGTGGAGGGGAGAGACCGAACGAGATGGATTGCGAGTGAAGGATGATAATATGATGAAGAAGGGGGGGGGGGGGCGATGACGAATGCCCGAGGTGGATTGAAGGAGACATGCTGTTACCACCAGGTGAACTGGGAGCAAATAAATACAAATACAAATTATTTTATTTCATCAAACGGTTTCTGTTTACAATTTATAATATTTGGGTTGAAGGAGTCTTCCTTTTAAGCATATACTCAATACTCAATGTCTTTATTGCACTCCATATGTTACAAAGATGTTATTTATAATATCACAGATACAATATGGACCCTGTAGGGTATGGCAACTTAGAAGAGAGGAGGATGCTAGCTTTTTATATTTAGATTATTGTATTCGGTTTATTATACAGTAATAATTATATTGAAAATTAAATTAATTCATATAATGCCTGTAGTAGAAGCCTCCGCTCTTCCATAGCCAACAATATATATCTTATCTTTAGCTTTACGTTTAGATACTTTTTAATTTTAATACATTTTATTTTACGTACTATTTAATATTTATAACGATACTTTTTAATTTTGCAACAGGACAAGGCAATGATTATGACTTAATATACATACCTAAATAAAATTAAGTCTGTTCCCCCAAAAGGTTGGGCAGAGTCATATTATACGCCCACCTTTCGTTATATTGTTGGTCTCACGTAATAGATGTAGAGCCTATTGCCGCTTACCTGGATCTTTTATGTTCGCCAGGGCCTCGTTCTAATGAGGTCGCCAGCATGGCTTAACGATTGCCACATTTAAGAATATATTAATTATTTATAAATAAATAAAATATTGAATTATGTTTTTCTTTTTAATTTCATTTCCTCTTACTCGTAGTCGTTAATTTGAATGGCTATTCAATGACGGACTTGATAACAGAGTTTCGACATCAAATTAAAATAAAATTAAGAAGGCACGTTAAGCCGTTGTTCCCGGTTATCACTAAATGTGGTAGTCGTTAAGCCATGTTAGAGGTCTCATGGGCGGCTTGATAAATTCTAACAGCAGGACGCCATACACCTGCCTCCGCCAATCCGCACTGGGTCCGCGTGGTGGAGTATGACCCAATACCCTCACATCTTGATATGTGAGAGGAGGCTCGTGCTCAGTAGTGGGACGTTAATGGGCTGACATGATGATGATGATGACCTAATAGGTGGCGAGCCTGTTACCGTTTACCGGGATCTTTTATGTTCGCCAGGGCCTCATTCGTTGATCGGCAGGTGAGGTTGTCTTAGGCTCTTCAGATCGTCCCCCCCGGACAGGGCTTCACCTTGGCGTGGTGGGGGGTTAAGTACCTCTCGGAGGCCGGGAAATGAGGTTGGCGACTCTTAGTAGGCCCGCCAAGCAGCGCCTGGAAGGTCTTAGGCAGCGGGGGCAGGGGGCCCCTGCTGTCTAACCATAGAACCTCCGTGAAGTCGACCACACACGCTATGGTTGCACTATGGTTTTGGCCCGGGGGACATTAGCCGCGGGCGGGGTGCCAGAGCTGCAACCCAGGAACTGGCCCTCGCCTCTTTCTCAACAAGCGGCGGGCGTCGTCAGAAGATTTTTAGTGGGTATTAATGCTGGCAGTCGCGTCTGCCAATGGTGAGTCTCACTCCTCCTTTCGGTCCCTCTTTGACCGGAAGGCAGGGCGTAAATGCATTTTGTTACAGACATAAAACAAAAAAATTAAAGGCTCTGTAGATCTTGGTAGGAGCCCTATTTATACACTATTTATAATTTTTTAAGCCGCCTAATGAGGCCGCCAGCATGGCTTAACGATTACCACATTTAAGAATATAATTATACCAATATAAAAATAACTTTCATTCCATTTTCTCTTACTAAAAGTCGTGAATTTGAATGACTATTCAATGACGGACTTGATAACAGACTTTTGACGAATCAATGTGGTTTATTTGACTTTGTCAACATGAGTTTTATAAAATACTGTGTTGTTACTACCGCTGACAGCCTTGTGACTAAATATTACATCTTGGACTTGTATGGTGGGCTAATCTGAGTTATTCCTCATCATTACCCACGAGCCAAGGTGAGAGGGATCCAGGTCAAAGTGCGGATTGGCGGAGGCAGGTGTATGGCGTCCTGCTGTTAGAATTTTTCAAGCCACCCATTCAGGCCTCTAACATGTCTTAACGACTACCACATTTAGTGATAACCGGGACCAACGGCTTAACGTGCCTTCCGAAGCACGGAAGCGCTCGATATCAAATGCCACACAAACGGTCACCCATCCAAGGACTGACCTCTGTATATATTTTACAAATGAAACGCAAAGATGAATATTTGTGTGCCAAAAGTGAACTACATCTATACTGATCCGTTCCCCATAGTTGTCCTTGCCAATTGTTATGTCATGCCGTAGAAGACCTATGTATTTTGTATGTCAACGTGAATAGATACATGAGACTTCTTGGCGGGAAAGTGAAACGTCATGTTTACAGTATTTGTGATATTTTGAATACTAATGTGTAATAACGGTGGATTATAAACCGTTAAGTGTTTGTGAACGTACATGAGTGTTGGTATTTGAAACAAAACAGCGCAACATCACTTTTTACATTCTCTCAAGAAGTACATGTGATATCTCAGTATAGTCCCACATCTTTAATGAGGACTCAAAGGGCTTAGGGGGGCTAGGGGGAGGGCATCTCATTTACCATATATCATCTTTATCACCACTTAATCTTATTTACTATGAATTACATACATATTAATTAATATATCTGTAACTTGACACTGGCTAAATGTGCTAACCGCACAAAGCCATTATTTAAATTAAAAAAAACTCTTACATAGCACTTGCAGACGTCGAAATTAAATATTAAAAAAACTAAATATAACATACTTAGAAATCACGAAGCTTAGATTCACTTACATGCAAAAAAAATATGTGAAAGTGAAGTGCTAGTTCCGAGCCACCGCTCTGTGAGAAGAACTGACAAGAAACTCACAGGCTACGAATCTTTATGCTCGCCTATGTATATTTTTTATATTTTCCTATATACTAGTTGTGTCTTTTCAAAGAAAAAATATATACCTATGCTTTTAAATTAATTCTATGCTAATTCTACATACATTCATAATTTTTGACGACCGATATGGCGTGGAGGTCAGATACCTGCACTTCACTCGAGAGGTCGTGGGTTCGATTCCCACACAGGACAAATCTTTGTGTGCATGAACATGAATATTTGTTCTGGTCTGGGTGTTCTCCTATGTATCTTAAGTATGTATTTACAAAAAAAAAAAAGTATTTATGTATGTTTATCCGTTATATAGTATCCATAACACAAGTTCTTAGTGATACTTAGCTTGGAACTAAATAATTGGTGTGATTGTAAGAGAATATTGTAAGAGAATATATTCTCGCCTGTTTCCCCGAAAGGGTAGGCAGAGGCATATGAAACACCCACACTTCGCCAATTATATAGTTGGTCACTCGTAATAGGTGGCGAGCCTATTGCCGCTTACCGGGCACTGTTATGCCTCGTCCGTTGATCGGCAGGTGCACCACTTGCAGGTGAGGTTTCCTTGTTCCTAATGATACTTATTTTGGAACTAAATAATCGGTGTAGGTGTCAGAAATATTTATCTATTTATTTAATATACATAGAAAACACCTAGGACAGAGCAAATATTCACACAAAGATTTGTCTTGTATGTGAATCGAACCCACGACCTCAGGAGCCGAGTGCAGGTATACTGATCTCCACGCCATGTTGGTCATCAAAAATACGTCTCAAGTGTTATTGTAGTGCCCTTCCAGGATTCATGTGTCGGATAATTTTATGTAAACATCTTAATAACCGCATAAAACAATGAATAAATGAATTATTAATTAAATTAAAATTTTAACGCCTCTCAATTTAAAAACTGCAAGTTCGTATAAGCGTAACTGAGCTTTGCTATAGAAATAGAAACAGGCGCTGTTTACATTATTAACTGCTCATTTAAAACCAATCCAAAAATAATATATTGATTCAGGCGTTACTTTGCGGAAATCCATTGTGAGCAAGTGATGAATGAAAGATATAATATCTTTGTAACAATTCCCGCGCAAAATTGAGAAACTATTCAACACGACACGTGTTCCCTTACACAGGGCATCTTCAGGTAAGATAGGAGCCTCAGAACAACGATGTCTTCACGACCAACGCTGAAACGAGATACTTTCAGCGTTGAATCCATCATTGCTTACACTCCAAGAATGTTATATGGTGTACATAAACCTATATACTTGTATAACAAAGACAAAGACTTTTTATTTCACATGAATAATATAATACATAAGTGGTGTTAAAATTTAATACAGTCCGCATATTTCACTAGTAACTGGTATGCAAAAATATAATCAGAGGATTCTAATATCACAATCATAAATGTATTATTTAAATTATTCACTCAGTGAATAAAAACACTCATCAACAAGCCATTTTTTAAAATGAAATTTGAATTTATTTAATGGCATCAGATTAAGGTTATTGTCGAGCCTATTATAGACTTATAGACATGACATAGCTGTTCTTCGCATAACAGTTAGGTCTCCCAACTCCTGCATAAGAACATTTGTATTTAATTTATATAATATACTAAAAGCGCTCGTAGCTCCGCGGTGCTCGGTGCTCGGAAACGGTCACCGAAGTAAAGCAGAGATTATAGAGGTCAGTCCTTGGATGGGTGACCGTTTGTGTGGCATTTGATATCGATCGCTTCTGTACCCCGTAAGGCACGTTCAGCCGTTGGTCCCGGTTATCACTCAATTGGGCGGCTTGAAAAATTCTAACAGCAGGACACCACACACCTGCCTCCGCCAATCCGCACTGGGTCCGCGTGGTGGAGTATGACCCAATACCGTCGCACCTTGGTATGTGAGAGGAGGCTCGTGTTTAGTAGTGGTACTTTAATGGGCTGAGATGTGAATATACAAAATGTGCAAACTACTCAGTATTTTTAATGTGCAAACAAGACATTTTTATAGGATTCGTTTATGAAATTCTAAATAATATCTAAAGATTGTAATACCGGTTATTGCGCTAACTATACAATACAATTGACAAAATTGCTATAGGTAATGTTTATTTTATTGTTTATTCTCACTAGACCAGCTCATACCAGCTGCTTTGAAATAAGTTCAAGGATAGTATTAACGGTACCAAACACTCTGTCTGACCATTACAAGTAACCATCTACACAGTTAAATAGCACACAAATCAAACAGCCCAGTTAGAATGAAACGTCTTTTGAAATCGGTAGCGTTGCAATTGACAAGGTGGGAACAAAGTTTTAACTTTTTCGCGCGCGGTCAGCCAGTTTGTGGCGAGAATTGAGTCGTTCGCGCGCGTTTTGTGTTATAAATTGTTATTGTAACAGTAGGTAAGTCAGTGATTTTATTTGCAATTATTTTATGACTATGACAATTTTTATTTCTTTGTATTCAATAACGTAACGGATGTTATAAACTTCAATGTTTATGTACAAAGAAATATTAGTATTATGTCCAGAATATAGTGGTTCTGGCTAACAAGACCATTTGTTGCAATGTTTTTGCAAATAAACATTCTGATAGTCCCTTTTACACAATTCAAGGTTGGCTGTATAGCTTACTTACAAAAATATAACGTTACAAATACAAAAAGTTTTGTTGCGCAGGCTGTATAAGTCTCAATATTTTTTGTTTGTTTTTTTTATCTGTGCACTGAATTGCGAAACACTGTCTTCTGTACAAGTTTAATTGTATTTTGTTATGTGGCTTTGTAATTGCTAATACTGGTTTTCTTGTTTACGGTACATACATGAGTGTATTGACTTATAAACCCGTTTTAGCGGTTCGATTAGTTTTTGGTAGATAAGTTATGATGTTAAGTGCTTAATAACAGTAATATAAAAAATACAATTTATAAATTGATAGGCACCCTACCGAATTAATATAATAATTTTGGTAATATTTTACGAACTTACTGATTTTATAACAAAGTTAATGGGTAGATCTGATAAAACAATAAATAATAATCTCAGACATTCCATAAGGCTTTTTTAGTCCATAAAATGGACTAGACTTAAGTACCTTAGATAAAATTATACTTAGTCTTAATAAAATTAAGATTTTAACGCATTGTATAGGAGAGTATTTAATTCTAGTTGAACAGTATTGCAAATAATAACGCGACTGTTTAGAAACAATAAATACCTATGTAAATCATATTTTATTACTTATATCAGATAATGTAACAAAATAGGTCAAAGTTCTTGGTCACCAGAGTTGTATTTTCTCAATCTGGACGTAGGTACATTAACCCAGGTTATCGCTTAAGTAGCTGGTCGTTTGGATTTGACCTAAATTATTGAACTAAGTAGATGCTTATAGATAGACATTTTTGAAGTTCTGTGCGCAATTATCGCTTGCTCCGTGCTTCAGACAGTACGTCAAGGGGACGGTGGATGTCGATGACTTTTAGAAGTCTAGCTACTCTAGCTAGGCGTCTCCGCGCCTGCGGCAGAAGGTATTCCAGATGAATTTCGTGCATCGATTTCATATAAAAATTCATCAAAAGTAATAAATAAAGAAATTGGCAAAAACTAAACGGTGTCTTCGGTATTTAATCTACTGATAACTTGGAATCATTAATAATACTTGCGATTAAAAGCTTGGAAGTAAAATGGCCGAAAAAAAAGACGAGACGCAACTTTACTTATTATAACATTGGACTTCTTGGCGGGAAAGTGAAGCGTCATGTCTGCAGTTTTCTAAAATTTGTGATATTTCTAACATTAATGTGTAATAACGGTGGATTATTAACTGTTAAGTGTTTGTGAATATACATGAGTGTTGGTAAATCAAACAAAGCAGTGCAACATCACTTTTCAAATTCTCTCAAGGAGTCCATGTGAGATCTCAGTATAGTCCCACATCTTTACTGAGGACTCAAGGGGCTTAGGGGAGGGCATCCCATTTACCATTTATCATCTTTATCATCACTCATTTTCATTTACTATGAATTATATATTATCAATATATCACTTACTTGACACTGGCTAAATGTGCTAGACGCACGAAGCCATTATTTTAAAGTAAAAAAAAATTTTACATTGAAAAACTAAACGGGTTAAGTACTATATTTTTAAACACTCGTTCTCATGTGTTATATGATCTAGATTTATGTTTATACATATTTTTTGCGTACAAGATTACAAAGAACAATAAAATTAAAAAGCCTAATTTTAGCAATCTCACTTAACTCCCACCTTTAGCCCCTTGCTCCCGGCTGTCACGAACATCTATGACAATCTTTGTTAGAAGGGCAGTGCCTTTTAATATCCTGACAGCTGGCTTAACCATAAAATGATGCTTCCCTATGAGTTGCGGAGGTCAGACGGCTGCCGCTTCGTATAATAACTGAAAGACAGGATGTAGTCATTATGACGTGTCACATTAAAAAAAAAAAACAGACAAATCTGGTAAGTATCCATAAGCAGACCCTTTTTTTTATTGATTTACGTCGGGAACAAAATGCATTTACGCACTGTCTCCCAGCCAACGGGGGACCGAGAGTGGGAATCACCACCGGTAGACACGACCGTCAGCAGTAATACCCACTAAAAATCTTCCGACGACGCCCGCCGCTTGTTGAGAATGAGGCGGGGGGCCGTACCTGGGTTGCAGCTCTGACACCCCGCCCGCGGCCGACGTCCCCCGGACCAAAACCGGGAGGACCTCCTCAGAGAGACGCAGTGGACGCGCCCTGCCCTCCTTGTGTGGCCGACTTCTCGGAGGGTCCATGGTTAGACAGCAGGGGCCCCCTGCCCCCGCTGCCTAAGACCCTCCTGGCGCTGCTTAACGGGCCCTCCTGACCCACCCGCTGCGCCCTCCACAGGTCCCTCTTAGTTTCCCCCCCGGTAGTCAGTACTAAGGGCACCCAGAGTCGCCAATCTCTGGGTGTTACCTTTTCCCTAGCGCCCTTTGTTCCCTACCGGGAGGTACTCAGCCCCCCACCACGACAAGGTGGAGACTAGTCGGGGGAGGCAGTGAGCAGACCCTGGGCCCTAAGCTCATGACTAGGGCAACCGGGATAATGCTAGGGTATGATGATCTCAGCCCATTAACGTCCCACTACTGAGCACGAGCCTCCTCTCACATACCAAGGTGCGAGGGTATTGGGTCATACTCCACCACGCTGACCCAGTGCGGATTGGCTAGGGTATGATGATATAAAAAGTCAAGACACATTACACGTATACTAATGATACTATCAACGCAAGGAAAAATATTAAAAAAAACATTTTCCTTAATTGTATCCTGTTATTTCAAAACTGTCTAGCATTAGATTCACACATGCAGTTGGTAGTAGGCTTTTAAAACATACATACAATCACGCCTGTTTCCCCAAAGGGGTAGGTATAGAGGCATATGGCTTTCTGCGAAGTGGTGATGTCGCAGAAGGAGGCCGCGGAGCGGGAGAGGGAGCGGGATTCGCTCTCTCTCCGGCTACACCGTTGGCGCAGCGGGCGGGCAAGGAGGGCCCGTCCAGCCGCGCCTGGAGGGTCTTAGGTGGCTGGGGCAGGAGGCCCCTTCCGTCTAGCTATAGACCCTCCCAGAAGTCGGCCAGTTACGCCATGGCCGCACAAGGAGGTAGGAGGGGCGCGACACACTGCGCTTCTCTGAGGAGGTCCTCCCGGTTCTGATCCGGGGGACGTTGGCCGCGGGCGGGGTGCCAGAAGCTACAAACCCAGGCACTGGCCCCCTGCCCCGCCCTTTTTAAACAGCGGGGGCGTCGTCGGAAGATTTTTATTGGATAGGAAAGCTGGCGGTCGCGTCTGCCGCAGTGAGCCCCACACTCCCCTCTCGATCCCCCTTTGGCCGGAAGGCAGTGCGTAAATGCATTTTGTTATAGTTGTAAAAAAAATCCCTATACATCTTCTTTTGAGTAATAAATAGACTTCTTGGCGGGAAAGTGAAAAGTCATGTCTGCAGTTTTGTTTTATTTTCTAAAATTTGTGATATTTCGAACATTAATGTGTAATAACGGTGGATTATTAACCGTTAAGTGTTTGTGAATATACATGAGTGTTGGTAAATCAAACAAAACAGTGCAACATCACTTTTCATATTTTCTCTCAAGGAGTCCATGTGTGATCTCAGTATAGTCCCACATCTTTACTGAGGACTCAAGGGGCTTAGGGGAGGGTATCTCATTTACCATTTATCATCTTTACCACCACTCTTTCTCATTTGCTATAATTTATATATCCGTACTAATATACTAATACTAATACTAATATACTAATATACTAATATACTAATACTAATAATATTATAAATGCGAAAGTAACTCTGTCTGTCTGTCTGTCTGTCTGTTACTCTTTCACGCCAAAGCTACTGAACGGATTTAAATGAAATTTGGTATACAGATAGTCTAGACCCTGAGAAAGGATATAGGCTACATTTTATTGCGAAAAGGGGGTTGTAAATGCTACCCAAAGATACTATTCCACGCGGACGGGTTCGCGGGTAACAGCTATTATTAATATATCACTTACTTGACACTGGCTAAATGTGCTAGACGCACGAAGCCATTATTGAAAAGAAAGAAAAGAGTAATAAATATCTTATACCCTAAATAAATAAATAATTACGCGTCGCTTGGAGTTGGTCTATGGCGCACATAAAATAACTGCACGTATAGCTGCGTGTGCGCAGTAATGCATCTTGTCTACAAAATCACAATTACAAATTAACCTACGTAATTATGATTACCCCGTGTTGTGTATAGGGTTGTCAATGTCACATAAAGTCCGTCTAAATGTGACAGCTCGTTCATGCAAACTTTACTGGACAGACAAAAAACTTATTTTGTAAAAAGAAAATACTTGTTACAAGAATTTTGTAAAGGCAATTATTAAAATGTTATAAGAGCCCAAAAATCACGATCTATCGCGGTAATTACTATTTTAAGATTTCTACATCAATATGCATGCCGTGGTGACTTGTAAGTAAAACAGCACTTAGCTTTTAAGTATGAACTGTTTTTGTTATTTTCATTTTTGGTGTATGTTTTGTTAGTCGCCCTAAATGTAATAAATAAATAAATATCAAATTTACCGTAACATTTTAATGTACACCTAAAAAATCAAAATAAAATATTTTATAATTTTTTTAAGTTAAGTATAAAAAAACAAGCGACGCCATTGCAATATTGGTTGTCCAATTCGTAGCACGGACGAATTCACGGGCGATCGCTAGTTCAAATATGTTAAGTCAAGACAAAGTCAAAAATTATTTATTTCATAAGCTGTTACATAGTACTTGAAAACGTCAAAATTGTATATAAATATAAAAAAATAAACATTCGAAATATTATTACACTGACATCAAGAAGCTTAGATTCAGTTACAAGCAACAAAACAATTAAAAAACAAAAAATATTTCTGTGCAAGTGAATCTAAGCTGCAGTTCAGAGCCACCGCTCTGTAAGAAGAACTGGCAAGAAACTCACAGGCTATGCTCTTTTAAATTATTTATTGGTTAGGTACTGTCAATAAGTTCTCTCAATAAGTCCAAGTGAGATCTCAGCATAGTCCCACACTTTTACTGAGAACTCGAGGGTTTTAGGAGGGATGACATCTTATTTACCAATTCTATTTCTCATATACCATTTACTCATTATCATTTACTATATTATTTGATATAACATACCGTACAAAGCAATTATGAAAAAAAAGTGTAAAGCTTAGTATTACAGGCCAGTGTCGTTTAAAAAAAATATTTTTGAAATAATAGCATTGGCAACCCTAAATGTAACGGATGAATTAAAATCGGCCATCACGGTAATGTTTTTGCAGACGGACTCCCTCTATGCCTGTTGTGTTTAGAATTAAATTCCTTTGACTCGATGATGTCCCGATAACATCTTAGCTGTAACTACATCAGTCATTATGTTTCGCCATGTTCAAGACCGATATGGTGTAGTGGCGAGTATACACGCCCTTCGCTCTTAAGGTTGTGGGTTCGATTCCCACACAGGAAACAAGTGGAAGGATGTGATCTCTGCCTACCGCTACGGGAAAGAGGCGTGACATTATATATGTGAAACTAATATGAATGACTTAAAACATGAATATTGTCAATGTTGTATTATATTGCATTGTATAGCTTCACAGACAAATTACGCACTGGTTCAGCGTGGTGGAGTATGACCCAATACCCTCGCACCTTGATATGTGAGAGGAGGGGAGTGCTCAGTAGTGGGACGTTTATGGGCTGAGATGATGATCACTATTTATTTATTTATTTAATATAAAAGTAAAAAGTAAAAGTAAAAAAATTATTTATTTCATAAACTATTATACATAGTACTTGAAAACGTCATGATCACAAATGAAAAAAAAAAACAATCGAAATAATATTACACTAAATCACGAAGCTTAGATTCACTTACATGCAACAAAACAATTTAAAAATAAAAAATAATTAAGTGTAAGTGAATCTAAGTGCCAGTTCCGAGCCACCGCTCTGTAAGAAGAACTGGCAAGAAACTCACAGGCTATGCTCTTTTAAATATGTCCATTAGTTTGGTACTAGAATTACAATCTTCATTTGTCTGTGAAGCTATACAATGCAATATAACATAACCTTAACAATATTTATGTTTTCAAGTCATTCATATTAGAATAGCCTGTATGAAACGGCAGTTTAATCCCAAGCATTTTTATCTGCCATATAGTCTTTAATAGAATAATATCCCTTTGAAGACAGCTTGTGTTTTATTGTTAATTTAAATTCATTTAGGCTCAATTGCTGTATGTTGCTTGGGATTTTATTGTAGAATCGCACACATTGACCTTTAAAAGATTTGTTTATCTTTTGGAGCCTAGTGGCAGGTACAACTAATTTATGCTTATTCCTTGTGTTTAGGTTATGTACACAGCTTTTCTTACTAAATTGATCAGTATTCTTGTGTACATAAACCAGGTTATCATAAATGAATTGACCGGCCACTGTTAAAATACCAATTTCTTTAAACTTTTCCCTTAGTGAATGTCCACACGGGAGATTATAAATTGCTCGAATAGCCCTCTTCTGCAGCACAAAGATTGTTTGAATGTCTGCGGCACAACCCCACAGAAGAATACCATAGGACATAACACTATGGAAATAGCTATGATAAACTAGCCTAGCTGTTACAACGTCTGTTAATTGGCGAATTTTCTTTACCGCGTATAGTTTTACATGTCGGCTTACAGAGCAATGCTGGATGCATCCCTTTACACAATCCGAACATCCTATATGGGGACCCCACCAAGATCTTAGGATCTTAACCTCACCTGCAAGTGGTGCACCTGCCGATCAACGGACGAGGCTCTGGCGAACATAACAGTGCCCGGTAAGCGGCAATAGGCTCGACACCTATTACGTGGGACCAACTATATCATTGTCGAAGTGTGGGCGTATAATATGTACATATCCCCCAATGTATATATTTTTATTACTTTTTTAACCTACCTACATACAATGTTCTTCACAATAAAACGATCATTCATCTCGCATTATCTTAAATATGTTTAAAATATAATAAACAATTATAATGATATAAGGTTGGAAGATAAGTAGGGTAGATAAAGAACCAGTTTAACTTGAACCCTCGTTTTATCAAGTTAACAAGACAGTTTGGGACAAGTAACAATGGCATACGTTAACCGGGTCATTATATTTGACCTGTGTGTTAATTATAAACTAGAACTGCTTAATGTTGCTTTTATTATTGTCCTCGTTGCTTACCTACTACATAATAAAAGACCTAAAACAAAAACAAAAATAATATATATTGAATTAAACATAACACAAATTATTATATAATAATTACATATTTAATACAATAGCATGCTACAGCAATATATACATTATAATATAACATATTTACCATTTATAATACAATATAATATACATTTAATTTCATTTGAATATAATTATTACTGTATAATAAACCGAATACAATAATCTGAATATAAAAAGCTAGCATCCTCCTCTCTTCTAAGTTGCCATACCCTACAGGGTCCATATTGTATCTGTGATATTATAAATAACATCTTTGTAACATATGAAGTGCAATAAAAACATTGAGTATTGAGTGTATAAAAGTTGAAAAAATAGTAAAAGTTCTTTCTTACATAGGACTTCGGGAAAGTGAAGCGTCATGTCTGCAGTTTTGTTTTATTTTCTAAAATTTGTGATATTTCGAACATTAATGTGTAATAACGGTGGATTATTAACCGTTAAGTGTTTGTAAACGTACATGTGTTGGTAATTGAAACAAAACAGTGCAACATCACTTTTCAATTTCTCTCAAGAAATACATGTGAGATCTCAGTATAGTCCCACATCTTTACTGAGGACTTAGGGGTTTAGGGGAGAGCATCTCATTTACCATTTATCATCTTTATCACCACTCATGCTCATTTACTATGATTTATATATTTTTAATATATCTCTTACTTGACACTGGCTAAATGTGCTAAACGCACGAAGCCATTATTTAAAACAAAAAAAAAAGATCAACAATATCATTTAGATTCGTTAAATATTTACACACATAATGGAAATTTGATATTTTCTTTTATCGACAATGAAAGAGATATGATTGGTACCATAATTAAGAAATAAAAGCAAATGGAAAATTGGTCAAGGTTTGTCATTTTATCTGTCTGTTGTGGTTTTTTCTCAAGATTTGTCAGTACGTTGGTGACTCTTGTCGGGGGGATCTGTCTGTCAGCCTGTCGTGATTCTAAAGGGGGAGGGGATTGTCCGCCAGTCAGCCCGTCGGTGACTCTAACGAGGCTTTCAAAAGGCAACGAGATTGAGAAGAATGCCTAAAGAAACTCATCTCGGCTTTTTAAAAATTATGTCTTAAAATCTTTTCTTTTTCTGAATACCTTTATTGTATTAACATATTCCAACAGAAACTATTTATGTCTTTCAAATATATTGAAATATTGTGCGTTAATATTACTTTATGAAAAGGTGCCCACGGAAGATCAGCGTCGCGACATCTCTGTGATGTTCGACAATATGCTTAGTGGGCACCATTTCAATACAAGTTCTTCTTTCACTTAAATTCTTATTATTCTATTCTTGATTTGTGTTAACTATATTTTGTACTTATTTTATGTTAAATTTTTTTTCTTGCAACTTGTATTGAATAAATATTTTTCATTCTTTCTTTCTTAATTCATGAAGGAAATATAATAGTAAGTTTACCGCTGTTGTTCTTAAAACTACCAATATCTAACTATATACATATATCATCATATCAATAAATACATTTAAAAGAGCATACATAGCCTGTGAGTTTCTAGTCAGTTCTTCTCACAGAGCGGGGGCTCGGAACTGGCACTTAGATTTACCTACACTTGAATATTTTTTGTTTTTAAATTCTTTTGTTGCATATAAGTGAATCTAAGCTTCGTGATTTCAACAATATTTCGATTGTTAATTTTGACGTTTTCAAGTACTATGTAATAAATAGTACTTGAATAAATAGACGACAGGCGTAGTAGTGGTTTACGGGTTCTCGTAATCCGAGTAATAAACACACATATTTTTCGTTTGTAAGACGTCTTTAGATCCAGTGGATGAAGCCAAGGGAGACTCCTAGTATTTCTGAAGGGTGTAAAAATACCTCCAGCCAGTAGGCAGGATGACACACACACATTCATACATACAGACACACACACAATCACACGCATCCAACATGGTTTTCCTTTCAAGTTAAATATCACATTGTATACTCGTATGCAGAATTTATGTTTACAAGACACATTTTTTTCATTTATTCAAGTTTGGCTCAAAAGAGCTCTTATAAAGGTCGAAACCTAAAAACTAGCGCGCCCATTCACTGCGGGCGGGAGCTTGATCGTAAAAGAACGGGCCAGAAAATCGTCAAGGTTAGTTTTTTCTCCCGCCAGTTACATGAAAATGTACTTACTTACTTACTTGTTACAAGAGAATACTACTAAGTAAAACAATTTGACAAGGCGTCATCGTCGACCTATCCAAAAAGTTGCTCATAACAAACGTCTCATAACCCAGTTTATCGCGTTCTTATCAAATGCCTCGATCGACCAGATTTTATATTACACATAAACTTTGAAACCGACAAAATTCAGAAAACGTTTACTATCAGGCTCAGAAGGGGGGAGTGGGGTCACAGGGGACAATCTTAAGTCACAAAAATCCACGTACATCTATACATACCTAATATCACGCCTGTTTCCCCGAAGGGGTAGGCAGAGCCAGTAATAAAGTTGGTCCTGTGTAATACTGCGAGCCTATTGCCGCTTACCGGGCACTGTTATGTTCGCCAGAGCATCGTCCGTTGATCGGCAGGTGCACCACTTGCAGGTGGGGTTGGCTTGGGCTTCTTAGGTCTTGGTAGGATCCCTATACACCTCCATACAGACTCCATCATATCCTTGCATTATCCTGGTTTCCCTAAACTTGGGGCCCAGGGTTTGCTCACTTGCTTAACCAGATTTGGCTGCAGTCAATTATTACATGGAGCGACTGCCGTCTGACCGCAACCCAGAGGGAAACATCATTTTATGGTTAAACCAGCCGTCAGTCTGTTAGAAGGCACTGACTTCCTAATAACGACTGCCATTGATGTTCATGACAGCCGGGACCAACGGCTTAACGTGCTTTCCGAGGCACGGAGCAAGCGATAATTACGCACATAACTTCAAAAAGTCCTTGGTGCGCTTGGGTTTGAACCCGAGACGATTTGAATTTAAGGTCTACGGGTTTGGCCACTGGGCTATCGCTCATATTAATAATCGAGTACGTCTTTTTATTATCAAGATAGAGGTCAAAAGTGTTTGTTTCAAGAATTTTAATCTTAATCTTTCGACGAATGAAATTCTATTCAATAATATTTAACAAAAGACTTTAGTAATCAAAACACGATTGACGTGTTATATGATATGAAATACGAGTTATTAGTTTCATAAATTATTGTATTACATTGTAAGAAAGCATTTTGTAGTAGAACTGTAGAAACATTATCTAACCGTGTATTAAATGTGTCATACATAACATAGTATTGTTTTTTGAAGTGTCAAAATTTGTTTTTTTTTTAACTTTTTATTGCATTTTGTTCTGTTATAACAATGAGGTTTGTGTTGTGTCTTTTAAATATACTACGGAAGGTAAGAAAAAAAATATGTTTTTTTTTTATAATGGCTTTGTGCGTTTAGGACATTTAGCCAGTGTCAAGTAAGAAATTTATTAATAATATATAAATTATAGTAAATGAGAATGAGTGGTGATAAAGATGATAAATGGTAAATGAGATATTCTCCCCCTAAACCCCTTGAGTCCTGAGTAAAGATGTGGGACTATACTGAGATCTCACATGGACTTCTTGAGAGAACTTTTTGTTTTGTTTCATTTACCAACAGTCATATACATGTAAAGTAAAGTAAAAAAATATTTATTTCATAAATTATTATACATAGTACTTGAAAACGTCATAATAAAAATTGAAAAAAAAACAATCGAAATATTATTACACTAAATCATGTCCCTTATATTATAATTTCAATAATCATTTTCGCATTGTGTTGATGAAAATTGTATTTATGCCAAATCAGCTATAAAAACTAATAAACCAAATTTCGATTGTTAAATCGTGTTTTATGTTTAATGCAATTCATAATTGAATATTGTGCAAAAAGAATTATAAAAATACTTAAACACTAAATTATTACATAGCAAGATCTAAACTCAAACCAGGTTCAAGACTAGTGTTGTCACTGTCATCATTTTATCAATTAAAAGTAACAGCACTATTTTTAAACCTGGTGTAACTCGTTTTGTAAAAAGTCCTTTTGGCTTGTTTGTAAATACGTACTTAATAATGAATATAGGTAACATCGACCAGCACAAATATAATGTTCTTGCACTCAAAGATTGGTCCTATGTGGGAATCGAACCCACGACCTCACAGCGGTGAAAAATTGCGCCGCCATTGCAATTTTGGTCGTCCAATTCGTAGCACGGACGCATTAACGGGCGATCATCACCATCATCATCTCAGCCATCTGACGTCCACTGCTGAACATAGGCCTCCCCAATAGATTTCCACATTGAGCGATCCTGAGTCGCCTTCATCCATCGGCTTCCCGCCGCCTTCGGTCCATCGCGTGGGAAGCCGTCGCACGGGGGATCGCTAGTCCTAATATGTCAAGTCAAGTCAAAGTCAAAAAATATTTATTTCATAAACTACATATTACATAGTACCTACTTGAAAACGTCAAAATTAAATATAAATATTTAAAAAAAACATTCGAAATATTATTACACTGAAATCACGAAGCTTAGATTCTCTTATATGCAACAAATCAATTAAAAAAAATTGTGTAAGTGAATCTAAGTGCCAGTTCCGAGCCCCCGCTCTGTAAGAAGAACTGGCAAGAAACTCACAGGCTATGCTCTTTTAAATATATCCATTGGTTTGGTACTTGAATTACTAATTACTATCTTCATTTGTCTGTGAAGCTATACAATACAATATAATATAACATTAACAATATTCATGTTCTAAGTCATTGATATTAGAATAGCCTGTATGAAACGGCAGTTTAATCCCAAGCATTTTTATCTGCCATATAGTCTTTGATAGAATAGTATCCCTTTGAAGACACCTATATCGCGAATGTATGTACGTATGTCGTAGGTAATGTATGTCGTATGTGTGTTCACAGTGAATAAAAACCAACTCAGAACACGTAGGGTCCTCATGACGGGTCGCTGACACGCTCCTATTGTGCAAAAATGAGGCCAATATAATCTTAGGACCAATTTTAAGATGTCTGTCTGTTGTAAATGTCAATGAACGCTTCTTTTTTCTTGATGACTTGGGTTCAAAAATATTTATTTTTACATTAAACACCATACAGTCACTTACATGAGAAATTTACAATAAATGTGGGTAAAAATAAATCTGTCGAGTAGGTATGAAAAAAATAAATTGGGAACAATCTACCAGGGCAGTGTACTTACTTAGCATATTTTAGAACCAAAACACATTTCATACCACTTGATATATAGACCTGTACGGAACGAATGGCACTTCCTGCCAATGTGAAGATCTTCCACCGGGATGGATGTGCTCCAACCGAAGATGGTTGGGTGTTGTATATATAGTTAAGAGCTTACAAGAACCCCCTCTCATCTCACGGGGAGTCGTAAGAGTCGATGAAGAGAAATCCTACCGGATGATGGGCAATAGCGTCATCCTGCGTACTGGCTGGAACTGCGATCACAAACCCGCCTGCCCAGCGTGCTGATTATGGGTGAATACCCCCAATAGAATGTAATCTATTGGGGAGGCCATGTTCAGCAGGACTTATAAGGCTGATATAATGATGAGGAATTCTGTTTGCGTGATTCAGGTTTTCATACATTCATACATACATGAGGCATTCTTATCAATCTTAAGGCATTCTTCTCAATCTCGTTCTTTTTTGGAAGCCTTGTTAGAGTCACCGACAGACTGACTGTCTGATGGACAATCCCCTCCCCCTTTAGAATCACGACAGGCCGACTGACAGATCCCTCCTATAAGAGTAACCGACAGACTGACAAATTTTGAGAAAAAATCCACAACAGGCAGATAAACTGACAAACCTTGACAAATTCTGACAGAGAATTAATTTGTTTTTATTTCCTGATTATAGTACCGCTTATATCTCTTTCATTGTTGTTAAAAAGAAAAAACTGGAACTTTCATTTTGTGTATAAAAATTTGACGAATCTAAATGATCCTGTTGATTTTAAAGACCATAAAGTATATATTATTTTATTTTTAACACTACACGTTACGTGACATTGCATTATACGGTGCCCACACAGCAAAATATATAGTTAATCGTTAGTTTACATATAGAAAAGCTGATGGTCATTGCAGTATGACCCACAAGTAAACCACGAAAGTAATTTATAGTCGAAAGTAACATTAAATAGGCAGTACTCGAACAGAATACCGTTAGCGTTTAGTGAAAGTTTGGACAAAATTAGTTTTGGCTCTTTGTGGAGTTCGAACATTAGTGTTAAAATAGTGTGGCTTGTGAAATACATACAGACTAATAATTGCGTCTGTTTTCAGGCAACTTATTTTACCTTTTCTCTTCTTCTTTTAAATAATGGCTTCGTGCGGTTTGCACATTTAGCCAGTGTCAAGTTAGAGATATATTAATATCATATAAATTATAGTAAATGAGAATGAGTGGTGATAAAGATAATAAATGGTAAATGAGATACCCTCCCCAAAGCCCCTTGAGTCCTCAGTAAAGATGTGGGACTATACTAAGATCTCACATGGACTCTTTGAGAGAATATGAAAAGTGATGTTGCACTGCTTTGTTTCATTTACCAACACTCATGTATATTCACAAACACTTAACAGTTAATAATCCACCGTTATTACACATTAATGTTAGAAATATCACAAATTTTATAAAATAAAACAAAACTGCAGACATGACGCTTAACATTCCCGCCAAGATACCGGGAATTGTAATACTAAAAGTAAAAAGTTTTTTATTTCATAAACATAGACATAGCACTTGAAAACGTCAAAACAAAATATAAATTAAAAAAAACTAAATATTACTACAATGAAAACACGAAGCTTAGATTCACTTACATGCAAATAAATAAAAAATTGGTGTAAGTGAATCTAAGTCCCAATTCCGAGCCCCCGCTCTGTGAGAAGAACTGACAATGTTTTTAGAGTCTGCTGATTGGCATGTGAGGTTGACTTTGGTTCCTAAGGTCTGGTAACGACTGGTCTCTATTTCGACGTGGTAGGGGGGCTTAGTACCTCCCGGTAGGGCGGAGGAGCCATTAGTACTGACTGCCGAGGGGTAAACTCAGAGGGACCTGTGGAGGGTGCAGCGGGCGGGCCAGGAGTGCCTGCCAAGCAGCGAACGGAGGGACTTTGGCAGCAGTGTTCCCTGCTGTCTAACCACAGACTCTTCGAGAAGTCGCTCAAATACGCTATGGTCGCACAAGGAGATGGTCCTCCCGGTTTTGGCTCCAGAAGGGAGGGGTGTGGACGCTGCAACCCAGGTACTGGCCCCCCGCCTCTTTCACAACGAGCAGCGGGCGTCGCCGGTATTACTGCTGGCGGTCGTGTCTGCCTGTGGTGAGTCCCACAAATCCCTCTCGGTCCCCTTCGAGAGACTACGTAAAGAAAAAAGGGTTTCTAAGGTCTTGGCCTATGGCTGACTACGCCCAGTACTGTGACCAAAGACGATACTGTTACATTTAAGTTACTTAACACTGGCAATTACTGTAAACGTATGAGTCCATATCTAAAAAGGATTAATTTCTACCTTTCTTTCAAATTTAGTGACTGCCTCTGACTGCAGAATACAAGTTTTTGTAGATTTATTAAATTGATTTACTATTAAGTACTCTTTCTTGTAACTGGCGGGAGAAAAACCAAACTTGACGATTTTCTTAAACGTTCTTTTACGATCAAGCTCCCCGCAGTCAATGGGAGCCAAACTTGAATAAACGATTTTAACTTTACGAAAACAAAAGTGGCGAATCTCGGTCACCCATTCAAGGGAACTCTATATATATCCTTTATTGCACATAAACATTCATAAAAATACATGTACAAAGGTGAGCTTATTTCTATAAGAAATCTCTTCCAGCCAACCCTAGCAGAAGTGTCAGAGATTAGTGTGGGGGATCACAATAAGAAATAATAAATTAATATAATATAATAATATTGGCGGGAAAAATAATAATAATAATAACAACTAAACTAAGAAAGAAAACATATAATGTAAACATATACAAATAACATAATATATCAGTCTGGGAGCATTATTTGTCTTTGTAATTTTACATATGTTATATTATGTATGTAACTTTAAATTATATATTTCATGTAATAATTAATATGTATGTGTGAATTTATTATTTACTTATAAGTAAGCAAGAGCACTCTGTTGTGCCTACTCTATCTCATTATTTTTTATTCATTGTTTCCTGTCCATCCTAAGGTTGCCTGGAAGAAATTGCTGTTAGTAATAAGGCCGCCCATTGTACCATATATTTGTTTATGTGATTTTATTACTTTTTAATTTTTAGTGTACAATAATGTGTTCATTCATTTTATATTAACAAATAAATACATTCTAAATAAGTGTTAGCTCTGTTCTAAAAGCAACAGGTAGTAATTCTTTAGTTTCTGCTTAACTTTAACGATCGTCTTCGTCTGTTTGCCTAGTATCATAATCATAGTTCTTTAAGAAAGTATGGCGTAGTCACAAGCTTTCATTGTATGTGCTGGTGTATAAAATGCATATATTACACAACATGTTTTTGTAGAATGTGAGAAAATTCACACAGTTTTCTGTTTGTCTGGGCTGTGTTTGCAAATCAACTTAGATCGGTAAGTATTTCGTGTGAGTTTTGACAGCATCTCGTTTTAGAAATCAACATTAATTGCATATTAATAATAATAATAATTTATTTCTGTATAATAACTAGCCTAATTACAATAATTTACGAACATAAATTGGGTTAGTAATGCAATTAATTAAAGTGTCATCTATTTAAACTAAGTAAACTTAATTACTTGTGTCTTAGGTATCCACAATAAATACGTGTTAGTGCTTATTTGACAAAATTCCTTACAAATAACAATGGAGTGTGCTTACGCAATTCAATTTATTTTTGACGTGACAACGTCTTATAAATTGGTTTGCCGGGTGACACTTTGAGAAACTGCGTTACGCTTCGCTCACGTTATGCGGTCACAATGAGAGCGAGTGAGAGGCACGCGTCCCTTCCACTCGGGCATGGTTAGCCCGCCTAAGAGCGAGAGAGACAGACATAAATATAATTCTTTGTATAAATAAATGTTTTAAATTGTTACTATTATATTAACGATCTACCTTTCTATACTAGAGATCTGTGCGAAACAGTTTTGTTTGCTGACGATACGTCTCTGATATTTAAAGTGAACAGAGGCAAGGATCATTCTGACGTGATAAATAATGCTCTTGCGAAGGTTTTACATTGGTTTACGGTTAACAATCTATCTCTTAACGCAAGTAAAACTAAATGTATAAAGTTCTCATTGCCTAATGTTACAAAAGTCTTAACTAACTTGAAAATGAATGGCAAGAATATCGAGTTATTAAATGACACAAAGTTCTTAGGCATCAATATTGATTTTAAATTGCAGTGGAACCCTCATATAATGGATTTGTCCGGAAGGCTTAGCTCAGCATGCTATGCCATCAAAAAGATAAGACTCATAACAGACGAAGAAACAGCTAGATTAGTTTATTTTAGCTATTTTCATAGCATTATGTCATATGGTATGTTATTGTGGGGATCTGCTGCGGACATACATAATATATTTGTACTACAAAAGCGCGCCATAAGAGCTATCTATAATCTTAAGTCCAGAGATTCTCTTAGAGAGATGTTTAAAAGAATTAACATATTAACGGTTGCATCTCAGTATATATTTGATAATATAATGTATGTTCGCAAAAACATTAATACATTTGATAAAAATTCAAAAGTACATAATTTTAATACTAGGAATAGAAATAAGCTCTCTCTGCCAAATTGTCGACTTCACAAAACTAAAAATTCATTTTTGGGTCATAGTATCAGATTTTTTAATAAAATTCCGCAGGAAATAATTGATCTACCATTGGCAACTTTTAAAACTGTAGTTAAAAAGCAGTTTCTTCAAAAGGGGTATTATGCTGTTAATGATTACTTATCGGATAAACAAGCTTGGGCTTAACATTTTCAACTTGTATGTGTATATTAGAATAAAAAGTCAACCAGATCATTGTCGTGACCATCCCTTATTGTACAGGCTCAGCTCAGTTTCACAATACATACTTACTTGACTGTGATGGAAGGTTCCCTTAGTGCTACTTTATTGGTTACAGCTTCGGGGGACCCTTTCAGTATCATCAAATTTACACTGTGTGTGTCATGTAACAAAAATAATTTAAAAGAGCATAGCCTGTGAGTTTCTTGTCAGTTCTTCTCACAGAGCGGAGGCTCGGAACTGGCACTTAGATTCACTTACACCTAATTTTTATTTATTTGCATGTAAGTGAATCTAAGCTTCGTGATTTCAGGGTTGATATTATTTTTTTTTCATGTATATTTTGTTTTGACGTTTTCAAGTGCTATGTAATAGTTTATGAAATAAAGAACTTTTTACTTTTACTTACTTTACTATTATTTCATCCTTCTTCCTACTATACGAATGAATATTCACATTAAAATTATTTTACCACTCAAAGTCGTTGTCACGTAAAACTTTCGCCCGTATACCGACTTTACAGGCAACCAATTTTTTGCATCATTTTACTTATTCTATGTAGCGTTATATTGACTGGATGTTTTTTTCTTGGTGGCTACTATTCTAGACCAACGCCACACAGCACATTCAAATGACGCGTTTTAATGCTTGCTACTATTTAAAACCAACAAAATTTAATTATATATTTAAATCCTAGGATTTATAATAGTATTTTTGATGAAAATATGTGTAAAAGTAGAAAAAAAAAATATTAAAAAGAAACTTAAAAAATATTTGGGACTTCTTGGCGGGAAAGTGAAGCGTCATGTCTGCAGTTTTGTTTTATTTTCTAAAATTTGTGATATTTCTAACAACGATGTTGTGATATATTATTAATATACATTAAATCTGATAAGTAATGAGCACTCTTTTCTTTTCCAGAACAAAATGAAGAGCTTTCTGGTCTTCTGTTTGGTGGTGATGGCGTGTGGGGTCTTCGCCAAAAATAAGAAATCAGACGAGAAAGTAAGTGATTTAGTAATAAAAAAATAAAAAAAAACAATATTTATTTGCATCACCAGCTATAACTATTAGCCCGGAGGCCAGCGTAGCTGCCGGCCACCGAGAATGTGGATATGTAAATGGATACACTCTGACAGCCATCCTTGCCGTTATTCACTACTCGACGAAAACCGCTTTTGTCTAAACCTTCTTGGGCTGCTACTTTACGAGCAACTACGAGAAGATGTAATTAAGATATAATTTATTTTATTTTTATGGTATGTGCCTTTTGATTGTGAATTATTGTTAGTTAATTAGAATAATAATGATATATTTTTTTTTATTACACAACTTTAATATTTGTATTCGCATGTGATTTGTATTTATAGAAATGTTCCACACAATGTATATTGTTGAGAATAAATGATTGAATTGAATTGAAAAAAAAAATTGAATTGATGACCTAAAAGCTGCTCATCTTCATCTCCAGATTTAGACAATTGAGAGATAGGTTTCCGTGGTATCACTAAAATATGAGTAAGTGTTTGAGGGCTCACATCATGAAATGCTACACACTGGTCGTCCTCGTAAACAAATTTGGCCGGTATTTCTTTGATTTGGAAGTTATCTTGGAACTAAATATTTTGTGTGATTGTAAGAGAATTAATTATAACATCATAACCTCGGCATATGACACGCACTTATTTCACGGTATGAAGCGCTTCCATTTTTTTTTGGACTGCATCGACTGCTTACCATCAGGCAGGGTGTAGTCATTATGACATCTCACATTAAAAAAAAAACATGAACGTCCGACTACTGAGCACTCCTCTCTCTCTCCAAGGTGTGAGAGATTTAGGACATTCTCCATTAATCTCTTAACGGGCAGAACATGTTAAAGATTTTCATCGCTTTTCCGACTTAACGATTTAAGGTTCATTTTATGGTAGGAATATTTTAACCACTACCTCATCATCATCATCTCAGCCATCTGACGTCCTGAACATAGGCCTCCCCAATAGATTTCCACATTGAGCGATCCTGAGTCGCCTGCATCCATCGGCTTCCCGCCGCCTTGACCAGATCATCGGTCCATCGCGTGGGAGGCCGTCCTCTACTACGTTTGCCGGTTCGCGGTGGCCATTGAAGAACCTTAACGCCCCATCGGTCGTCGGTTCTTCGAACTATGTGCCCCGCCACCTTGCAAAGGTGCAAAGGGTTAAAAGGACCCAGTGTGCCATCAGCAGCGGCAGTTGTTTTGGCGTCTTCTGGTCGAACTAACTAACCATGACATGTAAACCAATAACACCGGTGTAACCCATGTTTCACAATAAAGATATTTTGAAATGAAATGAAATGAAATAAAATTTTATTTAGACATAAATACACATAAACAAAAAACAGTATTCAAATCAGTAAACAATTTTTACACATAAGTTTACATATAGTATGCCTAAAAAGGACTCCACTCAGCATGTGCTGCAGTGGAGGGCCACAACAGCGCTGGTCTTCCGTGGAGACCTTATAACTTTCGTGTGCAACAGCCACACAAAAGGCAGAAACTTAACAATAAAACAAAATATTCAAACCACAAAATACAATTAAATGAAAAGTTAAAGTAGTAAAAGTAATAAAAGTAGTGAGTTACATCAGAATCACACTTACTTATGTATATCATATGAAATTTTGATATTTGATTGATATTTGAACTTTTCTAGGCGTTTATTAAATTAGCCGTGTTTAGTGCCCTAAATTTGATAAAATAAAATTAACTGCCAAAGATGGTCATGATAGCCGGGGCCAACGGCTTAGCGTGCTTTCAGAGGCGCGGAGCCAGCGACAATTACTCACATAACTTCAAATACTCTCGTTTCAGCGTCGGTCGTGAAGACATGGTTGTTCTGAGGCTCCTATCTTACCTGAAGATGCCCTGTGTAAGGAAACACGTGTCGTGTTGATAGTTTCTCGACTTTTTGGGAAATTATAGTAGAGCGGGAATTGTTACAAAGATATTTTTAATCCATCACTTGCTTAACTTCGAAAAGTCATAGGTGCGCGCCACCAGGGTTTGAACTCGAGACCCTCAGAATTGAAAGGCAAGGGTTAGCGCCTCTGGGCTATCGCCGCTCAATATAATATTCCTTTACACCCTTACATTGACCATAATCATGTATTTACAGAAGCTGAAGAAGATGTATTTGAAGCGCCCGAAGCTCCGCGGTGCTCGGTGGTCGGAAACAATCACCGAAGTAAAGCAGAGTTTACAGAGGTCAGTCCTTGGATGGATGACCGTTTGTGTGGCATTTGATAACGAGCGCTTCCGTACTTCGGAAGGCACGTTAAGACGTTGGTCCCGGTTATCACTAAATGTGGTAGTCGTTAAGCCATGTTAGAGGCCTAAATGGGCGGCTTGAAAAATTTTAACAGCAGGACGCCATACACCTGCCTCCGCCAATCCGCACTGGGTCCGCGTGGTGGAGTATGAACCAATACCCTCGCACCTTGATATGGGAGAGGAGGCTCGTGCTCAGTAGAGGGACGTTAATGGGCTGAAATGATAATGTATTTACAGGTAAAGATAGCTGTTTACTACGAGTCCCTGTGTCCAGACAGCAAGCGGTTCATCACGGAGCAGCTGGCCCCGGTCTGGAGGGACTTCAGGGGAGCTGTCAAGGTCAAGCTGGTGCCCTACGGGAAGAGCACGGTCAGTTCTTATTAATAATAATAATAATTTACTCTTTATGATGATGATGATAAAATAATAAACATACATACATTCACGCCTGTTTCCTTGAAAGGATAGGCAGGGGCATATTATACGCCCACACTTCGCCAATTATATAGTTTATTTATTTTTTATTAAATTTTTTTATTTCATTTATTTTATATTTATTTATTTGTATTAATTACACGGGCTGGCCCAATTCAAACTCAGTGAGTAATTTTACATGCATATAGTTAAAAATATAATTAAAAAGGACATAAATATTCACAAAAAGACGACAATTTTGCCTGGATGATGCCACGTAATAGGTGGCGAGCCTATTGCCGCTTACCGGGCACTGTTATGTTCGCCAGAGTATCGTCCGTTGATCAGCAGGTGCACCACTTGCAGGTGAGGTTGGCTTGGGCTCCTTAGGTCTTGGTAGGATCCCTGTACAACTACCATGATAAAGATTACACATAAAAACAAATAAAATTAAACAGGGAAGTATATACAATGGGCGGCCTTATCGGTTAAAGCAATTTCTTCCAGGCAACTTTAAATGGAAAGAAAAGTTAAGGACACGAAAGGGTACATCAAAACAAAATAAACAAACACAAGTCAAAAAATAAATTAGACTAACAAACAACAATTATTCAGAAATACAACAAACTAATAAACACAACAATAATTATTCATATTCAAAATATTCATAAGCATGTGCCGTGTGGTACCGGCCTAAACTAACTCAATTCAATTCAAAATTCAAAATTATTTATTCAAGTTCGGCTCAAAAGAGCTCTTATGAAGGTTAAAACTTAAAAACTATCGCGCCCATTCACTGCGGGCGGGAGCTTGATCGTAAAAGAACGGGCAAGTAGATCGTCAAGGTTAGTGTTTTCTCCCGCCAGTTACAAGAAAATGTACTTAATAGTAAAACAATTTGACAAGGCTACAAAAACATGTGTTCTGCAGTCACAAGATATAAAAGAAAATAACTCTTTCTTTAGTTATACTAGCATATTTACAAATAAAAAGAATTTTAGCGAATATTCTTAAACCTAAGTCCACCTTTGTACTTTTGTTCTTAAATACTATTTTTGTAATGTGATTATGTTTTATGTGCATTAAAGGATTAATAATAAAAGCTACAGATTACAATGAATATTGCAAACAATGAAAAAGGCGGTCTTATCGCTAAAAGCGATCTCTTCCAGACAACCCGACGCAAAGGAGAAAACAGGAAAGCAGTAGGCAGAGCACATAAACTTTTAAAAGAATAAACACTAAAACTATTTGTTAAATATGAATAAAACTAGAAGCGCCCTGCGGTTTTACCCGCGTGGTCCCCGTTCCCGTGGAAATATCGGGATAAAGAGTGTCCTATATGTTAGTCCAGGACTGCAGCTATACACGTACAAAGTTTCATCACAATCGCTCCAGTAGTTTTTGCGTGAAAGAGTAACAAACATCCATCCACACATACAAACTTTCACGTTTATAATATTAGTAGGATATTCAAGTAATAATCATTTTTTCTTTTCAGCACGAGAAAAGGAATAACCAGTGGGAGTTCATATGTCACCATGGCCCCGATGAATGCTACGGTAACAAGGTAAAAAAAAAATGATTATATTAATAAAATGTAAATAAAAAATATTTTTATTGTAACTAATAAATCTGACGTCCAATTAGGCCACTAACATGGCTTAGCGACTACCACATTTATGCAGAAACGGCACCGTCTTTCCGTGGCTTTCAGAAGCCAGCACGGAAGCGCTCGAAATCAAATGCCACACAAACGGTCACCCATCCAAGGCATGACCTCTTAGAACACTGTTTTACTTCGGTGATCGTTTCCGATCAGCTACGATTAACAATCGAATAGCTACGATAAGAGTTCAAACTTCAAATCTTTTTATTCCATAAACTATTACATAGTACTTGAAAACGTCAAAATTAATTAATATAAATACAAAAAACAACCGAAATATGATTACACTGAAATCACGAAGCTTAGATTAACTTACATGCAACGAAACAATTAAAAAAATATATTGAAGTGTAAGTGAATCTAAGTGTCAGTTCCGAGCCACCGCTCTGTAAGAAGAACTGGCAAGAAACTCACAGGCTATGCTCTTTTATCGATCGCTATGTCTAAGGTTATAATTTCTTAAACCATACTGAAATATTATTATCCGACGTTTATCTTGGAGTACCTATGCATATTAAAACTTAACTATTACATTTAAGGGACTGCAACATAATGTTTTGACGTGACAACGTCTTATAATTCGATAGAGCCGGCTGCACGCACGAAAAAACATGACTCATGCGGCGTTACCTCGCTCTGAGGCGTTCCATGTAAGGCTTGAAGTGCAAGCGAGAGCGCGGAACGAGCGACAAAGAAGCACAATCGGCCTTTGCGTTCGGCAGCGTTCGACATCCGTCTCTCTCCTACTTGAGTGAGCGATGCGTCTGCGTGGACAGCTGCTGCTTTATTAAACAAATGAAATTAAAATTTTCTTTTGAAAAATGCTACCATTCCATCAGTATTTTCTTAAGACGTTGTCACGTTCAACTATCGTCAGTAAACCGACTTTGGAGACAACCAATTTTTTTTATTTATTAAATAATTATTTTGTATCTTCATATGGGTGTATGAAGATCCTATCAAGACCTGAGGATCCCAAGCCAACCTCACCTGTAAGTGGTGCACCTGCTGATCAACGGACGAGGCTCTGGCGAACATAACAGTGCCCGAAAAGCGACAATAGGCTCCCTACAGCAAGCAATAATTACGCACATAACTTTAAAAAGTCATTGGAGTGTAATGTCTCGCAATTGGCCTATCGCTGCTTCTGTAACGTACTGTATCTACTTTTGTGCAAAACATATTATTCACTCCTCGTTTCCAGGTCCAGGCCTGCATTCTGAAGGACCGTCAACTGCAGGATGTGGAGAAGATGGAGCTGATCATCTGTCTCATGGGCCAGGCGCAACCCGACAAGTCTTTGGACACGGTACGACTTACTAAATCCACTCGATAGTCTTCAGTGACTCACCAGCCCCCTTCTCGAGCATATTCTAATTAGAAACAGAGTATTTATTATAAGATTAGATGATATTAGATGTTTGGTACAGCGGTAATCTTAATACATTATTACTTATTATTACATTATTATTGATTGTATTAGATTTTAAGACATAATTGCAAAAAAGCCGAGATGAGTTTCTTGAGGCATTCTTCTCAATCTCGTTGCCTTTTTGGAAGCCTCGTTAGAGTCACTGACTGACTGATCCCCCCGATAAGAGTCACCGACAGACTGACAAATCTTGGGAAAAAGTGATTTATGATGGACAAGTGGATGGAAGTGTTGGGAGGGGAAGACCACGTAAGACCTTCCATGACCAAATACAAAAAATGTTAAGAGAAAGGGCAGGTCAAAAGTACCCTAAACCGACGAGCGTGTATGAGGAGGTTAATGAGAGGCAAGTGGAAGGATGTGATCTCTGCCGACCGCTACGGGAAAGAGGCGTGACATTATGTATGTATCCTAGCATTATCCCGGTTGCCTTAGACTAGCCCAGGGCCAGGGTCTGCTCAGTGGTCCAACCAGCTTTAGCTGACCTCCAATTATTAAAAGGAGCGACTGCCGTTACCGCCACAACCAATCATGGTTAAACCAGAAAATTAGAAGGCACTGACTTCCTTATAACGTCTGCCATAGATGTTCATGACAGCCGGGAACAACGGCTTAACGTGCTTTCGGAGGCACGGAGCAAGCGATAAATACGCAACCAGGGTTTGAACCTGAGTCCTTCTGAATTAGAAATTTATGAGCCTCGCCACTGGGCTATTGTCGCTTAATTTTCGTAATTAGGCTAATTATTATACTGAAATTCATAACTTTTAATCTTCTTCTTCTTCACAGGCATGTTAAGGCAGTACTTTTATAAACGAAGATTTTTTAAATAGAAAAATTCAATTAATCCTCGGTAGCCCGGGTAGATATCAAAACTTTAGTTAACCGGTGCACAGGGGGCCTACCGCCGAATTCGATGGATTACTGGTAATCCATCTAGATTAAACTTTGTTTACGTTCATTAATCCATACCGGGGAATCTGCCGACAGCCACCTCTCATTCATGACCTTCAGTCCGTGACAGACCAATAGGTAAATGGAGAACGCCATTTTGTTTCGATTTTCATGAGTTCGGCGGTACGACAGAATCAATTCGAAATCCATTTTGCCTTATAATCGATTGCCATCGAACTCGGCGGTAGGCCCCCTGGTCTGTATGATATGATAATACAAGTGTTTGATCCCCAGTGCCTGGTGCAAGTGAAGAAGGAGTCGGAGTCTTCGAAGCTGAAGCGCTGCGCCAGCGGCGAGCAGGGCGCGGCGCTGCTGGCTGCCTTCGGGGACAAGAGCGACACGCTGCAGCGGCCTCTTGCATTCGTACCCACCGTGGTACTCAATGAGGTAATATATATCATCATTATCATCATCATCTCAGCAATCCGACGTCCACTGCTGAACATAGGCCTCCCCAATAGATTTCCACATTAGCGATCCTGAATCGCCTGCATCCATCGGCCTCCCGCCGCCTTGACCAGATCATCGGTCCATCGCGTGGGAGGCCGTCCTCTACTACGTTTACCGGTTCGCGGTCGCCATTGCAGAACCTTGACGCCCCATCGGTCGACGGTTCTTCGAGCTATGTGCCCCGCCCATTGCCACTTCAGCCTGCAAACTCTCCTCGCTATGTCGGTCACTCCAGTCCTCCTACGGATTTCCTCATTTCTGATTCTATAAAGAAAGAAAGAAAGAAAGAAAAACTGTTTATTAGCGTTAGACATAAGTATACATGTCATATAAATATTACATTTTGAAACCTTATTCTATAGTTTAGTACTAACGCTAATCCGATGCTCACTCAGCATAAGTCGAGACATTTAACAATATCCCGACGCTGGTCTTCCGGAGACACCAGGCAATTGAAGTAACACTTTGCCTTATATATCTATCTATCACGTAGGGACACTCCGAGCATAGCTCTCTCCATTGCACGCTGAGCGACTTTGAGCTTTCTAATGAGGCCCATAGTCAGGCACCAAGTCTCAGTACCGTACGTCATCACTGGCAACACACACTGGTTAAAGACTTTCGTCTTAAGACACTGAGGTATTTTTGACGAGAAGATATAGCGCAGTTTCCCGAACGCAGCCCAACCGAGCTGGATTCGAGGTAATATATATGTTACCGGCCAAACCCGATTTTAGCACAAACTAGTACTAAAAAGTAAAAATAAACAATGTAGGAATACATGAAGTAAAATCGGTTCGAAATTTGGGGCTAATCATAGATGGAGAACAAAAATTTACTCAGCATATAAATAGTAAAATAATAGCAGCTTTTTTAAAATTAAAAATACTTTATAAAATTCGTCCTTATATTAAAGAGGAACTCCGCCATCTCTTAACAGAGTCTCTGGTACTATCTCATTTCAACTATTGTAGTTCTATCTATGGGCCCCGACTGAGCCGGGCCTTGGAATGTGCAATACAGCGCGTGCAAAATGCCTGCATTCGATATTCTTTTAATGACCCAAGGAGAGATTTTATACCTCCCTATCTACTACCTACAGTTTCAGATTTTTAGCAGCAAGAATATGGAACGACCTATCGCCTCCTCTTAGAAAGAAAATGAGCACAGGATCCTTCAAAACTATTTATAAATCTACATTGTTGAAATAACAACTTGCTGCTGAAAGTTTAAGGAACACTTACGTAACAGATTTAGAACTAAAGAACTATTTTACATAAAAACCCTATATTAACAGTATCTAAATCATACAGTAATTAATCAAAACAAACACACTTGCACACACACACCAACACATACAGTCACAGTCACTTACTAACACACACACAAGCTGAGAGAGATATTAACATGTTTTATATTCACATGTTTTATACTGGTCCTTTTTAGGATAATGTAAACTCGTTTATTAGATAAGTAGAACTGTAAACTAAGCGTGGCCCCCTAGCACATATTTCCCATAAGTACATCTCAGGAAACAGGGGTGGCTGAAAACCAGCGCCGAGTGTGTATACACTGGACAGCACAAGCTGAGCCATCACCTTTTTCTCTCTGGACCTTCGTAATTAAATTAAATTATGATTGTTTTTTTTTTTTAATAATGGCTTCGTGCGTCTAGCACATAAAGCCAGTGTTAAGTAAGTGATATATTAATAATATATAATTCATAGTAAATGAAAATGAGTGGTGATAAAGATGATAAATGGTAAATGAGATACCCTTCCCTAAGCCCTTTGAGTCCTCAGTATAGATGTGGGACTATACTGAGATCTCACATGAACTCCTTGAGAGAAAATTTGAAAAGTGATGTTGCACTGCTTTGTTTGTTGAGTCATGTCTGCAGTTTTGCTTTATTTTCTAAAATTTGTGATATTTCTAACATTAATGTGTAATAACGGTGGATTATTAACCGTAAAGTTTTTGTGAACATACATGAGTGTTGGTAAATCAAACAAAACAGTGCAACATCACTTTTCAAATTTTCTCTCAAGGAGTCCATGTGAGATCTCAGTATAGTCCCACATCTATACTGAGGACTCAAGGGGCTTAGGGGAGGGTATCTCATTTACCATCTTGATCACCACTCATTCTCATTTACTATAATTTATATTATATTAATAAATCACTTAAAAGAAAGAAGCAGAATTTGTGTCTGCGTATTTTTTGTTATTTTTTTATACTTGATTGAATATGAAGGTATCTAGTGTGTACTAAGGATAAGTGAATGCCGTTTACTGTTGAATCGGAGTGCAAGTTTAATTATTTATGTATTTAGTTTATATAAGAATAATGATTCCTGATTTGTACTCTGTTTCTATACCATAAATAAATTACCTATGTCATAATCCAAAAACATCTAAGTATAAACACTATTTAATTTTATTTACAGTACCTATAAAAACAGTGTAATTAGATAATTGACGACCGATATGGCGTGGTGGCGAGTATACCCGCTTTCCGCTCCAAGGTCGTGGGTTCGATTCCCACACAGGACAAATATTTGTGTGCATGAACATGAATATTTGTTCTGGTCTGGGCGTTTCCCTATGTATATTAAGTATTTATTTACAAAAAAATAGTATTTATGTATGTATATCCGTTATTTAGTATCCATAACACAAGTTCTTAATGATACTTATCTTGGAACTAAATGATTGGTGTAATTGTTAGAAAATATTATTATATTATTATTATTAATATTTATACTTATTTGCTAGCAGTTAACAATTAACCATAACAGTCAGAAGCATGGTCTAACTTGCGTCGACAAAACTACTCATACTCGCTCAATGACCGCCGGTAAACTCAATGTACCCAGAGTATACAATAATTATGGTGACAGGACTATAAAGAAACCGGCTTCCATACCTTTTAAATAGTATACCAGAAGCCATTAGAATGGAAACAAACAAACACAAGTACAAAGCAAATTTAAAAAAAAAACTATATTGGTGTATGTGCAAAATTGTAATTTCTTTATTAGTAAATAAGTTGTAATTAATATAAAAGGGGCTGTGACCCACAGACAAGCCAGTCAAACGGTTTTGTGGGATATGTTTTTATGTAACTTGCATTATTTAAAGCAAATAAACGTTTTTATCTATCTATTTATTGTATGCTTGCAGAAGTTCAGCCAGGAGAACCAGGACGAGGCCTTCTCCAACCTAAAGGCCGCTGTGTGTCGCGTGGCCACCATCAAACCTTCCATTTGTTAAGCTCATGCTATACACTACAATCGATATTGTCAAATTAATAAATTATTCTTAATATTTTTGTAATAAGATATAATGCGTTTCATTTTACTTTCTAACATTAACTTCAAACATACATTTTGAAAAACTAATTAAAACAAGGGAAGAAAAGTATTTATTTCAATGATAGACGAACTCTTTTGCATCGATCAACAACTAGCTGAACTATTTTGCTTACCATTTGCTTGAGTCAAAAGCAGGATATCTCCTTGTTTAAAAGGCTGAAATAGTTTATTGCTTCAACATTAAAAAGTGCAAAAGCAACCGACCATGAGACGGTAGAATAGTTTTGTTTTCTTTCGTGACATGACAGGAGGTGGCAGTACTGTATTCCTATAATATTGATTCCATCATCTTAACACTATCCCGGTTGCCCTAAAATTATGCTAAGGGCTAAAGGTCTTCTTTCTGGTCTAAGCAGATTTCAGTTCATACGTGGAGCGACTGCCGTCTGACTGCAACCCAGAGGGAAACATCATTCTATGGTAAAACCAGCTGTCAGAATGTTAGCACTCAGAAGTATTTTAATAAATAATAAATTCAAAAGTACATAATTTTAATACTAGGAATAGAAATAAGCTCTCTCTGCCAAATTGTCGACTTCACAAAACAAAAAATTCATTTTTGGGTAATAGTATCAGATTTTTTAATAAAATTCCGCAGGAAATAATTGATCTACCATTGGCAACTTTTAAAACTGTAGTTAAAAAGCAGTTTCTTCAAAAGGGGTATTATGCTGTTAATGATTACTTATCGGATAAACAAGCTTGGGCTTTACATTTTCAACTTGTATGTGTATATTAGAATAAAAAGTCAACCAGATCATTGTCGTGACCATCCCCTATTGTACAGGCTCAGCTCAGTTTCACATAAAATACTTAGTTGACTGTGATGGAAGGTTCCCTTAGTGCTACTTTATTGGTTACAGCTTCGGGGGACCCTTTCAGTATCATCAAATTTACACTGTGTGTGTCATGTAATAAAAATAATTTAAAAGAGCATAGCCTGTGAGTTTCTTGTCAGTTCTTCTCACAGAGCGGAGGCTCGGAACTGGCACTTAGATTCACTTACACCTAATTTTTATTTATTTGCATGTAAGTGAATCTAAGTTTCGTGATTTCAGGGTTGATATAATTTTTTTATTTCATATATATTTTGTTTTGACGTTTTCAAGTGCTATGTAATAGTTTATGAAATAAAGAACTTTTTACTTTACTATTCTAGGTGTGAAATTGAGTGATAAGATTAGGAATGAAGTGATAAGGGTTGAAGCTGGTGTAAAAGAAGATATAGTGACAAGAATTGAGAAAGGTATGCTTAGATGGTTTGGTCATGTTGAGAGGATGAATGAAAGTAGATTAACGAAAGTGATTTATGATGGACAAGTGGATGGAAGTGTTGGGAGGGGAAGACCACGTAAGACCTTCCATGACCAAATTCAAAAAAATTAAGAGGAAGGGCAGGTCAAAAGTACCCTAAACCGACGGGCGTGTATGAGGAGGTTAATGAGTGTGAATGAAGCTAAAAGTGTGTGCCAAGATCGTAGCAATTGGAAGGATGTGATCTCTGCCTACCGCTACGGGAAAGAGGCGTGACATTATGTATGTATGTAGGATGTTAGAAGGCAGTGACTTCCTAATAACGACTGCCATAGCAATACCCTGACAGCTGGTTTAACCATAGAATAAGGTTTCCCTCTGGGTTGCAGTCAGACTGCAGTCGCTACTTGTAATTACTGATAATAAGACAAATCTGATTAGACCAGTGAGCAGATCCTGGACCCATAGTCTACTCCAGGGCATTAATAATGCCAGGATGATAATAGACTTAAGATGTTTGGTTACTATAGTATAGTGGTGTATAGGGATCCTACCAAGATCTAAGGAGCCCAAGCCAACCTCACCTGCCGATCAACGGACGAGGCTCTGGCGAACGTAACTGAGCCCGGTAAGCGGCAATGAGCTCGCCACCTATTACGTGGGACCAACTATTTAATTGGCGAAGTGAGGGCGCATAAATGCCTCTGCCTACCCTTACGGGGAAGCAGGCGTGAATATATGTATGTATGTTTGGTTAGTAATTCTTGAATCCCTCCTTTTTTATAAACAAGTAAGTTACAAATGATATGTAGTTAATATAATTTTTATGGCCATTATTGTAACCATGTGATATTCAAATAAATGAATATGAATATGGAAAGGTTACTAGAAATTGTGATAAAGGGTTAGTAAAGAGTATAAAATGACAGTTTATTTTGGTTACAATAAACATATGTACATACATTCACACCTGTTTCCCCGAATAGGTAGGCAGAAGCATTTGACGACCGATATGGCGTGGTGGCGAGTATACCCGCATTCCACTCCTGAGGTCGGGGGTTCGATTCCCACACAGGACAAATATTTGTGTGTATAAATATGAATATTTGTTCTGGTCTGGGTGTTTTTTCTATGGTTCTTATTATTCTGGGTGTTAGTATGTATTTATGTATGTTTATCCGTTATTTAGTATCCATAACACAAGTTCTTATTGATACTTATCTTGGAACTAAATAATTGGTGTAAGTGTCAGAAATATTTATTTTATTATTATTCACATATATTTATTTAATTTACACATAATTTATATTTTTTACAATTATTATATAACAAAAAAAAAATACAATACTGTAAAAAATATAAAAAACGGAGACCGCCGGTCGCGAGGTAACACCCAAACGACTGGCGGCTAGGGCTGCAGAGAGAGAAACCTCCTGACAATGCTCGCCGTATCGAGAAGCACTGCCTTTTGTATCTGACCCTTAACCCAGCTACCTAGCTTGAGCTTCTTAAGATATTGGTCGAAGCTCTTCGCTATCAACCCGTTGACCGTAACCACTATCGGAACAATCGTCGCTGAGTCCACATCCCACATGGCAGAAATCTCGTGGGCCAAGTCCAGATATTTACTTAATTTTTCCTTTTCTGCCTTCACGAGATTTTCGTCATGTGGAACTGTGATGTCAACAACAATTGCCCGGCGCTCTGATCGGTCCACCAAAACAATATCAGGCTTATTGGCGAGAATAGTTCTGTCAGTGATGATGGATCGATCCCAGTAGAGCAATGCATGACCATTTTCAAGAACTGGCACCGGTTCATATCTATAGTATGGCACTTCAGGTCCGACAAGGCCATATCGAAGAGCAAGTTGCTGATGGATGATCCTGGCTACAAGGTTATGCCTGTGCAAATACTCGCCGTTAGCAAGATGCGAACAACCCGAAACCACATGCCTGAGAGATTCTCCGGGTCGATGACATGCCCGACATATGTCAATAGTTCCATCTCTCAGTATATACTTTCGGTAATTGTTCGTCTTGATAACTTCGTCCATAATTGCACAGACAAACCCTTCAGTTTCCCCAAAGAGGTCCCCAAAACGTAGCCAATTCACCGAAGCGGAGATATCTACATCTGGGCCTGTAAGGGCCTTGTAGAATCGCCCATGGAGCTCCTTGCTTTTCCATATCTCCTTGCGATCCTGAATGCTTAACGTAAGCGGTTTACGCCAGTTCTCATTAGCTAAATTGAGTGGGGTAAGGTGTTTGTCAACTGCCACAACATCTCGATGCATCACGCAATTCGTGGTAAGGAAAAAATTTCTGAGATTGTACACCTCGCGATTGTGGAGTGTTTTAGCATTTAAAAATCCCCGACCACCAAATTTTCGCGGGATGTACATTCTCATTACCGACGAACGCGGGTGTCGCATGCGATGTGCCGTTAACAGTTGGCGAACCCTGCAATCAATGGCGTCTAGTTCAGTCTGAGTCCACCTTAGTATGCCAAAGGTATAAATGAGCAAGGGCATAACCCAACCATTGAAGGCACGTACCTTGTTACCACCAGACAAAAGACTATTAAGTACTTTTGTAAGACGACCAAAGAAACGTTCCTTCACTGATTGCTTTATGTCCCCATAATTTAAGCCCAACGATTCTGACATACCAAGATATTTATAGGTTTCACCTTCAGAGAGAGATCTGAGAGAAATCTCACTAGTAAGTTGTAAATTTGATGAATTCACAACGTTCCCTCGTTGTACTTGCATGACCGCACACTTGTCGATACCAAATTCCATGCCGATGTCGTTGCTGAATATCTGAGTGATATTCACCAATGACACTAGCTCCGAATTTTTGGTTTTGAAAAGTTTTAAGTCATCCATGTACAGCAAGTGAGAGATAACCTCACCCCCTCTTCGAAGGCGATAGCCTGATCCGGAATTCGTTAGCAAGGTGCTAAGAGGATTCAGAGCCAGGCAGAACCATAAAGGGCTCAGACTGTCGCCTTGAAGAATACCTCGCTCAATTTTAATTTGGTCCTGAGAAGCCGAGAGCTCCCCCCGGGTGCCCGGATGGCAAAGGACTGTGGTCCACTGTCTCATGCAGGATTTAAGGAAAGATCTTAGTTTTGTATCTACTTTATACAGTTTTAAGACCCTCTCCAACCACGCATGAGGCACTGAATCATAAGCCTTTTTATAATCAATTCAAGCAGCCGAAAGGTTACCTCGTCTTTTCCTGACCTGATTGCAAATAGCCATGTCAATGAGGAGAAGTTCCTTAGTACCGCGGGACCCAACCTTACATCCATTCTGAGTAGGGGCCAAAATTTTATTTGCCACTATGTGCATATTAAGTTTTTTGGTCAGAATAGGTGTAAGGAGCTTATAGATGGTAGGTAAGCATGTGATAGGTCGATAATTTTTTGGTTCCGCGGTACCACCGGACTTATGCAGCAGGAAAGTAACACCTGTTGTCAAAAAATTTGGAAGAGATCCAACCTCGAGGGCTTGCTGGAATTGTGTTGCAAGTAGTGAGTGAGCAGAACGAAACCATTTCAGCCAGAAGTTGTGCAGTCCATCAACTCCAGGACTCTTCCAGTTCTGAGTAGAACTTACTGCACAACTTACGTCCAATGGAACAATGGTAATAGGTTCCATGGATTCACATCTGCTTCTTACAACACTCATCCAGTCACCCTCGGTGTACTCGACCGGTACCGACCAAATGCTGCGCCAGAAGTTTTTCATGGTATCAACATCCGGTAAGTTATCATCTAGTACACGTTGGTTAGGTCTCTCCCAAATCCGGTATACCTTCCTCTGATCTTGTTGGAAGTTACGATTCTGCCAGTATCTATCCACACGTTCCCTATAGCGACGAATACGGCTTGCCCAAGCATAAATTTTCTGTTTCAAAAAGTCAATCCGCTCTGTGACACAAGCCAAATAATCCGATGATCGGATTCCGGTCCCGGCAAAGGCCTGTGACACAAAGCGCATTACTCGAGGTCGATGATTTCCCTCCCTGAAACAGATTAGCTTCCCAATGAGAGTCCTAAACGTATTGATACGTCGTTCGATCCTCAATTGCCGAGCAGGAGCACTAGGAACTGCACGTTGTGCACGAGGAGTGTCGACAAACTTTACATGGGCAACTTGACATGCTGCAATAGCTCCACAATAAAGGATCGAATGAGTATCAGTAAGATCTTTACTTGTGCTTAAGTACGGCTTGTGCTTATTATTATTATTATTTATATTATAAACCCACTTTTCGCTAATTATGTAGTTAGTCCTACGTAATATGACGATGGCGAGCCTATTGCCGCTTACCGGGCACTATTACGTTCGCCGCAGCCTCGTCCGTTGATCGGCAGGTGCACCACTTGCAGGTGAGGTTGGCTTGGGCTCCTTAGGTCTTGGTAGGATCCCTATACACCCAACAATAACCCTTACTAAGGGGGACGTATATATGTTATTAGTTGAGTTGTAGCTACAATTATCTTTGTAACAATTCCCGCGCAACTATAATGTCCCGAAAAAACCGAGAAAGAATTCAACACGACACGTGTTTCCTTACACAGTGCATCTTCAGGTAAGATAGGAGCCTCAGAACAACGATGTCTTCACGACCAACGCTGAAACGAGAGTCAATTCATTTCCAATGGATTTCCGTAAAGTAACTCCTGAATCAATAAATTATTGAACATGAATTGTTTATGAAAGGGGTTAAAATAAAACAGTAAAAGTAAGTAAAAAGTAAAAAGTTCTTTATTTCATAAGAACTTTATACATTTAGTTTTACTTGCGTTAAGAGATAGGTTGTTAACCGTAAACCAATGTAAAACCTTCGCAAGAGCATTATTTATCACGTCAGAATGATCCTTGCCTCTGTTCACTTTAAATATCAGAGACGTATCGTCAGCAAACAAAACTGTTTCGCACAGATCTCTAGTATAGAAAGGTAGATCGTTAATATAAATTAGAAACAATAAAGGGCCTAAAATCGAACCTTGTGGAACTCCCATAAGCAATGGCGCGCCAGAAGACTCGACTCTATTAATAACTACTTTTTGAGTTCTGTCACTCAAGTAAGATTTAATTAATTTTAAAGAATTACTATTAACACCATAATATGTCAATTTAGCTAACAAAGTAGGATGGTCAACGCAATCGAATGCCTTCGAAAGATCACAAAATACTCCAATCGCATCCTGCCTGTCCTCCCAGGCGTCAAATATATGCTTCATTAGGGCTACACCAGCATCTGTAGTGGATTTACTCTTAGTGAAACCATACTGCTGAGAATGAAATAAGGAATTCAGAGAGAAATGACAAAGTAATTGATTAAAAATAACTTTTTCAAATATTTTACTAAGAGCTGGGAGTAAGAGATGCCGTGTGGCGCCGGCCTAGAATAGCGTCACCCCTTCTCATCTCATGGGGAATCGTAAAAATCGACGAAGAGAAATGCTACCGGATGATGGGCAGCAGCGTCATCCTGCGTACTGGCTGGAACTGCGATCACCAACCCGTCTGCCCAGCGTGGTGATTATGGGCAAATACCCCCAAATGGAAAATGGCACACACGCGTAAACGGCCCCCAGTCCCCGGCGGCCCCGCTATTCCAGATTATGGTAGCGGTCTTGGTAACGGCGGGGCAGGGGGTGCTAAGAATCACCGGCAGAGATCCGGCTACCACCCAAAACGACGACTTCTGCACCTGGCAACTTATAACACGCGCACACTGAGGACCGACGAGAAGATTGACGAGCTGGAGGAGGAAATAGAGCGGTTGCACTGGGACATTATCGGATTATCTGAAGTCCGTAGACAGGGAGAGGATACGGTAATCCTTAAGTCCGGCAACTTGCTCTACCACCGGGAGGGCGATCGCCTGTCCCAAGGTGGTGTCGGTTTTATCGTCCGGAAGTCTATCCGTAACAACGTCGTGTCTATTCGGAGTGTGTCGACCAGGGTAGCGTACCTAATACTCAGAATCACCAAACGGTATTCGTTGAAGGTAATTCAGGTTTACGCACCGACCTCGGCACACCCTGACGAGGACGTGGAGATATTGTATGATGACATTTCTGCCGCCATTCATACTTCACCGACTCACTACACGGTTGTTATGGGAGACTTTAACGCAAGGCTAGGCCAACGAAGCGGTGACGAGCAGAAAGTGGGGCAATTTAGAATAGGGCGAAGGAACCATAGGGGACAGCGGTTGGCTGACTTCATGGAGAAGTAGGGCCTCTTTATGATGAACTCCTTCTTCAAGAAGCCACCACACAGGAAATGGACCTGGCTGAGCCCCGATGGTTTCACGAGGAATGAGATAGACTTCATCATGACCACTAAGCGACAAATATTCAATGATGTCTCTGTGATCGCCAGGGTGAAAACCGGTAGCGATCACCGAATGGTAAGGGGCACATTGAATATTAATATAAAGCTTGAAAGGTCCCGTTTGATGAGGTCTACGCTCCGACCCTCAGCTGCCCATATTCAAAACCCCGAGAACTTTCAGCTCGAGCTTCAAAATCGCTTCGCAGGTCTGGAGAACTGCGTAACCGTTGACGATATAAGCGGCGGGCTGGTTGAGACTGTCCACGTTGTCGGGTCCAAACATTATAAGACCCGACAAACTAAAACCAATAAACTGTCGACTCAAACTCTTAATCTCATGGAAGCGCGACGAGACATGCGATTGCAGTCTTCAGCGGAAGCGTCTTCTTACCGGCTCATCAATAGACAGATCTCGAAATCCTTGCGACTCGATATTCGCAAATTCAATACAAATTGTATTGAAGATGCAATAGAGAGGAACAGGGGTTCAAAAGTGTTCGCACGGGATCTGTCTATTGGTCAGAGTCAGTTGACACAGCTGAAGACCAACGAAGGCAGTCTAGTCACGTCGAGACCTGAGATTATGAGGGAGATCGAAAGGTTTTATGGACAGTTGTATACCAGTACGCAAGATCCCGCTACTTGTTTGGCTAAAGACCCTAGAGCCAAACTAACTCGACATACCACCGAAGACATCCCGGACGTCAGCCTGTACGAGATTAGGATGGCCCTGAAACAACTAAAAAACAACAAGGCACCGGGGGAAGACGGGATGACAGCAGAGCTTCTGAGAGCGGGTGGTACACCAGTACTTAAGGTACTCCAGAAGCTCTTTAATACCGTCATTCTCGAGGGACGTACGCCACAGGCGTGGTCCAGTGGTGTGGTTGTCCTTTTCTTCAAGAAAGGTGACAAATCCCTTTTGAAGAATTATAGGCCAATCACGCTACTGAGCCACGTCTATAAGTTGTTTTCACGGGTCATCACGAACCGTCTCGGTCAAAGGTTTGACGACTTCCAGCCTCCCGAACAAGCCGGTTTCCGAAAAGGCTTTTCAACCATAGATCACATTCACACGCTGCGGCAGGTTATACAGAAGACCGAGGAGTATAACCAGCCACTTTGCTTAGCGTTTGTGGACTATGAGAAAGCCTTTGATTCGATCGAGAGCTGGGCAGTGTTTCAGTCCCTGCAGCGATGCCGCATTGATCATCGGTATATCGAAGTTTTGAGGAGTTTATACAGAAACGCCACCATGTCCGTACGAGTACTGGACCAGTGCACGAATCCTATCCTCTTGCAGAAAGGCGTGAGACAGGGTGATGTCATTTCACCGAAACTGTTCACTGCTGCTCTGGAGGATGTTTTCAAGCTACTGGACTGGGAAAACTACGGCATCAACATTAATGGCGAGTATATGACTCACCTTCGATTTGCCGACGACATAGTGGTCATAGCGGAGTCGCTTGTGGATCTGGGCACAATGCTCGGAGACCTCGACAGAGCTTCCCGAAGGGTAGGTCTTAAAATGAACATGGATAAGACCAAAATCATGTCAAATATCCATGTTGTGCCTACCCCAGTAATAGTGGGAAGCTCGGCCCTCGAAGTTGTCGACGAGTACGTATACCTGGGACAAAAAGTCCAATTAGGTAAGTCCAACTTCGAGAAAGAGGTCAATCGTCGAATCCAGCTCGGTTGGGCTGCGTTCGGGAAACTACGCAAAATCTTCTCGTCCAAAGTACCTCAGTGTCTCAAGACGAAAGTCTTCGACCAGTGTGTGTTGCCAGCGATGACGTATGGGACTGAGACGTGGTGCCTGACTATGGGCCTCATAAGGAAGCTCAAAGTCGCTCAGCGTGCAATGGAGAGAGCTATGCTCGGAGTGTCCCTACGTGATAGAATCAGAAGTGAGGAAATCCGTAGGAGAACCAGAGTGACCGACATAGCGAAGCGCGTTTGCAGGCTGAAGTGGCAATGGGCGGGGCACATAGCTCGAAGAACCGACGACCGATGGGGCGTTAAGGTTCTTGAATGGCGACCACGAATCAGCAAACGTAGAAGAGGGCGGCCCCCAACGCGATGGACCGACGATCTGGTCAGGGCGGCGGGGAGCCGGTGGATGCAGGCGGCAAAGAATCGATCTACGTGGAAAGCAATTGGGGAGGCCTATGTTCAGCAGTGGACTTCGAATGGCTGAAATGATGATGATGATGATGATGGGAGTACTGATATTGGTCTATAGTTAGTAGGATCAGACTTCTCACCAGCTTTAAAAAGAGGTATTACTTTACTGTATTTCATTAAACTTGGAAATGAACCATCATCAATACATTGATTAAAGATGACTGCCAACTGAGGAGCAATAATATTAATGATAGATTTAATAATGTTGGTTGAGATTCCCCATAAATCCTCAGTTAATTTTAAATTTATTGTATTAAAAGTATTAACTATTGTAGAGCCATCAATATGTCTAAAACTAAATAATTCACTACAAAGAGGTACATTGTCTTCAAGAAGAAAGACTGCACGCTGAGTAGAGGAGTCAAGTGCTTGAGTTGTCTCTAATGGTATATTCACAAAGAATCTCCGAAATGCGTTGGCCACCTCTTCTTCTTCTACAATATCTTTATCATCGACTTTAAGAGTTATCATGCTATGATTATTCTTGTATTTTCCAGATTCTTGGTTTATGACATTCCATGTAGCTTTAATTTTATTTTTGTATGTTATTATAGTTTTTATATGTTAACTTAAAAAAAAATAACACTTTTTATATGTTATTATAGTTTATTAAAACGTCTGCTATACGCCCCGTCATCATCGGCTATTATTTGGTCTAGACTCATCAATTCAGGCTTAGACTCCTGTCCAGGAGTACTGCGGTATACTTCATACTGCCCCGATGTAAGTACCGACTTGCCGCATACTATTATTGTTGGGTACCCGACTCTGAAATGAAAGATACTTATTTCAGCCATTTTTGTTGGTGTGAATGGTGTTAATGAAGGGAATGGAGTGATTGAAGTGAATGGAGTGATTGAATTGAATGGAGTGATTGAAGTGAATCGAGTGATTGATGTGCATGGAGTGATTGAAGTGAATGGAGTGAATACAGTGATTGAATTGCATGAAGTGGATGCAGTGATTGTAGTGAATAAAATGATTGGAGTGATGGAACGAATGAAGTGATTGTAGTGAATGGAGTGATTGAACTGAATGGAGTGGTGGATGTGAATTAAGTGACAGACAAGAATGATTGACTTGAATTAATGATTTGATTACAAGACGTGAATGATTAAGGCGAATGGTTGATGTAACTGATTGGTGTGAAATAAGTGATTTAATTTAAATGTCATGAATTAAATGGAATGATGTATGTGAATATATTAGTGCGCGTTAGTTTATAAGTTTGACATTCATAAGAGCTCTAGTAAGCCAAACTTGATTAAATGACTTTTGAACTTTTGATATTCTAATTGTCACCTATCAGCCAGCAGCAGCCTCTTTCCAATGGTCCACTCGTGCCTGTCATCCAGCAGAACGTCGTCGCGGAACTTGGGAGACGAGCTCAGGGCTTCGTATACCTGGTGGACCTTGGAGGGGCCCAGTTGGGACCATTCGTTCGAACCTTGCTGTAAAATAAAGCAATTTAAAATTCTATACACTATTACATATAAATACTTTTAGCTACTTACTATTCATTTTGTTAATACATACTTGATATACATAGGAAAACACCCAGATCAGAACAAATAATCATGTTTATGCACTAAAGATTTGTCCTGCGTGGGAATCGAACCCTCCACTTCAAGAGCGTATTGCCAGTGTACTCTCTACCACGCCAAATCAAACGTCAAACTATAACAAGAGATACCTAATACCTAAGCATTATTTATCAAGCTCATCGAAGACTCTTACGACTCCCCGTGAGATGAGAGGGGGTGGGACTATTCTAGGCCGGTACCACACTTACATTCATAAACAGTAAAGGCTATACTACACGGGCGGTTCTCCCGCCGCGGGAATTCGCTTCTAAGCCGCACTAGATTTCATAATATATGGACATTGTATGCTACAAACTACACTGCGCGGTTTTCCGGCGGGAAAACACGGGGGGGTTATGCGCTATTGCGTCATTCTCCTTAACACTGGTGTCATCTGCAAAGATGCTGACGTTGCAAATGTGTATATGATGTACAACAATGGACCGAGCACTGAGCCCTGCGGTACACCACTGTGGATTTCTCTGTGGTCTGATAAGGTCTCACCAACTCTCACACGCAAGGTTCTATGCTGCAGAAATGCCTCAATCCATTTTAAGTGTGTCCCTCGTATGCCTACGTACTCCAATTTCTGAACAATATTTTTGTAGGCACTTTATCGAATGTCTTCTCGTAGTCCAAATCCAGCGGCTCAGCCAGGAAAGTGTTGGCGTGGCTTCTTTTACTTAACTACGACAATTCAGAGCTTCTGGACTTTCTTGGACACTCACACCCATGATCTTACACTCATAAATTCACACACTATCACACACACACACACTTACATGCTAGCTCACACTCACGCACGTTACCATATACGCACTCACGTTCTAATACACTCATTCTATACACACTCACAAAACAGGCTAACGTAAAGTCACTTAAGTACACAAATATATGGCTATAAATGTCTAGAATATAATATAATGATTGTTAAATATTTGCAACGCTGATAATTTCAAATTAATGCAAATCTCAAATTCTAGTCCCCAAGAGACAGGATTACCTAGTTTGGGGACTACCAGTGAATCAATGTTGTACCACTTTTTGGCTTTTTTTTTATAATGATGCGATGCCAAGTATACGTAAATGCATTACCACTTAAAAAAAAAAGTTTAAAACTATCACTGTCACTTTTATTTGATAAAATGAAGACAGTGACAGCACTAGTTTTAATCCTGGTTTAACTTTTGATCTTGTTTTGTAATAAGCCCCTAAAAAAACACAGTAAATTTACTTACTTACTTTCGGGCCAATGATTATGGCGCTGTAAGGCGCTATAGGCGATGGCCACCTTAGCGCTTTTTCGCTTGATAACGCTTCTAGACTGGCCGCTAGTAACCTATAAAAAATCTTGGTATTATTCCTCATACATACATACATTCACGCCTGTTTCCCCGAAGGGGTAGGCAGAGGCATATTATACGCCTACACTTCGCCAATTTTCGCATTTCACAAATACTGCGCGTAGTAACACTTCATGCCTAGGTGTCCACGGAAGATCAGCGTCGTGACATCCTATGGTGTCCGACAGTGTGCTGAGTGAACACCGTTTCAGTACATGGTTTAATGTTGTATTTTGCTTGTGTAAATTTAATCGTCGCTTTTTTGTGTACTTAATTACTATCTTTATTTGAACTGAATAAATTTATTTTCTTTCTTTCTTTCAATTATATAGTTGGTACCACGTAATAGGTGAGCCTATTGCCGCTTACCGGGCACTATGTTCGCCAGAGCCTCGTCCGTTGATCGGCAGGCGCACCACATGCAGGTGAGGTTTGGGCTCCTTAGGTCTTTGTTAAGGGATCCCTAAGCACCCCCTTATTATTCCTCATATCCTAGCATTATCCCGGTTGCCCTAGACTTAAGCTTAGGGCCCAGGGTCTGCTCACTGGTTCAACCAGATTTGACTGAATTTCAGTTATTACATGGAGCGACTGCCGTCTGACCTCCGCAACCTAGAGGGAAACATCATTCTATGGTTAAACCAGCTGTCAGGATATTTAAAGAAATATATATAAATATATATATATATATAAAAAATTAAAGCAAAATGGATTCTTTGTCAGAATTTTTAAAGTTTTGTCAGTTTATCTGTCTGTTGTGTTTTTTCAATATTTGTCAATCTGTGATTACTCTTAAAAAAAATACTTTATTGTCTTTAAGATCAACAGGATCATTTAGATTCGTCAAATTTTCACAAACAAAATGAAAATTCGATAATTATTTTAACAACAATGAAAGAGATATGATCGGTACCATAATCAAGAAATAAAATCAAAATGAAGTCTTTGTCAGAATCTGCCAGTTAATCTGTCTGTTGTGTTTTATCAAAATTTGTCAGACCGTTGGTGACTCTTATTGGGAGGATTTGTCAGTCAGCTTCTCATGATTCTAAAGGAGGGAAATTGTCCGCCAGTCAGTCCGTCGGTGACTCTAACGAGGCTTCCAAAAGATATATAGATAAAACGTTTATTGTACTAAATAAACACATTATATGAATGAATGATGAAATGAATGAATGAAATGAAATGAATGAAAATTATTTGTACGTGTGTTGTATAAATAAATAAATATTCTCTTACAATCACTCCAATTATTTAGTTCCAAGATAAGTATCACTAAGAACTTGTGTTGTGGATACTAAAGAACGGACAAACATACTTAAATACCTTTTTTTTGTATATACATTATTATTATCTCAGCCCATTAACGTCCCACTCCTCGTGGGCGCTCGATATCAAATGCCACACAAACGGTCACCCATCCAAGGACTGACCTCTTTAAACTCTGCTTTACTTCGGTGATCGTTTCCGACCACCGAGCATCGCGGAGCTACGAGCGCTTCCGTGCGCTGTAATTACATATTTAACAGTTAATATATATAGGAAAACACCCAGACCCGAACAAATATTCATGTTCATGCACACAAAGATATGTCCTGTGTGGGAATCGAACCCACGATCTCTGGAGTGAAGTGCAGGTATACTGACCTCAACGCCATATCGGTCGTCAAAAATGTATTCATGCGAAAAGGTCATAGCGTCGTTGACATCTTTACTATACCTTGTAATCCCAATCCCGTAACAGGACATAACCACTGGCTTTAAGCCAGCTTCGGTACGGTACTGTGCGCCCAGTGGTTCACTATACCGAGTGCCTAGCACGAAAGTATGGCCAACCTGCAATTTAATTTATTTATTTAACAATAAAACGCAAGCTGTCTTCAAAGGGATACTATTCTATCAAATACTATATGGCAGATAAAAATGCTTGGGATTAAACTGCCGTTTCATACAGGCTATTCTAATATGAATGACTTAAAACATGAATATTGTTAATGTTATATTATATTGCATTGTATAGCTTCACAGACAAATGAAGATTGTAATTCAAGTACCAAACTAATGGATATATGTAAAAGAGCATAGCCTGTGAGTTTCTTGCCAGTTCTTCTTACAGAGCGGTGGCTCGGAACTGGCACTTGGATTCACTTACACTTAATTATTTTTGTTTTTAAATTGCTTTGTTGCATGTAAGTGAATCAAAGCTTCGTTTAATTATGACGTTTTCAAGTACTATGTATAATAATTTATGAAATAAATATTTTTTTTACTTTACTTTAATTACATTTTTTCCACACATACCATACAATGTGCGAGCGCAGTGAACTATATTGTTTGCTCACTCCCACTTATGGGTCTAAAGTAAACGCGCAGTTAAGCAAAACGCGCTTTTTGATATGTTATCGGCTTCATCATTTCAGCCTTATAAAGTCCACTGCTGAACAGCCTCCCCAGTAGATTACATTCTATTGGGAGTATTTGCCCATAATCAGCACGCTGGACAGTTCCAGTCAGTACGCAGGATGACGCTGCTGCCCATCATCCGGTAGAATTTCACTTCGTCGACTCTTACGATTCCCCGTGAGTCGATTGCTATTCTATTCCCAGAGTGAAACATCATTCTATGGTTAAACCAGCTGCCAGAATGTTAGAAGGCACTGACTTTCTGATAACGACTGTCATGTTCATGACAGCCGGGCCCAACGACTCAACGTGAAAACATAAAACCTTTAAATTGCATTCTACTCATCTCACCACTATCGCTGCTTCAGTCAAGTTTATCTCAAAGTTCTTTAAAAATGCTGAGTGCAAATAGACATATATATATATATAAATATATATACTTATTTGTGAATTTTACTGTAATGTTTTATGTATTAAAGTCTAAATAAATTTTATTTCATTTTATTACATTAAACCTTGAGCAAAGCAGAATTTAAACATACATTCATACAACCCCGCCTGATTTTCCCCAAAGGGGCAGAGATATAATACACGCCCACACATTGCCAATTGTGTTGTTGGTCCCACGTAATAGGTGGCGAGCCTATTCCCGCTTACCGGGCACTGTTATGTTCGCCAGAGCCTCGTCCGTTGATCGGCAGGTGCACCACTTGCAGGTGAGGTTGGTGCGGGCTCCTAAGGAACCCTATACACCTATTCACCTCGATTTCTGATACCTAGTTTTCAATGTTATATATAATCTGTTTTAATTATTAGTATTAAAGTTATATTTTTGTACTCGCTATTATATAAACCATGAAAGTAAAATAAAATATACTTTATTGTCTTTAATATCAACATGATCATTTAGATTCGTCTAATTTTTACAAACAGAATAAAAATTTGATAATTTATTCAACAAAATGACAGAGATACGAGCGGTACCATAATCAAGAAATGAAAGCAAATGGATTCCATGTCAGAGTTTATCAATAAACAAGGAATATTAATTAAAAAAATTGTTGTACTGGCTGTAATTAACAAATAATTGGACGTAAACTAAAACTAACCTCAATACTGTTAAATCTCTTCATCTCTTTCCCGCACTGCTCGCACGCGTTAGGTTCGCTCGCCAAGGCCGCGTGCGAGCAGGACGGGCATACTTCTATCTCGTCCTCTCCAACGTTGGCACACAGCTGCCATTCGTGAGATAATGTGCCGCCCATGTCACCAGATGGCGCTTTTACTGGAAATTAAGGGTTTAATATAAAATCTAAAGTTAACAGGTTTAAGTATAGTAATGATACTGTCTTTATTTTATCAAATAAAAGTGACAACACTAGTTTTAAACCTGGTTTAACTTTAGATATTGTTTTGTAAAGCCACAAAATTTTCATGATATTTAAAAAATTATTATATTGTACAACTGACGACCGATATGGTGTGGAGAGCACTGCACTAAACTCCTGAGTCCTGGGTCCTGGGTAGTATCCATAACACGACCAATATGGCGTGGTGGCTAGTATACGCGCACTTCACTCCTGAAGTCATGGGTTCGATTCCCAGACAGGACAAATCTTTGTGTGCATGAACACTGTTACATAGTGGTGTTCAGTTGTCCTAAGTATTTACAAAAGAAAAGTGTCTATTTAAGTTTATCCATTATTTAGTATCCATAACACAAGTTCTTAATACTTATCTTGGAACTAAATACTTGGTGTAATTATCAAAAAAAGATTTTTTTTCCCTTCGAGTAACATTTGTTTTTTTTGTTTCTTAAGAAATAGGGATCCTTAAATAATACACATCTAAATGGCCGAAGCGATGTCGTGCCAATAATATAATATAAATAAAAATGGAATATGTTATAAATATATTGTTATAACCCTTTATTTACTGAATTAATAAATAAATAATAATAATAAATATAATAAAAACAACCTCTATGAACAGGCAACTGCAGCTCCTCAAACAGCCTCCTGTAACCCTCAGCCACGGCCTCGTAAAGGTCACCCCCAGACTCCCCAGTTTCCACTCCGTATGCATCCATCATGCAGAACTCTCTCGAGCGGAGCAGCCCGTGCTTAGGTCTGTGCTCGTCTCTGTACTTGTTAGTGATCTGTGGGTTTTAAAGTTATCATCATTATTAGCCCAAGGAAGTGGCGAGACCCAGACTTCAGTCTTCAAGTCCAGAAGGTTCGGGGTTCAAATCCTGTGACTTTTCGAAGTTATGTGCGAAATTATCGCTTGCTCCGTGCCTCGGAAAGCACGTTTAGCCGTTGGTCCCGGCTGTCATGAACATCTATGGCAGTCGTTATTGGGAAGTCAGTGCCTTCTAACAGACTGACAGCTGGTTTAAACATGGAATTTTGTCCCCTTTTTAGTGCATAGATTATAATCATTATTACAGCTATTTGAAGTCCATTGTTGAACATAGGCCTGGACTTCTTGGCGGGAAAGTGAAGCGTCATGTCTGCAGTTTTATTTTCTAAAATTTGTGATATTTCGAACATCAATGTGTAATAACGGTGGATTATTAACCGTTAAGTGTTTGTGAACGTACATGAATGTTGGTAAATGAAACAAAACAGTGCAACATCACATTTCAAATTATCTCAAGAAGTCCATTTGAGATCTCAGTATTTATATAATTTGACATTTTTATTGAACTTTTTTGTTATCTGGGTTTTTTTTTATTTTCGAAAATTATTGGTTTGTGTTATGATTGAGAATTGTGGCTGTGTTGAACTTGATCTGTTAACCTACATTGTAATATTGAATAAATAAATGAAATAATGTGTTTCCTCTTTGACGGTTCAAAATTATTTTATAGGTAGGTATAATTACCTGGTACAACAACTGGGGCAGCTGCTTGTGAGACAGTGGCCCGGAGTCTGCCAGCAGATCAGCAATAGCCTCCTCATGGGTCTGTCCAACACACAGGATAAACACACAACTTATAGACAGACTAACATCACCATATTTATAAAAATGCTTGGGATCAAACTGTCGTTTCTAAAGTAAAGTAAAGTCAAAAGTTCTTTATTTCATAAACAACATATAAATAAAAATAAAAAACTAAATATTACTACACTGAAATCACGAAAAAAAAACAAATATCTTTTATTTCATAAACTAATTTATTGATTCAGGCGTTACTTTGCGGAAATTATTGTAAGCAAGTGATGGATTAAAAATATCTTTGTAACAATTCCCGCGCTACTATAATTTTCCGAAAAATCGCGAAACTATTCAACACGACACGTGTTTCGCCCTTACACAGGGCATCTTCAGGTAAGATAGGAGCCTCAGAACAACGATGTCTTCACGACCAACGCTGACGATGACTCTCGTTTCAGCGTTGGTGAATTGTTACAAAGATATTTTTAATCCATCACTTGATTTCATAAACTATTACAAAGTACTTGAAAACGTCAAAATTAAATATAAATATAAAAAACAATCGAAATATTACTACACCGAAATCACGAAGCTTACATTCACTTACATGCAAATTAATAAAAATTAGGTGTAAGTGAATCAAAGTGCCAGTTCCGAGCCTCCGCTCTGTGAGAAGAACTGACAAGAAACTCACAGGCTATGCTCTTTTATTACATTATTTGTATGTATTAGGCATTTGAGCGCGACATTTGAAATTTGCGTTATAGTGAAACGGGGTCGCGTAAAGCGGGGTAATACTGCATTACAAATTATTTATATTTACGTAAAAGTGTGTCATCGAAACGCAAAACATAATCATTTACTAATTAGTCTGCCTATTGGTGTGTCACGGATTGAAGGTCACAAATAAACTATGGCTTTCGGTTTCGGCAGATTACCCGGACGGATTGATGAACCTCAGAAAATTTAGATCAAGATGAAATAGCTGAAATTCATAGAATTAGGCTGTATGGTTCAAACAGTCTAGGCAGGCTGAATATCAGCGACTGCTGTCTGACCTTCGCAACACAAAGGGAAACATCATTTTATAGTACTCAAATACTCATTTATTGGTAATACAACATTACACGTCACAAAAAAGAAAACATATATAATTTTTGGAATTATTAAAATTAAATTAAATTACAATATCATGAGGAATTGATAATGTCAAAATAAAAAATCTCAATAAAAAATTAATCAAGAAATATAAATGTTATTAGTAAAAATAAACAGTCAATAATTATCAAAATTAAATGAAACATAAATGTCATTACTTCATAAAGTCATCATTAATGTCATAGAACAACAACAAGTTAACATCAAGGACATCATTAGCACTTTTGACGGATCTAATTGATCCTGTAGATATATATTTTTTTTATATTCTCTTACAATCACACCAATTCTTTTGTTCCAAGATAAGTATCTCTAAGAACTTGTGTTATGGATACTAAAGAACAAATAAACATATATAAATACTTTTTTTTTGTAAATACATACTTAATATACATAGGAAAACACACAGACCAAAACAAATATTCATGTTCATGCACACAAAGATTTGTCCTGTGTGGGAATCGAACCCACGACCTCTGGAATGAAGTGCAGGTATACTGACCTCCACACCAAATCGGTCGTCAATATTGAAGACAATTAAGTATATTTTATTTTATTTTGAGGACCTTTTAAAATCCCTATCTGTCTTCTTAACCTATTACTGTGTATGAACAAGACATACAAACAGTATGTCTGTAGGATTAATTTAAAATATTGAACTAGATAACAAGAAAATCATGAAAAAACAAATTGTTTATAAACTTTATAAAATATTCCTATTAGTATTATGGGTATCACAATTTAAATTCATTGTGACTGCTGTTTGTTATTCCCAAAAAATTATAAAATAACAATTGTGAAAGCCTTACCGGAGCCAAGAGGTATTGATGATCATGTCTATCTCGCAGTCTCATCAGCTCAGCAGAGTCATTAAGTCGCCCAGTCTTCTGCCACAAGCTAGCAGCTGTGAGAGCTGGTAGAGACAGCCTCTGGGCACCAGCTCGCTCCAGATGGCAGCGAACAAGGGCTTCCAGCTTGTCTGCGGCTCGTCTTGCTAGAGGCAGGAGGGAGAAGAGGCCCGAGCTTGTTGGACGGACCAGGCCTAGCTCGAGAAGAAGCTGTAGATAAGAGTTACTGTTCATAGCACAGATATACACAACAATTCTTGTGAATTTTGTACATTGTGTTAATGTTCCTGGGTGTACTGCCCAAGCCAACCTCACCTGCAAGTGTGCACCAGCCGATCAACAGACAAGGTTCTGGCGAACATAAAAGCTCCCGGTAACCAGCAATAGTTTCGCCACCTATTACGTGGGACTAACAATATAACTGGCGAAACGTGGGGGTATAAATATGCCTCTGTCTACTCCATGGAGTGTTATTATGTATGTTAATGTTCCTGAAGCGAGGAGTTTGTCAATACTGCATATCTTATTGCTCCCACAAACGTAACCTCCCATAGACGTAGTTTATCATTTGCGGTGAACAGAGGTGAGTCTGCAGCACATTTTGGCCCTTAAGTCAGTTCTTTTGTGCATAAGTGAGGAGTATAAGCTTTTTAATATTATTTTTCAATTTAATGGAGGCCGGTGGGTGGCATCCTGCAAATAGAATGGTTTCAGTCGCAGTATAGGGTCTCTAACTGGGCTTTACAACTACCCTAATGATTTACTTAAACTTTATAACCTGAATATAAAAAATTACAAAAAGCTAATTTAATGCTACAAGGTATGATAACCGGGACCTTAACAGCTTAATGTGCCATTCGAGCTATGAAGCGCTTAATAATAATTGTCTAACTGAAACTTTGTACTAACTGAAATTTTGCTAAGTCTGGTTAGAACACTGAGCAGACCCTGGACGTCTAGGGCAGTCTAGGGATTATGCTATCTATATTATGTTTCAAGTGGAAAACACTTACAAAAAAGTGTCGCTTAAACATAGTTTTAAGTAATGATTACGAAATCTAACTTACCTTTTGACTTTTACAAGTAACATCATTATTCTTGATCTTAGCGTTTTTCGGTATTGTAATAAGCGGCTGAAATAACCGTGAGACGCATTTCATTTTGTTTATTTATCAAGTTAGCACGTTAAATGTATCGGAATAATCTAAAATACCAATACAGTAGGTTAAGTTATGTTTACAGCTGATTGTCAATGTCAAAACTTGACAGACTGCGTTTTGTTCGATCAGAAAATTAACTTTTGTGTTATCAAAACGTAAAGGTTATGTTTTTTTCATGGTTTAGGAAATTTTTTATTTCTATTATATATTAATTAAAACCCTAATATATGATTACTGTTTACGTAAGCATAGGGGGAGAAGGTAGGAGCATTGCTTACTTTTGCTGACAAGAGGGAAGGGGGGGGATAAATAATTATAATAAATCTGCTTACGTAATATTTAAACGGCCCCTTGATACCGCGTAGTACGCACGGTCAAAAGCGCACCCACTTATGACGGCCTGCGAAAATGCCGTTTCACGCCCCCCTTTTAAAAGACCCGGGCTGTAAGAGAATTCCAAAGGTCTTACACAGGAACGATTTACCAATGTTTTTTAAATTCCATGTTTACGATTCTACAATAAAATCCAAAAAAATATACAGCAATGAAGCCTTTATAAATTTAAAGAACCAATGAAACGCAAACTATCTTCAAAGGGATACTATTCTATCCAAGACTATATGGCAGATAAAAATGCTTGGGATTAAACTGCCGTTTCATACAGGCTATTCTAATATGAATGACTTAGAACATGAATATTGTTATATTATATTGCATTATATAGCTTCACAGACAAATGAAGGTTGTAACTAACCAATTAACTTAAAAAAACATACATAGCCTGTGAGTTTCTTGCCAGTTCTTCTTACAGAGCGGTGGCTCGGAATTGGCACTTAGATTCACTTCCTACTCATAATTTTTTTCTTGTTTTTTAATTGTTTTGTTGCATGTACAAATGTAGTGTATTACTATTAATTTTGTGTATATGTAGTTTATTAATAACACATATTTAATTCTATGTAAGTTTATATGTTTTCTTATTCGTACTGCCTCATACTTTTCTGCTAACCCAAAAGTTAACTGGTAGAGAATGCCTTGCAGCATTAAGTTCGCCTTTTGTACATTTTTATTTTAATTTGTGCGATAATGTTTAAATAAATAAGTGAATCTAAGCTTCGTGATTTCAGTGTAATCATATTTCGATAGTTTTTTGTATGTATATTTAATTTTGACGTTTTCAAGGAATATAATTTAATAGTTTATGCAATAAAAAGATTTGAACTTTGAAAAATAGAAAATACCCAATTATAAATATTATTTAAAAAAATCTCATTTTAGTGTTGTTTGTGAAGACATCGTTGTTCTGCCTGTCTGATATTTTACCTGAAGATGCCCTGTACAATTGCTTCTTATTTTTTCAGAAAATATTTGCGCGGGATTTATCATAGAGATATTTTTTTAAGCCATCACTTGCACAATGGATTTCTGCAAAGTAACGGTGTAAACTTTTAACACAACCGTTATTAAGCACCTACACTGTACGAGTTATGATAAGTGACAATTTATAATTAGATATTTAAGCATAGATGTCACTATACGGTTTTGAATCACGTAAGCATTTAGCATTTCCATTAGGATACGTTTCGTCAGTCGGCCAGTTACGCCATGGCCGCATAAGGAGGTAGGAGGGGCGCGACACACTGCGCTTCTCTGAGGAGGTCCTCCCGGTTCTGATCCGGGGGACGTTGGCCGCGGGCGGGGTGCCAGAAGCTACAAACCCAGGCACTGGCCCCCTGCCCCTTTTTCAACAGCGGTGGGCGTCGTCTGAAGTTTTTTAGTGGGTAGGACTGCGGTGGTCGCGTCTGCCGCAGTGAGCCCCACACTCCCCTCCCGGTCCCCCCATTGGCCGGGAGACAGTGCGTAAACAGCATAAAAAAAAAGGATAGGTTTCGTTCGTTTCGTGATACCTACATAATTTTTGCGTGATTGATTACCTACGACTTTTTGTTTTAGTTTATCTGAGTTTTACAATAAGTAATCGATAGTATGATGCTTGTTATAGTAAACTTTATTACATGTTAACCTATAACGTGTCTGATTCAAAATACTATATATAAGAACTCCTCTACTCTTTAGGAACATGGTAGGAGCGCACAGGTAGCAGAAATAATAACACCGATGCTTTCAGCTTCACTCTATATTTCCGAATACTAATACTTAGACTAACGAATACAAAGTTAACAACTGTACGTCCGATAAGCTCGGGTACCAAAATCAGAATGTCCCAAAGTGGCTTGCTCTTTACAAAGTAGACTCTTTTCATAACTACGTCACTACCGGTAACGTTCGCCTAGAAGCATTCGTTCAGAAACGTATATTGATGAAAATGTGCAAACTGCAGTTCAAAAAAAACAATTAAAGCAATGCAATTACAAAATTATAATACAGTAAATTACTTATTTTTAAAAACCTAACATATAGTAAAGTTCTTTGTATCTGTTACATAAAACATTATAAAGTACACCGTAACCGTTCACAAGCGATTGGGCAGTCATCAGTGAATATGAAATATTATCCCGCGTCATGTTTGTAAATAGAACACAGTTTCAGCCGCATTTCCCGACACACCCGCTTCTTATCAGTCTTACAGACCATTTCCTCGCCATTTTGAAACGCGACAAAATGGCCGATCGCGTCTATCCAGTTACACAACACAGCAAAGGCTTTTTATTATTTAATTTTATATGCATGTATTTGTTTGGTAATTGATTAGAAGGTGATTTTTCATGTTATATATGTACTTATTGTGTTTTATATTAATATATCATAGATGTAGGTATAGGGGCCTTACCAACATCTTAGAAGCCCCTTTTTTTGTTTTTTTTTTTGTTTTACGTCGGTAACAAATGCATTTACGCACTTCTTTCCGACCAAAGGGGGCCGAAAGGGGTTGTGGAACTCACCACCTGCAGACGCGACTGCCAGCATTAATAACCACTAAAAATCTTTAGACGACGCCCGCCGCTTGTTGAGAAAGAAGCGGGGGCCAGTACCTGGGTTGCAGCGTCTGACACCCCGCTCGCGGCCAACGTCCCATGGGATGAAACCGGGAAGACCTCTTCGATGAAGCGCAGTGGACGCGCTCCTTTTACCTCCTTGTGCGACCATAGCGTGTGTGGCCGACTTCTTGGAGGGTCTATGGTTAGACAGCAGTACTAAGGGCACTCAGAGTTGCCAATCTCTGGGTGTTAACTTTTCCCTACCGTGAGGTATCAGCCCCCCCACCACGTCAAGGTGAAGACTAGACGGGGGGGGGGGGGATCGTAGAAGCCACAAGCAAGTGGTGCACCTGCCGATTAATGAAAGAAGCTCTGGCAAACTTAGAAATTCCCGGTAAGCGGCAATATGCTCGCCATCTATTACGGGACCAACAACACAATTGGCGAAGTTTGGGTGCATATTGTGCTTCTGCCATCACCTCCCGGGAAACAAGCATGATTGTATGAATAATTTTAATATGCAATACCTGTAAGGGTAGCTAACTTTTAAGAACCTAGAAAAATTGTGGATTACCTACAATTGTACACACTTAGTATGCAAATAAAGATTTGATTGATTAATTTAATAATAATAATCATTTATTGGTGCATCATAAAATTTGTGGATATCAACTAATTACAATAATAAACAATTCATTGTATGATGCACCAAAATGACCCATCTCAGCATTTGCTAGGATAATTTCACAGCGCTGGTTTTCAGTTGGGCCATTTTGGGTGCAGTGCGGGACATAAGGATTGAAGTGTTATAAATATTTACAAAATGTTTTTAAAACTAAGTAAGAACGTTCAAAGTATATAAAAAACGAAAAGAATAATAAACATCAAAATTATTTAAAATGTGAAAACAGCTGATAAAGTACACAATAAAAAAAAAAAACATAAAATAACAATAGAATAATGCTCGTAGGGAATGGCTTGCGCGCCAATCGCGAATTTGATATCCTAAATATATAATGTATGTATGTATTTCTTTCTTTTCCATAATGAATAGCAGTAATTATTTATGGACTAGCCCGCGACTTCACCCTTGTGACTAGGTAGGTATATATAGGTTACTTTGCTATTATATTATATTAAAATCTCTTTAAAAGTTCAGCTATCTCTTATTTGGTATTTAATTGTTTTAGCACTCGATAATATTTAATGACTTGATATACAGTAATAAAACAACGGAATTTTAACTATATTAAATAGACGGAGGGGAATAATTTCGCCAAATGATAATCGATTTTGCCGTTACTTGTTTTCACAGTAGACCAGCCGCCCGTAATGGCGGACGTGCAAAACCGGATGATCATTGGGTTAATTGCGTGTGATCCGCGATAACTGCCCCGGACTGGTCGTCGGAAGCTTCCTGGTGGGATGATGGTGGAATGAAGAGATTATCTTTTTATGTGTAAGGTTGTGTTATAATTTAGCATACAATATTGTACCTAATTAATTATTATGATTAACATTTAACTACCAGTAACGAGTATCTGGTAACTGTTATATTCTGGCACTAGTATCATACCTGTGATTTATTAGTCTATTCCTTAGTCTATTAGCAGTAATGTTGTTATGACACAGACGTACTTGATACTCGTCACTTGCTATAGAGCCGTCATACGGAGCGGAGGTGTTTAGTAAAATAGATAGTTACGGAATTAAATCAAGGAAAATCAAAGCAATCATCGTTTTATTTCTAGTTTTGAAGTTTGATCTTTCATATGTGTGTTATACCTCCGTGTTTATGTTACATTTGAAAAAGTGACATCAAGGGTTGCCTTTTTTTTCCTACTTGGCAATTAAAAATTTACCAGTGTCAAGTGTCAATGCCAGAATTTCATGTGCCCAAATCTCAGATGAATTCATCTGAGGCCCAAGTTCATATTCTATAATGGTCAACAGACAGAATATTGTTTTTCACAATGTCAATGTCAAAAATATTATTTGCTATCATCGATGTAAGACATAAGTACCTAATTATCATTTGCCATAACATCATTTGCCATCGAAATTACTGGTTTGGTTTGGTTAGAACCTGACGCCCCCGACTGGTCTCCACCTTGTCGTGGTGGGGAGGGCTGAGTACCTCCCGGTAGGGCAGAGAAGCTTCTAGGGAAATGGTAACACCCAGGGATTGGCGACTCTGAGTGCCCTTAGTACTGACTACCGGGGGAGAATCTAAGAGGGACCTGTGGAGGGCGCAGTGGGCGTGCCAGGAGGGCCCGTCAAGCAGCGCCAGGAGGGTTTTAGGCGGCGGGAGCAGGGGGCCCCTGCTGTCTAAACATAGATCCTCCGGCAAGTCGGCCACGCACGCAATGGTCGGGTCGCAGGGGGGGTGTCAGACGCTGCAACCCAGGTACTGGCCCCCGCCTTTTTCTCAACAAGCGGGGGGCGTCGTCAGAAGATTTTTAGTAGGTGTTACTGCTGGCAGTCGCGTCTGCCGGTGGTAAGTCCCATACCCCCTTCCGGTCCCCCTTTGGCCAGAAGGCAGTGCGTAAATGCATTTTGTTACCAAAGCAAAAAAAAAAATGGTTAGAACATGAAAGACAACGCAAGACTTCTTGGCGGGAAAGTGAAGCGTCATGTCTGCAGTTTTGTTTTATTTTCTAAAATTTGTGATATTTCTAACATTAATGTGTAATAACGGTGGATTATTAACCGTCAAGTGTTTGTGAATATACATGAGTGTTGGTAAATCAAACAAAACAGTGCAACATCACTTTTCAAATTTTCTCTCAAGGAGTCCATGTGAGATCTCAGTATAGTCCCACATCTTTACTGAGGACTCAAGGGGTTTAGGGGAGGGTATTTCATCTTCGATTTATCATCTTGATCACCACTCATTCTCATTTACTATAAATTATATATAATTAATATATCACTTACTTGACACTGGCTAAATGTGCTAGCCGCACGAAGCCATTATTTAAAAAAAAAAAAACGAAGATGCGGCCGGCGCAGTGCCAGAAAGCTAATCGCTTTTCAGATTAACGGTGTTAGATTGAAACACTGTTACTTTTATTTATTAAAGTAAAAAAAAAGAGACAGCTCTCGTTTTGAACCTGGTTTTACTTTAGTTTTTGTTTAATAATAAGCCCCTCTAAGTGTAAAAATGGTGTATACTGTAAACAAAGAACACTATTCGTGCACTTGAATATAAAACTTGTTGAGTTTGTTCTTCTCAAATCTAACTTCTGCCCGCAGTGAATGGGCGCGTTATTTCTTAAGTTAACTGCTATGATCTTTTTTTTTCTCTTCAATATTGACTCAGTGTTTGAAGTGTTTGCTCGTCAAGTAATTAAAATACATACAAACATACATTCACTCTTGTTTCCCCGAAAGGGTAGGCAGAGGCATATTATACGCCCACACTTGCGTGATTAGCCTATTGCCGCTTACCGGGACTTTTATGTTCGCCAGAACCTCGTCCGTTGATCGGCAGGTGCACCACTTACAGGTGAGGTGGGCTTGGGCTCCTTAGGTCTAGGCCTTCTTCTGTGAAGTGGTGATGTCGAAGAAGGAGGCCGCGGAGTGAGAGAGGAAGCTGGATCCGCTCTCTCTCCGGCTACGCCGTTGGCACAGCGGGCAGGCCAGGAGGGCCCGTCCGGCAGCGCCCGGGGGGTCTTAGGTGGCGGGGGCTGGGGGCCCCTCCGTCTGGCTATAGACCCTCCCAGTAGTCCGCCAGTTACTCCATGGCCGCATAAGGAGGTAGAGGGGGCGTGACACACTGCGCCTCTCTGAGAAGTCCTCCCGGTTCTGATCCGGGACACGTTGGCCGCGGGCAGGGTGCCAGAAGCTACAAACCCAGGTATTGGCCCCCCGCCCCTTTTTCAACAGCGGTCGTCGGATGTTTTTTATGGGTAGGACTGCGGTGGTCGCATCTGCCGCACTGAGCCCAACACTCCCCTTACGGTCCCCCCATTGACCGGGAATAAGTGCGTAAACAGAATTTTTTTACCGACGATAAAAAAAAAAGGACTCCTTAGGTCTTGGTAAGATCCCTCCTTAGTCCGTCATAGTCGAGTAGAGTCTAAGTCGTACCCCAGTAATGTCTGCGGGACTGTCCGAAGGGGTTACCGCGGCCTCGGTACGTAGCAGGCTCACTAAGGAACATGATGGTTTTTAGTCAGTAGAAGTCCGACACACCCCCTCGCTCTACCCACAGCGGGGGAAGGTCCTTTGATGATTTTCCATCCAAAAAAAAAACTCCAGTAAAGTAGTGAAGATTTTACTGGAGGCGTCATCACGGAAAATCACATTTCACTGAAATATTCCACTTTCCTACACTTTTGTACCTTGTCGAAGAAGTTCTGTCTAAAATACACTACAACACACAAAATCTCGAATTGACACTAGTTGTGGAAAAGGACTGTGACTGCAGAACACAGGTTTTTGTAGACTTGTCAAATTGTTTTACTATTAAGTAACTGGCGGGAGAAGAAACTAACCGTGACTATTATCTTGGCCGTTCTTTTATGATCGAGCTCCCGCCCGCAGTGAATGGGCGCGCTAGTTTTTAAGTTTTGACGTTCATAAGAGCTTTTTTGAGCCAAACTTGAATGAATGATTTTTTTGACTTTGAGGAAATCAAACTGAAATATACAAAAATTTTTAACTTCGATTAAGATTAAAATAAAAGCTGTCGTTTCCGTAACAAATTTATAGTAATGGCGGACGTAGAAAACCGGATGATCGTTGTGTTAATTGCGTGTGTTCCGCGATAACTCCTGGATGTGGTGCCCCTAGTCCTCAATGGGTTCTGGTGGGATGTAGGTGTAATATATTAAACTACACGTATATTTTTATGACAATTGCACCAATGATTTAGTTCCAAGATAAGTATCAATAGAATAATCACAATTCACTGTAATATCCCACTTTCCTACACTTGAATACGTAGTCGAAGAGGTAATGTCTTAAAATCCACTATACTTACACATAAAAACTCGAATGTACCCTAATTTTGGAAAATTTAGTCGAGTCAAGTCAGAATCCTACCCCAGTAACATAGTGGAGGCTCGTAGGGAGTATTGAAATCATCTAGGGCGGTGCCAGCAGTGCCCAGGCACAGGGCGCAGACCCTGGAGGGGCGCAGAAATGACCAGACTAATATTAAGTTTTATCTCATGCATCATAGCTAGTAGGGTAGTAGTAGTAATATGGGTACAAAAATATTTAACGCGTTACCTGATGAAATTCGTACGTTAACTGGACCTATATTTAAACGAAAACTACATAATTATTTGATAGAGGGCTGTTTCTATTCAATTAAGGACTACTTTCAGGCTAACCATATCAATCTTTAGTTTTTGGAATGCAGAAATGATAATTTTATGTAATAATAAACAGACTGTGACATTTTAATTTATTGAATAATTGTATCTTTAAATTCAATCTAAATATATTTTAACATTTGCGCACTTAAATAAAAGTAGATTTTGACGATACAACTAACCTGTATTAGACCTTTATGTAAGCACGCAAAATCAAAGCAAATAAATCTATTTCATTTCATTCATTTTATTTCAAGTACAATTTGTTTTATTGCGAACATGGTGTAGACGCGCCCTACTGTACCTGGCCTGTATTTCCAGAGCCTGGTCAGAGCATTTTTCAAGGGCGCAGTTTTGAAAGCTCGCACCGGGTGCATAAAAGGCTAGTCTTTCCTACGTTTGTGTATATTGCCAACGAAATTACGTCTAAAAATTCACTATTTGTACACATAAAAACAACAAAAACACAAGTGCCGTCACTAATAATTTATTAATTCAGACGTTACTTTGCGGAAATCCATTGTAAGCAAGTGATGGATTAAAAATATCTTTGTAACAATTCCCGCGCTACTATAATTTCCCGAAAAATCGAGAAACTATTCAACACGACACGTGTTTCCTTACACAGGGCATCTTCAGGTCAGATAGGAGCCTCAGAACAACGATGTCTTCACGACCAACGCTGAAACGAGAGAGTTTCTCGTGTTTCGTAAGAGTGAAATTATAGTAGCGCGGGAATTGTTACAAAGATATTTTTAATCCATCAGTTGCTTAGTGCCGTCACTGTCTTTATCTTATGAAATGAAAGTGACAGCACTAGTAAACCTATTCTAACTTTAGATCTCGTTTTGTAATAAGACCCACTATGTTTACACTAAAATCGAAATTACACTAGTTTTGGGAAATAAAAGAAACGCGATGCGTGTTTACCCGATTTGGCGCCAAAATCCCTATGTATATCCTATGGCGGCTGTTGTGTAAACACGTCTAAACTAGCCTAATCTCTTGTAATTTGTTCACGGCAACTGATGCTAGATCAACCGCACCTGAAGCCCGTCTGTCAAGTGGGCTGTATAAATCATTTCAAATGCCTGCCCGCTGACCCGTCTGATTAATTATTACCGCGCGTAAACTAGGCTCTATGTTCTGACAACGCTTTGCTTATTAAAAATGTTGATTTGCATAAGAAGTATTTTGTAGACTTCTTGGCGGGATAGTAAAGCGTCATGTCTGCAGTTTTGTTTTATTTTCTACAATGAAAATGTGATATTTTGAACATTAAAGTGTAATAACGGTGGATTATTAACCATGAAGTGTTAGTGAACGTACATGAGTGTTGGTAAATGAAACAAAAAAGTGCAACATCACTTTTCAAATTCTCTCAAGAAGTCCATGTGAGATCTCAATATAGTGCCACATCGTTACTATGGACTCAAGGGGCTTAGAGGGAGGGCTTCTTATTTATCATCTTTATCAACCACACTTTCTCATTTTCTATAATTTATTTATTAATAATATATCTCTTACTTGACACTGGCTAAATGTGCTAAACGCACAAAGCCATTATTTATAACAAAACAAATAAATAAATACTTTGTTGGAGTTCGACTTTGACTTGACTGTGTGTAACGGACATTACTTGACTTAAACTTATATATATAAGCAAATAACTTGATTTATAGTTATTTAATAACTTGAATTATATTAACTTGAAGCGCTCGTAGCTCTGCGGTGTTAGGTGGTCGGAAACGATCACCTTCAGTCCTTGGATGGGTGACCGTTTGTGTGGCATTTGATATCGAGCGCTTCCGTGCATCGGAGGGCACGTTAAGCCGTTGGTCCCGGTTATCACTAAATGTGGTAGTCGTTAAGCCATGTTAGAGGCCTAATGGGCGGCTTGATTAATTCTAAACAGCAGGACGCCATACACCTGCCTCCGCCAATCCGCACTGGGTCAGCGTGGTGGAGTATGACCCAATACCCTCACACCTTGATATGTGAGAGGAGGCTCGTGCCCAGTAGTGGGACGTTAATGGGCTGAGATGATGAACTTGATTTATCAAATGACTTGAGACAAGCAAATACTGCGAGTAATTCGAGTAGTCCTTGATTCATGAAATCAAAGAAGAAAAAAAATGTTATAAAAGAAACCCCCGCCATTTTAATTAGCAAAAAAATCAAACAAGTGTCAAACGTAAAAACGCGCCAAAAGTATGCGAATGATGTACCGGCTGTAAATATTCGGTGAGGCAAAGGCAGGTGCGTGGTGCGGTCTAAACGGGCGGAAGGGTGCGCGAGGAATTTTTAAACTTTTTCTGAATACGTTTTGCATTAATTACATTGTGTGCAGCTTCGAGAAATTGTGGGATGTATTAGCATTGTTGCTTTTTGGTATTAATGCTGGAAACATGTTGAATGGGGCACTTCACGCCTTTGTAAGCAGTCAGAAAGTGTCTGATAAGGCACGTCTGGCAGTTCATAGAGGTGTGTTGGTACCTACACTAACGTATGGAAGCGAATGTTGGTTATGGCAGTAGAAACATGAGAGTAAGATTAATGCAGGAGAGATGAGAGCACTCAGAAATATCCTTGGTGTGAAATTGAGTGATAGGATATGGAATGAAGTGATAAGGGTTAAAGCTGGTGTAAAAGAAGATATATAATATAATATATAATAATATAATATTCTCTTACAATCACACCAATTCTTCAGTTCCAAGATAAGTATCACTAAGAACTTGTGTTATGGATACTAAACAACAGATAAACATACTTACATACTCTTTTTTTGTAAATACATACTTAATATACATTGGAAAACACCCAGACCAGAACAATTATTCATGTTCATGCACACAAAGATTTGTCCTGTGTGGGAATCGAACCCACGACCTCTGGAGTGAAGTGCAGGTATACTGACCTCCACACCATATCAGTCGTCATATATATAGTGACAAGAATTGAGAAAGGTATGCTTAGATGGTTTGGTCATGTTGAGAGGATGAATGAAAGTAGATTAACGAAAGTGATTTATGATGGACAAGTGGATGGAAGTGTTGGGAGGGGAAGACCACGTAAGACCTTCCATGACCAAATACAAAAAATGTTGGAGAAAGGGCAGGTCAAAAGTACCCTAAACCGACGGGCGTGTATGAGGAGGTTAATGAGTGTGAATGAAGCTAAAAGTGTGTGCCAAGATAGTAGCAAGTGGAAGGATGTGATCTCTGCCTACCCCTACGGGAAAGAGGCGTGACATTATGTATGTATGTATGTATGTATTTTATTTCAAAACGTGGTTATCGGTGTACATGGAACTGAGCAGTCGTTTGAGTTTGAAAGCGATGCTTCAACATTGCAGCCTTAGAATGTCCACTACTGAACACTGACCTCCGCAACAGTTTTATTTATGATCGCAGTTTTCTGCTGCTTAAATTTAAAAGCGGTATTCTTAAATACAATTTTGGATATTTGTTACAAGGCCCCTTTTTGATCTTTCTTTTCACCGGAGGGGTTTGACTATTTTTTCAACCTCACTTTCTACTATATCTTTTATCTTGTTCATTTATCGATATAAATAGATATATTCAAGACGAAGGTGTATATGTATAATATATGCACAATGTAGTAGTGGAACACTTTACATTTTTGAGATTTCTAATGTGATGTCGTATATCAACTCATTTTTTTGCGCTTATATTGCAAACGCTGGCTAACCTACGATATTGGTCAAAATGATGTACTACAATATTGTACAACTTACAAAAGTCCGTGATGGCATATGTCTATCTCTCAAAAATAACCCACAATAACAACTTTTAATCTTTTACTTTTTACTAGAAATAATGGCTTATTTACGAAGCCATTTTAAGTCTGTATAACATTGATTCTTTTCCAAACTTAGACATTAAACGTAGATTAAATTTGTCTTTTACATCATGTAAATTCGATCAGTACTTTACAAGATATCAAACGTATAAACTTATGCTAAATTGAAAAATTATGGTTGCGGCGGTTGTAGGTACGGGCGGTCTATATAGAGACATTCTGTAATCTATATCTATACTAATAATAATATTATAAAGAGGAAAGATTTGTTTGTTTGTTTGTTTGTTTGTTTGTAATGAATAGGCTCCGAAACTACTGGACCGATTTCAAAAATTCTTTCACCTTTGGAAAGCTACATTAGCCCCGAGTAACATAGGCTATATTATATTTTTAAAAAATTAGGGATCCTTACTAAAAATCCAATAATGTAACCCAAGGTGTAAAAAAATTACCTGAAAAATTCCTTACGTAGCGTGCGCAGCGAAAACTATTGATGATAGAACAAAATTATGTACTACGATTTTGCAGAACTCATCATTATGTACAAAAAGTGTCGCGACAGCATATGTCTAAATATTATAGTTACGTCACAGTAAGCGGGTTTTTATTCTAAAAATTTAATTTATATGCCGCCGCTTGAAAAGGCTCTATATTTGTACCTTGGTATTAATCCTTATAAAAAAAAATTACTTTATATTCAAGACGGCTTCAATACCTTTTTATAACTTTTTGAATTATTCAATTCGAACATTTCATTTGGAAGATATCACGAGTTTAAAAATGCAAGTATTAGAAAAAAGTCGCGTGGTTGCCGCTCACCGCGCTCAGCTAGCCAGCATGCGATGTAGGCTCACTGGGGTACGGGGGGGGGGGGGGGGGAGTCAATGTAATAAATAATATTATAAAGAGGAAAGATTTGTATTTTTGTATGTAACGAATAAACTCAAAAAGTACTGGACCGATTTTAATTTTCTTTTTCATTAGAAAGCTACATTATTAGTGAGTAACATAGGAAAATTTTTAATTTGTAAAAAAATAGGGTTTCGTAAGATATATGGGTTTTTCGGACACAAAGTGTAAAAAATCAACCAGGACAGTTACTCATTTTGCGTACGCAGCCTAAACTATAAAAGATAAAATAAATAAATAAATATTCTTTTACATTAGATAGAACCACAAAATGTGCTAATTAATTGTAGATCTTATAAATATCTACTAAAAAGTCCGCGACACACTACCTATCTATGTCGAGTGAGGCATAACAACCATTTTTTTATTGTACTACATTTAAACGCATTTAATTTACTTATGATATTAATCCTTATCAAAATAATCTATTTCATCACTAAGTGTAGTTTATGTAGATAATATTTAGTTTTTGAATGATCAAAATTTGACGTTTGGTTTTGAAGTTATGGCGAAATTAAATTATTACGATTTCTGCTGCACGGCGCCCTATCACGGGTCGAGGCTCCCGGCCATCAGTTTATTTCGTTACTTGAAAATAATTTTACGTCAAATGTTGTTTATAGAGAAGCTTTACATTAATCGCTTTAGTTATCTATCCCAAAACAACGGGTTGCACTCCGGGCCGGTAGAAGTGAAAATTTAGTATTAATTACATTTAAATATTTTCATCATTAACAACTTTAACATCCACATAAAGACAATCTATGCAGCCTGCGGATAATGACTGCGTCTTCGTAGTGGCGGTGCCTGTGAATTGACCTGGAAACATTTTGCTGACCGTGTCTTTTCTGGGCAGGCATTTTGTAGCGATAACCGACATCCACGCGGGCGGAGCCGCGGGCGACCGCTAGTTATGTAATATAGGTAACTATTCATATTAGCATGCCACCCGTGCGAAGCTGGGGCGGGTCGCTAGTATTCAATATAAACATTACGCCTATCAAATCACTTTTACTGCAAGTCATATGCAAACGTAACTTAACTAACTAATCTCACGCCCATTTTGGTATAAAATACCATTTTGGATCCAAATGGTATAAAATATATACCATTTCAGGTGAGCAAGAACCTTGCTGTAATTATTTAAATATAATGTAATTTATTTAATATATGTGGTATGTTTAGTTTTAGCAAAAATGTCAAACGTCAATTGATAAATTCTGACAAAGAACCTATTTGCTTTTTTTTTTATTATTGTACAGCTCATATCTCTTTCATTGTTGTTAAAAAATATATCTAATTTCAATTTTGTGTCTGAATGTTTGACGAATCTAAATGATCATGTTGATCTTAAAGACAATAAAGTTTTTTTTTATGTCTCTGCAAATAGATCTCGAGATGAAACGTTTCAAATGAAGAGAGATGGCTAACTCTTCGCTCACATTCGATATGCCGCCTCGTTTGTGCGCTGCTTGGGTGGCTGGCTTTCTAGAAGGTCGGAGGATTCGTGTCCTGTGTGAGGGCAGTTCCTCCGAGTTCTACAAAGTCAATGCCGGAGTGCCGTAGGGATCGGTACTCTCGCCTAACCTATTCAAAGTCAAAATACTTTTTATTTCATAAACTATTACATAGTACTTGAAAACGTCAAAATTATAAAAAAATAACAAAAAACAAATAAAATATTAGGTCGGGGAAAAAGTCTTTTCGCATAACGTAGGTATAAACTTATTATAAAATTTTTTTGACTGTACTATTTGTGTCTGGCTGGTTTTGGTAACATTAAAAAGGTTCCATTATAAAGAAAAGAAAAGAAAAAAAAAAAGTTGTTTCCCACTATTTTTCATTTGTTTTTCTCTCCGTAAAAATGAGTGAATCTAATGAAGAAATTCGATACATTTTAAAATTTTATTATAAAAAAGGCAAAAATGCAACTCAAGCAGTGAAAAAAATTTGTGATGTTTATGGACCTGATGCAGTGTCAGTAAGAGTAGCATAAATTTGGTTCAAACGTTTTCAGTCCGGAAATTTTGATGTTAAAGATGCACCTCGTTCTGGTCGCCCTGTTACGAATAAAATGGACGCCATTTTTAAAAGAGTGGAGCAAGATCGGCATATTAGTAGTTACGATGTAGCTGAAGAACTGGGAATTGACCACAAAACAGTTTTGACCCATTTGAAGAACGCTGGTTATACAAAAAAGCTCGATATTTGGGTGCCACACGAGCTCACTCAAAGAAACTTAATGAACCGTGTACTCATTTGCGATTCATTATTGAGACGTAATGAAACCGAGCCGTTTTTGAAGAGATTGATAACTGGCGATGAAAAGTGGATCACGTACGACAAGAACGTGCGAAAAAGGTCGTGGTCGAAAGTTGGCCAGGCTTCACAGACTGTGGCCAAACCTGGCCTAACACGAAATAAGGTGATGCTGTGTGTATGGTGGGATTGGAAGGGCATTGTTTATTATGAGCTTTTACCGCCCGGCAAAACCATCGATTCTGATCTTTACTGCCAGCAACTGATGAGATTAAAGGAAGCAGTCGAGAGAAAACGGCCGGAATTGATCAACAGGAAGGGTGTGGTCTTTCATCACGATAACGCTAGACCACACACATCTTTAGCCACTCAGCAAAAATTAAGAGAGTTCGACTGGGAGGTCCTAGTGCATCCACCATATAGCCCTGACCTTGCGCCTTCAGATTTTCACCTGTTTCGGTCTCTGCAGAATTCTTTAGGTTCTGTAAGGTTGACCTCAAGAGAGGACAGCCAAAACTATTTGTCCCGTTTTTTTGATCAGAAGTCCCAAAGTTTCTACAGTAACGGGATAATGTCTCTGCCCACAAAATGGCAGAAAGTTATTCAACAAAACGGTACATATATATTGTAAATAAATGTAAATAAACTTTGAAAAAAATGTCTTGACTTTTCATACAAAAATACGAAAAGACTTTTTCCCCAACCTATTACATCCTATGGCGGCTGTTGTGTAAACACGTCTAAACTAGCCTAATCTCTTGTAATTTGTTCACGGCAACTGATGCTAGATCAACCGCACCTGAAGCCCGTCTGTCAAGCGGTGGGCTGTATTAATCATTTCAAATGCCTGCCCGCTGACCCGTCTGATTAATTATTACCGCGCGTAAGCTAGGCTCTATGTTCTGACAATGCTTTGCTTATTAAAAATTTTGATTTGCATAAGAAGTATTTTGAGGGACTTCTTGGCGGGATAGTGAAGCGTCTTGTCTGCAGTTTTGTTTTATTTTCTACAATGATAATGTGAGATTATTAACTATTAAGTGTTAGTGAACGTAAATGAGTGTTGGTAAATAAAACAAAACAGTGCAACATCACTTTTCAAATTCTCTCAAGAAGTTCATGTGAGATCTCAGTATAGTGCCACATCGTTACTGAGGACTCAAGGGGCTTAGGGGGAGGGCATCTTATTTGCCATTTATCATCTTTATCACCACTCATTCTCATTTACTATAATTAATATGTTATTAATATATATCTTACTGACACTGGCTAAATGTGCAAACCGCACGAAGCCATTATTTAAAAGAAAAAAAATAAGTCTCCCATACCTAGGTACTTTGTTGGGGTTTGACTTTGACTTGACTGTGTGTAACGGTCAATACTTTACTTAAACATGTATATATATAAGCAAATAACTTGATTTATCAAATGTTGATGACTTGAGACAAGCAAATACTGCGAGTAATCCGAGTAGTCCTTAATTCATGAAATCAAAGAAGAAAAAATGTTATGAAAGACACCCCCGCCATTTTAATTAGCAAAAAAATCAAACAAGTGTCAAACGTAAAAACGCGCCAAAAGTATGCGAATGATGTACCGGCCGTAAATATTCGGTGAGGCAAAGGCAGGTGCGTGGTGCGGTCTAAACGGGCGGAAGGGCGCGCGAGGAATTTTTAAACTTTTTCTGAATACGTTTTGCATTAATTACATTGTGTGCAGCTTCGAAAAATTGTGGGATGTATTAGCATTGTTGCTTTTTGGTATTAATTTTATCTCAAAACGTGGTTCTCGGTGTACCTAGAATTCTTTTTTTTTTTTTAATGTGACACGTCATAATGACTACATCCTGCCTGATAATAAGCAGTCGATGCAGTCCAATAAGAAAATGAAAGCGCTTTATAACGTGAAATAAGCACGCTATAAAGCGCATCCACTCATGACGGCCTGCTAAAATTCCGTTTCACGCCCCGCTTAAAAGATCGCCGGGATCATAGGAAATAGGAAACACATGAGCCGGCAGCGAATTCCAGAGCTTAGTGGTCTTGCTCAGAAACGACCTCCCAAATTTCTTGGTTCGAGTGCTGATATTCTGCACAGTATGAAGATGGTTTCTAAGACCAGCACGTGTTGTTCGGGAGAGGAAAGGAGAGGGCGGGATGAGATCGAAAAGCTCCTCAGAACACTCGCCGTAGTAGTTCCGGTAAAAGACACTGGAAGCAGCAGTCGTTTGAATTTGAAAGCGATGCTTCAACATTGCAGCCTTAGAATGTCTACCACTGAACACTGACCTCCTCAACAGTTTTATTTATGATCGCAGTTTTCTGCTGCTTAAATTTAAATGCGGTATTCTTAAATACAATTTTTGATATTTGTTACAAGGCCCCTTTTTGATCTTTCTTTTCACCGGAGGGGTTTGACTATTTTTTCAACCTCACTTTCTACTATATCTTTTATCTTGTTCATTTATCGATATAAATAGATATATTCAAGACGAAGGTGTATATGTATAATATATGCACAATGTAGTAGTGGAACACTTTACATTTTTGAGATTTCTAATGTGATGTCGTATATCAACCCATTTTTTTGCGCTTATATTGCAAACGCTGGCTAACCTACGATATTGGTCAAAATGATGTACTACAGTATTGTACAACTTACAAAAGTCCGCGATGGCATGTCTATCTCTCAAAAATAACCCACAATAACAACTTTTAATCTTTTACTTTTTACTAGAAATAATGGCTTATTTACGAATCCATTTTAAGTCTGTATAACATTGATTCTTTTCCAAACTTGGACATTAAACGTAGATTAAATTTGTCTTTTACATCATGTAAATTCGATCAGTACTTTACAAGATATCAAACGTATAAACTTACGCTAAATCGAAAAATTATGGTTGCGGCGGTGGTAGGTAGGTACTCGCGGCCTATATAGAGACATTCTGTAATAATTATGTAATATAGGTAACTATTCATATTAGCATGCCACCCGTGCGAAGCTGGGGCGGGTCGCTAGCTCAGATCAAGTAAAAAAAGGTAGATAGCGCATGGCCATTGATAGTCACAAAAGTAAGCTCATTTGTGTAAATACACGCGCTCACGCACACACATACGTAAAATGAGCTTAGTTTTACGTTAGTATCTCCCGAGACACCAAGTAGTAACTTTGTCAATAAAATGCCGTCCTGTGTGATTAAATGGTGCTAAAACAACACTAAAGCGAACAAAAAGTCTGAAGAAATATCGTTTCACACATAAGTTAACACAAAAGTATCTTTTTTTATGTTTCAAAATAATTTGTAGGTTATTCGGAAAAAATATTGACAAAATAACCCGAGTTGACGCAACCAGACAGTGTTGCCAGTAGTTGGTATTTCTAATACTCAACAAAAATGTGGGTACTAAAATCGGGTGCTTTGGCACGAATAAGTAAATTCGCCATAATCATTTTTAATTTTGTTTGTTTTTGTCCGGAGGTCCGGAGGAAAGATATTTTTACTAATATAAAAAAACTAAATTTAATAGACCCAGATTTATTTAATTCATTAAGTGAAAATATTACAATTATAAATTTATTTAATATTTTATCTAACACTTGACTATTATTCACCAAAGGCATATGAATACGTGAGGCAAACTTTTAATACTTGTCTGCCGCATCCAAGTAATATTATACACGTCATAATGACTACATCTTGCCTGATGGTAAGCAGTCGATGCAGTCCAATAAAAAATGAAAGCGCTTCATACCGTGAAGTAAGCATGGTACAAAGCGCATCCACTCATGACGGCCTGCTAAAATGCCGATTCACGCCCCGCTTACAAGATCCGGGATTATAGGAAATAGGAAACACATGAGCCGGCAGTGAATTTCACTTGCTCAGAAACGACTTCCCAAATTTCTTGGTTCGAGTGCTGATAGTCTGCACAGTATGAGGATGGTTTCTAAGACCAGCACGTGTTGTTCGGGAGAGGAAAGGAGAGGGCGGGATGAGATCGAAAAGCTCCTCAGAACACTATCATAGTAGTTCCGGTAGAAATTACTGAGAGATGCAATGATGTAAGAGACAATTAACCAGCACACATATGAGGTCACTAAAATTTTAGGTTATTTTACAGGTAATAATAAAACTTTTAAGAACCTAGAAAATGACCATTACAGTGCTGGTCATGGGCATAAAGTAAATTTAATCCGATTGGTAATAAAAAAATATTTGGACATAAGACTGCATCATATTTCTAAAATAAATACACTGACGATGACACTGAGCTCTAAGCCCCAAACATTTTAAAAAACTTATACAGCATAACGTGTTTTAGATTATTGTTTAGTTTTTGCCCCTCCCAAATATATTACTTTGTGGAATAAAAATACTTTACAAAAGCTGTCTGTTTTTTTTACACATTACTATAAAGTTTAAAAAAATAATTAAAATATGCCTGATATATCGCAAAATTCTAATTTTCTTATTGCCTTGCGTCTGTTTGTCATTATGTCAAATTATACTATAATTGTAATAATATTTACAATAAGTGTTTTAATTGAATTAAAATTCTACTTCGTACAGAGCTGAAATTTGCAAAAATCGTTAGAAAATTTGAATTTGGTATATCACCGGGTAAATTTATTCTTGTAAATTTACTAACGTAAATCGCTTATATTTATTATTAATTAATTATACTTGTAATATCTGGGAAGATTTTCAAAAAGTGGCAACACTTCAGTAACTCACACATAGTTAAAAATATGGCTTCACTTTGTTATTAGTCGTAAGGTATCTAATCTACCTTTTTTTACTTGATCTGAGGTCGCTAGTATTCAATATAAACATTACGCCTGTCAAATTACTTTTACTTCAAGTCATATGCATACGTAACTTAACCACTTATCTACTCTACTCTAATCTACTATAAAAAATACCATTTTGGATCCAAATGGTATAAAATATGTACCATTTCAGGTGAACAGGAACCTTGCTGTAATTATTTAAATGTAATGTAATTTATTTAATATATGTAGTATGTTTAGTTTTAGCAAAAATGTCAAATGTCAATTGACAAATTCTGACAAAGAACTTATTTGCTTTTTTTTTATTGTACAGCTCATATCTCTTTCATTGTTGTTAAAAAATATATCTAATTTTAATTTTGTGTCTGAATGCTTGACGAATCAAATGATCATGTTGATCTTAAAGACAATAAAGTATTTTTTATTTTTATGTCTCTGCACATAGATCTTGAGATGAAACGTTTCAAATGAAGAGAGGTGCTGCCTCGTTTGTGCGCCTGGGTGGCTGGCTTCCAAGAAGGTCGGAGGATTCGTGTCTTGGGCAGCTCCTGCGAGTTCTACAAAGTCAATGCCGGAGTGCCGCAGGGATCGGTACTTTGGCCTACCCTATTCCTACTGCATGTTAATGACATGTTGTCCTAGGGCAATATTCATTGTTATGCGGATGACAGTACGGTACATGAGCGGTGCTTGGGACATCCTGCGGCAAAGCAAGCCGATATCCTGGTGCAAAGGCAAGACCTGGTTGCCAAAGTGAACTGGACTCTCGATCGTGTCACTCAGTGGGGATCTGAAAACCTGGTCGAGTTTAATGCCACCAAAACCTAGATTTGTGCATTATCGTAGAAGCTTCCTTACTCCTCCCTCTCTTCAGAACGCTCCGTTGCTCATTTCTCAGCATTCTCGGCATGGACATCGGCCAGGACCTAAGTCCGAAATGCTACATCGAGGATGTTATTTTAACTGCCTCCTGTAAGTTGGGTATACTCAATAAGGTGAGGCGGTTTTTCACTCCCGAGCAGCTGATACCGGCTGGAGGCGGTATATCCCAGCTCAACTGACACAGTTAAGCTACCTGGCCGATGACAGGCAGCAATGTCAACGGTGCGAGAAGCTGTGTCTTTGCGATCGCCAACCCGCCTGCCCAGCGTGGCCATTATGGGCATTTCCCTCCCAATGATGGTTACTGTTTGTTGTACAAGACTCAAGTGCGATCGAGTGTAGAGTATTGTTCCCATCTTTGGGACGGTTCTGCTAAGTACCTCCTCGACGCACTTGCCAGACTGCAACGGCGAGCGGTTCGCATTATAGGGGATGCTGAGGTAACAGCCTCACTCGAGGATCTACAGCTGCGTAGAGACTGTGGTGTTGGGGCTACGGCGGGGTTGCCATGGAGTGTAGGGTCCAGTAATTAAACGAGAGAAGTAGCACTTAACTCATGTATATTTCAAGTACCTCTTTATACGTCTGGTACATAGGTATATATATATAACTAGACGTGCTTATCTTCTAGTTAACTTATAATAGACTTATCTTTATACAATTATCATACTATCTTATTAACTATCTACAATCTACATCTACGTGATTGTATGTCACACTACACCACCGAACTTATTTAAAAAAAAAAAAAAAATATTACATACATTTTTTTTTTTTTTTTTACATATTATATAACTTAGTTCTATTTTTATGTATTAAATCAATATTATTTTTATTTTTTATTCTTACATTTGCAATAACTTCAAATGGGCCATTATATATTAGGTCGGGGAAAAAGTCTTTTCGCATAACGTAGGTATAAACTTCTTATAAATTTTTTTTGACTGTACTATTTGTGTCTGGCTGGTTTTGGTAACTTTAAAAAGGTTCCATTATAAAGAAAAGAAAAAAATAAAAAAAAGTTGTTTCCCGCTATTTTTCATTTGTTTTTCTCTCCGTTAAAATGAGTGAATCTAATGAAGAAATTCAATACATTTTAAAATTTTATTATAAAAAAGGCAAAAATGCAACTCAAGCAGTGAAAAAAAATTGTGATGTTTATGGACCTGATGCAGTGTCAGTAAGAGTAGCACAAATTTGGTTCAAACGTTTTCAGTCCGGAAATTTTGATGTTAAAGATGCACCTCGCTCTGGTCGCCCTGTTACGAATAAAATGGACGCCATTTTTGAAAGAGTGGAGCAAGATCGGCATATTAGTAGTTACGATGTAGCTGAAGAACTGGGAATTGACCACAAAACAGTTTTGACCCATTTGAAGAAAGCTGGTTATACAAAAAAGCTCGATATTTGGGTGCCACACGAGCTCACTCAAAGAAACTTAATGAACCGTGTACTCATTTGCGATTCATTATTGAGACGTAATGAAACCGAGCCGTTTTTGAAGAGATTGATAACTGGCGATGAAAAGTGGATCACGTACGACAAGAACGTGCGAAAAAGGTCGTGGTCGAAAGTTGGCCAGGCTTCACAGACTGTGGCCAAACCTGGCCTAACACGAAATAAGGTGATGCTGTGTGTATGGTGGGATTGGAAGGGCATTGTTTATTATGAGCTTTTACCGCCCGGCAATACCATCGATTCTGATCTTTACTGCCAGCAACTGATGAGATTAAAGGAAGCAGTCGAGAGAAAACGGCCGGAATTGATCAACAGGAAGGGTGTGGTCTTTCATCACGATAACGCTAGACCACACACATCTTTAGCCACTCAGCAAAAATTAAGAGAGTTCGACTGGGAGGTCCTAGTGCATCCACCATATAGCCCTGACCTTGCGCCTTCAGATTTTCACCTGTTTCGGTCTCTGCAGAATTCTTTAGGTTCTATAAGGTTGACCTCAAGAGAGGACTGCCAAAACTATTTGTCCCGTTTTTTTGATCAGAAGTCCCAAAGTTTCTACAGTAACGGGATAATGTCTCTGCCCACAAAATGGCAGAAAGTTATTCAACAAAACGGTACATATATATTGTAAGTAAATGTAAATAAACTTTGAAAAAAATGTCTTGACTTTTCATACAAAAATACGAAAAGACTTTTTCCCCAACCTATTACATTGTCTAACTTATTGGCCGTTTCGTTCCTTACTAATATGAAGTCACCTTTTTTATAAATTACAGGATTAATAGTTCTATCATAATAATATTTTCTACACGTCTTACTGGCTATTAAATTACATTTAGCATCTGCCTGAGCTCTTTGTAGTCTATACTTAAATTCTAAAGGATAATTATCAAAATTATACAAAGGCTGTATACTTCCATTACATAAATTACTAGGCAATCTGCATAATTTTCCGAAAACTAATTCATATGGTGTAAAAGTAAGTAAAAAATTATTTATTTCATAAACTATTATACATAGTACTTGAAAACGTCATGATTACAAATGAAAAAAAAAACAATCGAAATAATATTACACTAAATCACGAAGCTTAGATTCACTTACATGCAACAAAACAATTTAAAAACAAAAAATAATTAAGTGTAAGTGAATCTAAGTGCCAGTTCCGAGCCACCGCTCTGTAAGAAGAACTGGCAAGAAACTCACAGGCTTTGCTCTTTTAAATATGTCCATTAGTTTGGTACTAGAAATACAATCTTCATTTGTCTGTGAAACTATACAATGCAATAAGTTAAGGTTATGTACCTTAACAATATTTATGTTTTCAAGTCATTCATATTAGAATAGCCTGTATGAAACGGCAGCTTAATCCCAAGCATTTTTATCTGCCATATAGTCTTTAATAGAATAGTATCCCTTTGAAGACAGCTTGTGTTTTATATTTGGTTACTGTATTAACAGTTGTATTATATGAGAAACACCAAAATGGTAACCACGTACTCCATGTAGAAACATTGTTGTTAGTTTGGATTCTTAAGTATGCCGCTAAAGTTTTATGAACGTTTTCTAACGATCCTATGCTTTCATGATGATATGCCGTTGATAGTGATTTATCAATGCTTAAGATATCACATAATTCTACCATTACCTTAGCAATAAATTCGGACCCTCTATCTGTAGCTATTCCCTTAGGTATTCCGTATCTTAAAATAAAATTTTCTGACAAAGCTTTAGCTACTTCATTTGCGGACTTATTTTTTAACGGGTAAGCTTCTACAAACTTCGTAAGTTCACACTGTAAAGTTAATATGTAAACATTTCCGTAGTCATCTTTATCAAATGGTCCTACCAAATCTAAATAAATCTTTTCAAAGGATGAGGATGCAGTTGTAGTTATTGTCATTGGTTCTTTGGTATTTTTATAATACTTTTGCTTCTGACACTTATCGCATTTACTATCGTATTCTGTTACATCTCTTTCAATAGATGGCCAATAATAGTACTTCTTTATATTATTCACCATCCTCCGTATTCCTGCATGTCCACTTGTGGGCAAAATATGAAAATCATTCATAATAATCTTTTTCTCATCTCTTCCTTCTATCTTGCGTACATTCGCAACTACACAAACTTTAAAATCTGAATACATCGATTTATTCTTTTCTTTTAAATACAGTGCCAATTCTTTAATAAGATTCATGTTATAACAACATTTTAATATACACACTTCTTTTAGGCCTTTTTCTATACAAAAATTAACTATTTCTTTCGACAGCTCGTCTCGCGAAGAAGTCGATAAAGATTCATAGTTTATATAAATACTCGAGTTTTCTGGCACATACATTAATACATTGCGCGACTTAGAAAATATTTTTGTATAATTCTTGTTACGTAACAATTTTTCCCATGTTTTTCTACAAATTTGAACTAGTTCAGTATCATTTTTTAGTTTTTTAAGAACTTCTACAATCCTAGGGTGATCAGTCCTAACAATCGCAGAGTCTTTTTTACGTATATTCGAGTTTTGTAAACTCTTAGTTTGAGCTCTAGTCATCACATTTATAGCCTTCTCGCGCATTGATTTTAAATCATTACTAGAAATAACTATCCTTGACAATGCATCTGCTATTACGTTTTCTTTCCCTCTCACATATTCAACCTCAAAATCGTACTCCTCTAAACAAAGACGAAACTTTGTTAACCTACTTGATGGATCTGTCATATTAAATAAATATAAAAGTGGTCGATGATCCGTTCTAGCAACGAATTTTCTACCGTATAAATATGGTCTAAAATATTTAATTGACCAAACTATAGCTATTAACTCCTTTTACTATTATCGGGTAATTTAACTCGCTTTTCCCTAAGGATCTACTCGCATACGCAATAGGCTTTCCATTTTCATTACATAAAACACTACCTATCGCAAATCCCGAACTATCAGTTTGTAATATAAACTTGTGATTGTCTGAAAAATCTGGAAAATCTAAAACTGGTGGGTTCATTAATGCGTTTTTGAGTAATATAAATGATTTTTCGCACTCATCGCTCCAATCGAATACCACGTTTCTTCTACACAACTTATTCATTGGTATTACTGTATTCGCGAAGTTAGGAATGAATTTCCTATAATAGTTTGCAAACGCTACAAAACGCTTTAATTCCTCACTCGTAGAAGGACGCGGGTAATTTTTCATAACTACTATTTTTTCTGGGTCTGGTAAAATACCCTCTTCAGAAATAACATGTCCTAAATACAGTATTTGTCGCTTAAGAAATTCACACTTAGATGGATTTAACTTAAGGTTCACTTTTCTTAACCGTGAAAATATTGATATAAGGTTTTTGTTATGTTGTTCCAAATTCCGCCCAAAAATGACTAAATCATCTAAATATATGAGGCATTTATCGTAATTCAGACCAGACATCGCTATGGTCATCATTCTACTAAAAGAACTTGGACTTATCTTTAATCCCATTGGTAATCTACACATTTGATACTGTCCTTTGTCTGTAGTGAAAGCAGTACACTTTCTGCTGTCTTTTTGAAGATTGCATTGGAAATATGATTGTGATAAATCACAGTGACTGAACAATTTAGCCCCTGATAAGGAGTCTAGAATTTCGTTAATATTGGGTAAAGGAAACTTGTCATCTTGTATTTTTTCATTTAACTGTCTATAGTCTACTAATATTCGCCACTTTTTCTCACCATTCTTATCTACCTTCTTTGGCACAATCAAAATAGGACTGGACCATTCACTACAGGTTTCCTCAATTATTTTATTATCTAACATCTCTTGAATCTGTCTATCAACCTCTTTTTTTTGAGCATACGGTATCCTATACTGCCTCCTATAAACCGGTGTGCAATTTTCTTTTAACCTAATTGACTGGTTGTATATATTTGTGATAGTCAATTTATCTCCGGGTAAATGGAAAATATCTGAATATTTTGCACATATTTGCTCAATAGATAACCGTTCCTCGGGGTTTAAATAATCTAAATTGAGTACATAAAATACTTGTTTAACACGTTCCACATCGCATTCCGACTCTCCAAAGTAACAATAATCGTAATCTTTTAAAGAATTCACTTCTATATCTGACATAGTACATACAATTTCCTTACTAGTTGTGTTCAATATTTTTACAGGTATTACCCCGTTTCTAGGCTTAGCAACTACACTAGCCAAAAAAACGCCTTCACACAATTCTTTCCTCATTACTACACACTCCTCGGTTCTATTAACCGGAAAATATTTTATCATTTCACAGCGCGGAGCGATCGTTAAGGAATAATTATAAGACATAAGTGGTATTGAAATAATATTTCCATTGTACTCTTTGAGTGATAACTTATTTTCTGAAAAATCTATAATACTTATATTTTTATATTTTTGCAAAAAATCCTGGCCTATCAAACCCATCGATTTGCACGGCAAAGTATCAAAAACATAAAACTTATGTGTAAATGAGTACTGTTCGTATCTTAACTTTAAGTAAACATAACCTGTAAACTACCTCCGACACCGTTTATTACTAATTTTTCCTTAATTATTCTGTGACTTAAAGAATTTAACTGTAAAAATTCATTTTTAATAGCGGATAGTGACGCCCCTGTGTCAACTAACCATTCCGAATGAACATTATTTACTAAAAATTTTACCCAATTAATACTATTACAAGCTAATATATGCTTAAACTCGAAAAAACTGATTATTATTTATTTGCTTGTCATTGACATATTGTGAACTTGACATTGAGTCGTCTTTTCCTGACGTGTGCTCAATGCAGCCTACATTCCATCGGCCTTGCTGATTCAGCTTTCGATAATGATTCACTTTTATTTCACGACCACGCGTATTGTTATATCTTACGTTTGTATATTGTTTAGGACACGTGCGGACTGGCGGTCGCGTGCTTTGCACGTAGTTACGATAACCATTGGAATGTCCGCGACTTCTATTATCACTAAAATACGGTTTTGGCTTGAATTGACGATGAAAAGTATTTACTTGTCCTGTTAATGTACAACTTTCGTCCTCGGCTACCCTAATTGCATCTTTTAACGATGTTAACCTTTGAGCCGTAATTATGGTACTTAAGCGATGATCGCGAAGACCATCTGCGAATCGTTTTATTGCGTATTTTTCATTTAAGGGGTATAGAACCTTATATGCTTCCTGGTTTTCCCCTGCTTGAGAAATTGTTAAATTAACCATTAGTTTTTCGATTTCGGAGCCAAAGTCAGATATTGTTTTATCCTGTTGCCTTACGCGTGCAAGTTTCGCCTGGATAGCGCCGTCTGATTTTACCGTAAGCAAATGTTTTTTCATATCTGATAAAAGACTTTCAAAGACTTGGCTCCTGCTGACAGTCGCGTTCTAATCACGAATTTTATCAAAAATAACCTATCTGTATCTTTAAGCATTGAATTATATAATTCTATAGCATCTATCAAATCTTGGGTCACCTGCTCATCTCCATTCATTTTTGGGAGAAGGCTGACCGCGGTTTTTAATGAAAAACTTTCGGAACCCATTTTGACTTGCGACAATCCTTCTTGGTCAAATTTAATTGTATTTTGATATAGGCTTTCTATTTTCTGAACCAATTCTGTTAGTTCCTCGGAAAATTTATGCAGAGTTGAAACAATATGTCTAAATTTGTTATACAATGTTCTTACTTCAATAATTTTATTTTGGAAGTTATTACCTTGCCTTCTATTGGGACCTAGCTTAACAATACTTTCCCGTAATAATTTAATTTGTATATAAATAGACGTTAGTTCTACCTCCATTGAAAATAAATAACGTTAAAAAAATAATAATAATGTCTCTAACACAACATCTTATTCGCACTTGCACTTACTGCTTGATTGTCTCTTCTTGACGACGGGCATCGGCAGCATCTTTGTCAGGCCTGTTGAATTGTACGGGCAACTTCTCGTCGGTTTACTTCTTCCCTGATCCAACTATTGTGGCATCTTCTATAGAAGTATACTCCCAAACTTATCACGATTAATCCTAGGCAAATGGCAATAAACACAAGGGTTGTGTGTACCTGCGACATCTGTTGGCTGGTGGTTGCTGTATTCGTTCCTCCTGAAGCCGCCTGGGCGATGATTACTTCCTCCTTTGACGATGATCCTCCCATCGTTACCCAGCGATGTAGTTTATTAGTCGAGTTGCTATTGTATCAGGGCCATGTTCTATAACGCCGTCCAGTCGAGTGGCAGGGTCGCCATGTGGTGTTGGGGCTACGGCGGGGTTGCCATGGAGTGTAGGGTCCAGTAATTAAACGAGAGAAGTAGCACTTAACTCATGTATATTTCAAGTACCTCTTTATACGTCTGGTACATAGGTATATATATATATAACTAGACGTGCTTATCTTCTAGTTAACTTATAATAGACTTATCTTTATACAATTATCATACTATCTTATTAACTATCTACAATCTACATCTACGTGATTGTATGTCACACTACAAGACATTGCATCTCTCAGTGTCTTCTACTGGAACTACTATGGCGAGTGTTCTGAGGAGCTTTTTGGTCTCATCCCGCCCTCTCCTTTCCTCTCCCGAACAACACGTGCTGGTCTTAAAACCATTCTCATACTGTGCAGAATATCAGCACTCGAACCAAGAAATTTGGGAGGTCGTTTCTGAGCAAGACCACTAAGCTCTGGAAATCGCTGCCGGCTCATGTGTTTCCAATTTCCTATGAACCCGGGTCTTTTAAGCGGGGCGTGAAACAGCATTTCAGCAGGCCGTCATGAGTGTATGCGCTCTATACCGTGCTTATTTCACGATATAAAGCGCTTTTTTTTGGACTGCATCGACTGCTTACCATCAGGCAGGATGTAGTCATTATGACGTGTCATATTAAAAAAAAAAAACATTGAGACTAGACGAGATCACATACCCTTAGTCGCCTTCTACAACACTCTCGGGTACATGATATAAGTCCCTACCTAATAACATTTAATAATCAGTGTCTTGTTCCGCTATATGAAAATAAACAGAATATGTAACCGGAAAACGTTAAAAAGGTACCGTAATGTCCCCCGTTCCGCGCCCTTTTATCTGCGTTTGACAGTTGCACAATTTTTTCCGCGCACGCAGCGGCGCTTTCTGGAGAAATCGAGATGTCACCGACATCACAAATCCAACATGGCGGTCATGGCGGACGTGCCGCGAATGAGGGATCGATGTTTGTTTTTGATATTTTTATCTTTTATTTTGCGTTTTGTTTATCCTATATTTTTAGAAGCATAAGTATTTTCGATTATTTTTTGTTACGTTGCTCTGGCTTTTCTTTATTTACATGATAGATGTTTTTGAAGACGAAAAGTTTTTATAGCTTCTTTCACAGGTCCCTCTTAGTTTTTTTTAATTACTCAACAACATTTAATTACTCCTTACAATCCAAAACAAACCAGCAAAAGACGGGCAGATTTAGTATGTTCTGTAGAACTTTACCGTACAGCACACTCCCATAGATTCTTTTGCTTTCTTGGTCCTTTTCTATATAACAGAATAAATTTTTCATTGGGAATCTACCCAATGAACATTTTTGCATGTAAAAATAGTATTAGAGAATGGTTAAAAACCAAAAACTACACAGAAACAGAGTACTTATTATTGGTTGTTAAGTAGTACGATAGTCTTTAAGTAATATAAATAATGTTACATAGAATAAATAAAATGTTGTTGTTGTTAAAATAAATTGAATTGCGTACGCACACTCCATTGTTATTTGTAAGGAATTTTGTCAAATAAGCACTAACACGTATTTATTGAGAATACCTAAGATACAAGTAATTAAGTTTACTTAGTTTAGGTAGATAACACTTTAATTAATTGCATTACTAACCCAATTTATGTTCGTAAAATATTGTAATTAGGCTAGTTATCATACAGAAATAAATTATTATTATTATTATTATTATTAACTATAAATGTATATTAAGTACAACAATTGGAAATAAAGAATCGAAAGAATCGAATCGAAAGTTTCCCCCCCCGGTAGTCAGTACTAAGGGCACCCAGAGTCGTCAATCTCTGGGTGTTACCTTTTCCCGAGCGCCGTCTGCGTCCTACCGGGAAGTACTTAGTCCCCCCACTATGACCAGGTGAAGACCAGTCGGGGGGGAATCTTTGTCCACTGCTTCTAAGCTCTCCAACGGGACGCCACTGAGCTAGATCTACAACTCTTCGTCTCCAACCGCTGCTAACTATTTTGTGTATGTGATGACTGTTTTTCACTCCCGAGCAGCGCTGTTCGTAGTACAACATCATCATCATCACATATGGCGTTGAGCTGCCTGAATCCTAATTTAAATTTCCAGTGTCAGTTCCAGTGTCACTTCTCAGCAGCTGGAGTCAGAAGATGCAGTTCTTCAAGACCACCGGGAAAAGAGTACAGCTGGCAATCGTTTACAACATGGGCCATAGTTTGATCTGGCGCTCCACAATCACAGGCCGAAGACTCCTTCATTCCCCATTATAAAGGTGGTTGATTGGAACGTCTGCATCCTGTTCTGAACCTAGAAGACTGAAGTACAATCGACTTTGAAGTATTGTTCCCGTCTTTGAGATGGTTCCGCTAAATATCGCTTAATACAAAAAGATTTTAGAGTTAAAAAAATATTTAATATATCATTGTTTTTATAATTTAGATGAATACATGTTACCAATTAAAAATAACAGTTTAAAATAACTTTGGCTTTTTGTATAAAATACTACAACAAAAAAGTATTATAAGTAGTATGTATAAACATATTATTATATGTATATAATGTATAAATTAATACTTGTGTTTGTCGGCCACTATTTTTATATATTTATTTTTAAGTTTCATTTTATATTGTAATGCCTTTGCAGGGCTCATTTTATTAATACCTTTATCAAAATCAAAAAAAAATCAAAAAAACTTTTTGTTCATAAACTATTACATAGTAGTTACTTGAAAACGTCACAATTATAAAAAAAAATAAAAAAACAAACAAAATATAATTATACTAAAATCACGAAGCTTAGATTCACTTGCAACCAAACAATTAAAAAAACAAAAAAATATTGAAGTGTAAGTGAATCTAAGTGCCAGTTCCGAGCCACCGCTCTGTAAGAAGAACTGGCAAGAAACTCACAGGCTATGCTCTTTTAAATTATCGATTGGTTAGTTACAATCTTCATTTGTCTGTGACGCTATACAATGCAATATAATATAACATTAACAATATTCATGTTCTAAGTCATTCATATTAGAATAGCCTGTATGAAACGGCAGTTTAATCCCAAGCATTTTTATCAGCCATATAGTCTTTGATAGACTTATAATATGTCTAAGATCCTTTGTACGAAATGAAGCAATAAAGATATATTATTACCTCCTCGACGCAATTGTTAGAGCAAAGACGAGCAGTTCTTATTATTGGGGAAGCTGAGGTTACAGCCTCGCTTGAGGACATACAGTCCCCTAATGACATTGCTTCTCTTAATGTCTTCTATCGGAGCTACTATGGCGAGTTTTTCTCTCCTCGCCTCTCCCGAACGTCACGTGCTGGTCTTAGAAACCATCCACATACTATGCAGACTATCACCAACCTAGCACTCGAATCGAGATTTTATATTTTAAACTTACACCAATTATTTAGTTCCAAGATAAGTATCATTAAGAACTTGTGTTATGGATACTAAATAACGGATATACATACGTTTTTACAAATACGTTTTTTTGTTGTTTAAATATATACTTTATATGCATAGGAAAAAACACCCAGACCAGAACATATATTCATATTAATACACACAAAGATTTGTCCTGTGTGGGAATCGAACCCACGACCTCAGGAGTGGAGCGCGGGTATACTCGCCACCACGCCATATCGGTCGATTTGGTAGGTAAGTCGTTCCTGTTTGAGAACATTAGCTTTGCAATTCTCTGCTGGCGAATTCCAGTTCCTACAGTCTCGGGTCCTTTAAAAGAGGCGTGGACCGTTTACTTTTACTTTCTTTTTTACTTCACGCTAGCTAACTTGGTTCACCGCCATGGCGGTGGCCCAAACCAGCCGGCTTACTCCCAGATACCTCTCGCCGGCGAGTAGGTTATGCCGGGGTGACCCATAAGGGGCCGGCTAAACTCCATGTGTGTGAATGCTGCTTGCCTCTGATGGCCGATATAGCGCAACCGAAATGGATTTGGGGAAGGTGAGACTGAGGGCCTCCAACCTAAATTACATACTAAAAGTATTTCAATTAAACAGCGACATCCTAAGTGTGACATGGTGTGACAAGGGGATGGGAGGAATCCTAATTGAACCGTCAAGTGTTTGTGAATATACATGAGTGTTGGTAAATCAAACAAAACAGTGCAAAATCACTTTTCAAATTTTCTCTTAAGGAGTCCATGTGAGATCTCAGTGTAGTCCCACATCTTTACTGAGGACTCAAGGGGCTTAGGGGAGGGTATTTCATCTTCGATTTATCATCTTGATCACCACTTATTCTCATTTACTATAAATTATATATAATTAATATATCACTTACTTGACACTGGCTAAATGTGCTAGACGCGCGAAGCCATTATTTAAATGGAAGAAGAAATAACTGTAGGACTTCTTGGCGGGAAAGTGAAGCGCCATGTCTGCAGTTCTGTTTTATTTTCTAAAATTTGTGATATTTCTAACATTAATGTTTAATAACGGTGGATTATTAACCGTTAAGTGTTTGTGAACGTACATGAGTTTTGGTAAATGAAATAAAACAGTGCAACATAACTTTTCAAATTCTCTCAAGAAGTCCATGTGAGATCTCAGTATAGTCCCACATTTTTACTGAGGACTCAAGGGGTTTGGGGGAGGGTATCTCATTTACCATTTATCATCTTTATCACCACTCATTCTCATTTACTATAATTTATATGATATTAATATATCTCTAACTTGACACTGGCTAAATGTGCAAACCGCACGAAGCCATTATTTAAATGAAAATAACTGTACCTGTGCTGTCATAGGTCATAGCTCAACGTAGTATGGCTCAGCGAGCAAAACGTTGATTTTCAGCTAAAACCTAGAGAGCCGCGATCACGATTACCAATTAACTGACTTAAACTGAAAATACAACTTAATTTACAACTCAATAAACAACTTAAAATATACACAGATATTAAGGGTATTTATTAATTTAAACGCAACTTACAAGGCATGTTTTTGCCACCTACGCAAAGCGCTTTAGTATCCCTATCTTTTGATTGCACAAGATAACTGCACGACCCTTCACACTACAGGTCTCCACTTTGGCGTGGTAGGGGGGCTGAGTACCTACCGGAGGCCGGGAAAAGGTAATACCCAAAAGTTGGCGATTCTAGGTGCCCTTAGTACTGACCACCGGGGGGAAACTAAGAGGGACCTGTGAAGGGCGCAGCGGGCAGGCCAGGAGGGCCCGTCAAGCAGCGCCAGGAGGGTCTTAGGCAGCGGGGGCAGGGGCCCCTACTGTCTTACCATAGACCCTCCGAGAAGTCGACTACACACGCTATGGCGGGGGGAAGAGCTGCAACCCAGGTACTGGCCCCCCGCCTCTTTCTCAACAAGCGGCGGGCGTCGTCGGAAGTTTTTTAGTGGGTATTACTGCTGGCGGTCGTGTCTGCCGGTGGTGAGTCCCACACACCTCTCTCGGTCCCCCTTTGGCCGGGATACAGTGCGTAAATGCTTTTTTTGTTACTGACGTTAATAAAAATAAAAAAAATAAATACGACCGGCCCACTGCTACTTCTCTTGGGCTATATACCGATCTGCAGCGACACCATACAAGCAATAAACGAAACGCAAAAAACTAATGAAATCCTGAATCGCGCAAACGAAATTCCCCAATCTCGTTCTTATATTCCATATCGATCCGCCCGTGGAAGATCTTCCCTTTGGTAAGGATTACCGTCCGCTTCCTACAAATCTTTAGAAAAGGGATACCAAGCACAATTCTCTTTTTTTGTATATAATTATTAGTACAGCGTTGATCGTGTCACAGTAACTACACAAATTTTATGAATATACAGAAAGTGTGTATATAAATATATTGACGACATATTTGACATCTCAGTGATATCATAATGGACTAAAGTACTTTATATGCTTATTTTATTTCAAAATAAATATTTTGTGATCGTAAATCGGACAAACACAGCCGACAGAAATGAAACGCTGCTGTCACTGTCATTATCGTATAAACTGACAAGCAAAATTTTCAATTTGGTTTCCGTACCATCTCGAAACCATAATACAAAACAAACACGTCATCTCTGCGAATATAATATTAAATTAATTAAATTGTGTTCTAGATTTAATTTGGAGTCGCGTATACTGGCTTAGGATTTAGATTAAATTAATTAGAAATTGTAACTTCTTATAGTTTTCGTTATCCGTTTATATTTATGTGGATATATATTTAGTCAGTTCAAAAGCGGAAGAGATAAATATATTGTTTTTCCGCTAAAATTTATCTAAAACATGGATTCCGTGCCTGAAGAACCGAAGGGCTATCTAAGCTTCAACCCTATTACATTTGGTAAGTATAAAACACGAGATAAAATCGTCATTTTTTCAAAATACTTACAAAGCTTTTTACCAGCGTAGGTGTTTTTCATGTATTTTTATAAAAAAACAGATAAGTTTGTGAGTAAATAGCTACAAGTACCCATAGTACACGTTGAAACTTAGTTTGGGACTTGTAGCATTGTGCCAGATGTCCAAAATACTTATTTAGAAATAAATTGTCTTAGATTAAAGTTTGTCTTCTCAAGATATAGAGCTTAATTTTAGTTTCTCAGCTTCATTTTTAAGCAGTTACAACTCCAGCAGTTCCTAATATCTGAAGGAATTTACTGACTGTTATATTATAACATAGTGTATAGCTTAAAAGTCTAATTGACCTCTATTTACATGAGATTAGTTCAGCAGATGTGTGTGGGTGTTAAGAATAGATTTATGGACAATGGTTTATACCAATTTTTTTACAAAGATCTGTGGTGTAAAATAACACTTGTCAGTCTTAATTTTCAAACAGCAAATCCAAAATGTAACTTTTTATGCCATCTAGTGTAAAATTTTGAGTTCTCAAGTCCCATAGATTAATATTTAATTAGTTAACACCTATATGCAATTAGTGTCTTAACAATGAAAATTGAACAGTTTCTACTTCCACCTATAAAGTTAGCTCAAAAGGGAAAAAGCAGTTTTGAAATTAGGCTGACGATTGCGCAATATATTATTTTTATCATGTTTGTCTTTAAATTAATTATCCATAATTCTTTCTCTCAATTTCTGGATAAATTAAAAAAGTTGTAGTCTACTGGTAATGCCCATCCTAACTTTAGGTTGATATATATTACAGCCCAATATACTAAAAATGGGTGCAAGCTGCGGCCCAGAACTTTGATGTAGTAAAAAAGTGTTTAAATGTAATGCTTTTGGCTAAACTCTTTCAAGGGGTATTTCTTATGAATTGTGGTCAAAATTAGAGATGCATTCAAGCTTAATAATTTGTTGGCAGATTTCAATTGAAGGGATTATTTAAACCAAAAAATATGTTTTAATATTATGTCATAATTTTAGGTTGCTGTGCTGTAGTATAACGACTTTAAAAAGTGTCTTGGGCCGAATTGTCAACATTTTTTTTGTCATTAAATTAGTTCATTGGACCTTACGAGGTTATAACATAGTATATTTGTAATTAAATGAAGCATTGATTGGTTTTTCTATTATATATATATTCTTAGTTTTTTGTACAATTTTTATTCCTAATTACATCAATTTAATTCATCCATTTTTTATACCGCATGCTTAATGGAATAGTGACTTAACTCAAAAAAGACGATTTTTGACATCACAAAAGAAGATCTTCTAAAGAATACTTGTCCTACTTGTAAGCGCATTCAATTGATACTGATTTATTAATTAGTAATTCTGCTTGTGTTTTGAACGTTTGATTAACATTGATTCGATCTCAGTAAGAAATAGAAAGACTGTATAAGTACGTAACTCAAACCTGACCTATCTATTAATAGGTCGATGTTCCTTTAAGCATGCGGTATGAACAATGTGGCTTCCTTAAATATAATGTGACCATTATCATTCTTTTTTATATGAAAATTATTATATTTATTTATGTATGTTGGTCATGAATTAACTTAAAAAACAACTGGACACAAATCTCATTGGTGTTTGTGGTAAAATCAGATTAATGTTTTTGTAAACATTTTATTATTAGGGATCGTCTATAAATTACGTCACATGAATTTCGTAAACTTTGGACCCCCTCTCCGTCCTTGTCACAGCTGGTCACACTTGTGAGACTCCCTCCTTGGTGTGATGTCACATTTTTTGTAATTGTACAGCAGGAAATGATTACATCAAAACAGCAGTTCCAAAATGTTTACATAACCTGGATTTTAAAATGTGGTGTCACGAAATTTAGGATCTCTCCCATCCCCTTGTCACACCATGTCACACTTCGTCAACCCCCTCCCTCTCCATTAATGTGTGACGTAATTTATGGATAGCCCCTTAGTGAATATTTAAGAAATAAAAAAAAATTATAACAAAGTAGTTAAAAATATGTAATAAAATCCCCAGTTCTACAATTCCTGGCATTATATGGATGGTACCTGGTCGCAGTGCTAGCAGCACTGCTGTATGCTGCCAATAAGTTGAAGCCTACATACAAGAAGTGGCAGGAGGCTCGTGAGGATGCTGAATATCATAAAGGTTAGTTTTCCTGGGTTAAATCAAATCAAAATTCATTTATTCAAGTTGGGCTCAATAGAGCTCTTATGAATGTCATACTTATAAACTAACGCGCCCATTCACTGCGGGCGGGAGCTTGATCGTAAAAGAACGGGCAAGAAAATCGTCAAGGTTGGTTTTTTCTCCCGCCAGTTACAATAAAAATACATAAAAAAAATAAAAAAACATTTATTGTTTCCCTTTACTTAATACAGTTAAAAAAAGTGTTAACATATTAAAATTGCAAAAAGAATTTAATTTAATTTTAATTACGAAGGTCCAGAGAGCAAAAGGTGATGGCTCAGCTTGTGCTGTCCAGCGTATACACTCTAGACGGCGCTGGTTTTCAGCCACCCCTGTTCCCTGAGATGTATTTATGGGAAATATGTGCTAGGGGGCCACTCTTAGTTCACAATTATTCTACTTATCAAATACATTATCTTAAAAAGGACCAGTATAAAACATGTTAATATCTCTCTCAGCTTGTGTGTGTGTTGGTGAGTGACTGTGAGTGTATGTGTGGTGTGTGTGCAAGTGTGTTTGTTTTGATTAATTATTGTATGATTTACTGTTTTTTTTATAGGGTTTTTATGTAAAATAGTTCTTTAGTTCTAAATCTGTTACATAATGTTATAACTATTGTGTTCTGCAGCCACAAGGTGGTTAGGAGCTTATATCTGTCAATACATCTATGAATACGATCAAGCTTCCGCCTGCAGTGAATGGGCTCGTTAGTTTCTAAGTTTGATATGCATAAAAGCCAAACTTGAATAAATGATTTTTGATATTGAATATTTATTCTGGTCTCAGCGTTTTCATATGTATATTAAGTATATATTTACAAAAAAATAAGTATTTAACTATGTGTTATGTTCAATAAAACACAGTAATTAGGTTAATACGTGTATTGAGCTTTGTAGCAAAAACCAAAGTAAAAGTGAAAACATTATTAACTACCTCCATACTACACTAACATTATTAACTAAGAATGTTTAGCATTACCCTCAACTTCCATACACAACACTATGTTATCCATTGTTTAGTATCCATAACACAAGTTCTTAATGATTCTTGTACTGAAACTAAATAATTGGTGTAATTGTCAGAAAATATTTATTATTTTTACATGGTACAATAACTTAATTATATTATTTTTACTCCTTTACAAATACAAATACAAAATAATTTATTTGCTCAAACATGTGTACTTAACAAAATATGGTATTACAATAAAGTCTTTCGACCAAGACTCAACATATTTACCATTTTGTGGTATGCAAATGTCAGTTTTATGATTCCCCATTAAATGTCAGTATAATTATATATGATCAAAAATTAATTATCTAAAATTACACAATAACAATAAAATTAAAATATATGTCAAAATTAAATTACAAGAAAAAACAGGGTCAGTAAACACCTATTAACAATCAATCATAAAGTGTATCGGTCAGAAAATCGCTTATGTGATAGTAACATTTAATAAATTGATGCAATATTAAGCAAGAACTGTTAAGTCTGAGTCTATAAAATTATTTATGTGCTGTGTGGTACCGGCCTAGAATAGTGCCAGCCCCTCTCATCTCACGGGGAGTCGTAAGAGTCGACGAAGAGAAATCCGACCGGATGATGGGCAGCAGCGTCATCCTGCGTACTGGCTGGTACTGCGATCACCAACCCGCCTGCCCAGCGTGGGGGTTATGGGCAAATACCACCAATAGAATGTAATCTATTGGGGAGGCTAATGTTCAGCAGTGGGCTTTATAAGGCTGATGTGATGATGATGATGATGATGATATACATATATAGTTTTAAGACGGATTTTCAATAGTAAATAAATACGATGCCTACAAAAACAAGAGCAGTAGACCGGTTACCAAAAAAGGAATTGTTATCCAAATTGTGTTAAGATATTTAATAAATTACCAAACTCAATGAGAGAGCTTAGTTTACCCATATTTAAAATAAAACTACAGTTATGGCTAAAAACTAAATGTTTTTATTTACTCGCAGAATATTTTAACACCAAAATTTATATTACATATACAGCTTGATACTATTAATTATTTTGACATCAATTTTATTTTATTATGATTATTACAATTACTTTTAATTTCACTTTATTTATATTGACACTAGCAGCGCCCTGCGGTTTTACCCGCGTGGTCCCCGTTCCCGTGGAAATATCGGGATAAAGAGTGTCCTATTATGTTAGCCAGGACTGCAGCTATACACGTACAAGGTTTCATCACAATCGCTCCAGTAGAAAGAAAGAAAGAAAGAAAAATAATTTATTCTGTGACAACATCAAAAGAAAACAGATACATTATATTTAAGTAACTATTTGAAGAGTGTCACAGAAAAGGTATCCACTCAGCATAAAGCCGAGGTGTCACGAAAACGCCTCGACGCTGGTCTTCCGTAGATACCGTTTGTGAGAGCACTGCTATGACACATTCATTCTATACATGGTAAAACACAATACATACATACAGTTACAGTAAGACATAAGCATACAAATAGACATAAGCATACAAATAAGACATAAGCATACAAACAAAACATAAGCATACAAATAAGACATAAGCATACAAATAAGACATAAGCATACAAATAAGACATAAGCATACAAATAAGACATAAGCATACAAATAAGACATAAGCATACAAATAAGACATAAGCATACAAATAAGACATAAGCTTGCAGGGAACCTGAGTAGTACAAGTAAGAGGACAGCACAACCGATGACGAGCACATACATATTCATAGACATTTCTGTTTGTTCAATAAATATTTCCTATAATTGCAACGGAAAGATCCAACAGTGAGACAGTATCTTAATTTTGCGTGAAAGAATAACAAACATCCATCCACACATACAAACTTTCACGTTTATAATATTAGTAGGATTCACACGCCCTGCGTTTGGCAAAATAGATGTTCTATTCTATAACAAACAACCACACATTAATTTTATGTAAAAAAAATTGGTTGCCTGTAAAGTCGGTATACGGGCGAAAGTTTTACGTGACAACGACTTTGAGTGCTAAAATAATTTTAATATGAATTTTCATTCGTATAGTAGGAAGAAGGATGAAATAATAGTAACAATTTAAAACATTTATTTATACAAAGAATTATATTTGAGAATTATAACCATGCCCGAGTGGAAGGGACGCGTGCCTCTCACTCGCTCTCATTGTGAGCGCATAACGTGAGCGGAGCGTAACGCAGTTTCTTGAAGTGTCACCCGGCAAACCAATTTATAAGACGTTGTCACGTCAATAAATTTATTTCATTTCAATCACCGCAGACGAGGTGATTTTTCAAGGAAAAATTTCATGTTTGAACTAAGTTCTTGAAGGAAGTTCTGTGCCCTCATAGATTATGTATGTTGCCACAGATCCGGACAAAGTGGTAGCACGTATGGAGGCTGTGCAGAGGGCTAGAGAAAGGCAGCAGGAATTGCTCATGGCCAGCTCTCAGCGTGTCTTGGAGCAGCAGAAAGAGGTGAGATATTTATTATTGGAATATAATAAACTAAACCTCTAAAAAAAGCTTTTTTGATCATCAAAAATACTGAGTGAGCATCTAATAGGTGATTAGGTGCTCAATCAGTATTTTTGATGTACAAAAAGGTTAGGTTAGGTTGGCAATTTATTAATTTTGAAGACACGTTAAATAACACCCTTTATTATTTATTACATCTTTAGGAGAACCAATAGCTTTTTAGACATAATACATTAAACATATACTCTCAGGAAGCCAATAATTGGTCCCCACTGATAGAAACGACTGACAACTATATGACTGAAAGACTATATGGCAGATAAAAATGCTTGGGATTAAACTGCCGTTTCATACAGGCTATTCTAATATGAATGACTTAAAACATGAATATTGTTAATGTTATATTATGTTGCATTGTATAGCTTCACAGACAAATGAAGATTGTATTTAATTTTGACATATATTTTAATTTTATTGTTATTGTGTATTTTTAGATAATTAATTTTTGATCATAAATAATTATACTGACATTTAATGGGGAATCATAAAACTGACATTTGCATACCACAAAATGGTAAATATGTTGAGACTTGGTCGAAAGACTTGATTGTAATACCATATTTTGTTAAGTACACATGTTTGAGCAAATAAATTATTTTGTATTTGTAATTCTAGTACCAAACTAATGGACATATTTAAAAGAGCATAGCCAGTTAGGTTCTTGCCAGTTCTTCTTACAGAGCGGTGGCTCGGAACTGGCACTTAGTAAAGTAAAAAAAAAAGTAAAAAAATATTTATTTCATAAACTATTATATATATATTATACTATATATAAACTATTATATAAACTATTATATATATACAATATATTATACTAGAAAAAAAAAACAATCGAATTAATATTACACTAAATCACGAAGCTTAGATTCACTTACATGCAACAAAACAATTTAAAAATAAAAAATAATTAAGTGTAAGTAAATCTAAGTGCCAGTTCCGAGCCACCGCTCTGTAAGAAGAACTGGCAAGAAACTCACAGGCTATGCTCTTTTAAATATGTCCATTAGTTTGGTACTAGAATTACAATCTTCATTTGTCTGTGAAGCTATACAATGCAATATAACATAACCTTAACAATATTTATTTTTTCAAGTCATTCATATTAGAATAGCCTGTATGAAACGGCAGTTTAATCCCAAGCATTTTTATCTGCCATATAGTCTTTAATAGAATAATATCCCTTTGAAGACAGCTTGTGTTTTATTGTTAATTTAAATTTATTTAGGCTCAATTGCTGTATGTTGCTTGGGATTTTATTGTAGAATCGCACACATTGACCTTTAAATGATTTGTTTATCTTTTGGAGCCTAGTGGCAGGTACAACTAATTTATGCTTATTCCTTGGGTTTAGGTTATGTACACAGCTTTTCTTACTAAATTGATCAGTATTCTTATGTACATAAACCAGGTTATCATAAATGAATTGACCGGCCACTGTTAAAATACCAATTTCTTTAAACTTTTCCCTTAGTGAATGTCCACACGGGAGATTATAAATTGCTCGAATAGCCCTCTTCTGCAGCACAAAGATGGTTTGAATGTCTGCGGCACAACCCCACAGAAGAATACCATAGGACATAACACTATGGAAATAGCTATGATAAACTAGCCTAGCTGTTACAACGTCTGTTAATTGGCGAATTTTCTTTACCGCGAATGCTGCAGAGCTAAGTCTACTCGACAATTCACCAATATGTGGGCCCCACTGTAGCTTAGAGTCTAAAGTAATCCCTAATAACTTGGTAGTATCCACAAGGGTCAACTCATCCTCCTTTACCATAATAGTAGAGTTTGCCTGTCTGACGTTAGGCGTCACGAATTTAATACATTTCGTTTTAGCCCCATTTAATAGCAAATTGTTAACGTCGAACCAGTGCACCACCTTCGAGATTGCACTGTTTACTTCGTCTAAATTCTGATTTCGTTTTAACTTAAACAATAATGATGTATCATCAGCAAACAAAACTATCTCGTGGTTTTCTTTAACAAAATATGGCAAATCATTCATATAAATCAAAAACAAAAACGGACCGAGAATCGAGCCCTGCGGTACCCCCATTTTTACAACAGACCCCTGAGATCGCTTTCCATTAACCTCAACCCTTTGAATCCTATTACTTAGATATGAAGTGAGAAGATCCAATGCGGAGTTTCTTATTCCGTAATATTCTAATTTTTTTATCAATGCTTCATGAGGAACACAGTCAAAAGCTTTGGACAGATCGCAAAAAATACCTAAAGCGTCCAAAGAATTATCCCAAGCATCAAATATATGTTTTAAAAGCTCAACACCTGCATCGGTTGTGGAGCGACCCTTAGTGAATCCAAATTGTTTTGAATGCATTAATCCATTTTTATTGAAAAATATTAACATCTGGTTGTAAACAAGTTTTTCAAAAATTTTACTAAATGTAGGCAGCACTAAGATAGGTCGAAAATTTGTTGGGTCTGTTGTACTGCCCGATTTATATAATGGAATGATTTTACTTTCTTTCATTAGATCGGGAAATTTGCCGCAATCTACACATTTATTAAATATTAGAGCCAAACTGTGCGCCACTTAGATTCACTTACACTTAATTATTTTTTGTTTTTAAATTGTTTTGTTGCATGTAAGTGAATCTAAGCTTCGTGATTTCAGTGTAATAATAGTTCGATTGTTTTTTTTAATATTTTAGTTATGACGTTTTCAAGTACTATGTATAATAGTTTATGAAATAAATATTTTTTTACTTTTACTAAACAGAATCTCGTATAACCTCATAAACATAAAATCACATAAACACAAAAACATGCTTAGAAGCTATTCCTTAAAGAATCTGCTACTGAACTTATTCCTTGCCAAAACAATATTCGTGCAGAAAAGTTCAAAATCTAAGTTATGACAATTTTCATTAAAAAAGTTACCGGCTCGGATGGAGAAGCTCTTGGGCTACGGATTGAAGTGGGCTACTATCAACGACTGTTGTAGGTAGTAATCTATATAAAAATACGTGGGCTACAGTTAACGTCAGCTGTGGACAGTCAATAGTATCTTAATAAAGACAAGTGGGCTACTATCAACGACTGTTGTAGGTAGTAATCTATATAAAAATACGTGGGCTACAGTTGACGTCAGCTGTGGACAGTCAATTGTAACCCATATAAAGACAAGTGGGCTACCGTCAATTTTAGGTTCGGGCTACTATAGTATCCCATATTATTTATTTAACTGGCGGGAGAAAAAACTAACCTTGTCGATTTTCTTGCCCGTTCTTATGGGCGCGCTAGTTTTTAAGTTTTGACGTTCATAAGAGCTCTTTTGAGCCAAACTTGAATAAATGAATATGAATTTAACTTAAATATATGGATATAAAATTAAAATACTCATACCAAAAACAGTATCAGTATATATTTTATTTCTTTAATTGCATTAGATTTTAAGAGATAATTAAAAAACAGCCGAGTTAAGTTTCTTGAGGCATTCTTCTCAATCTCGTTGCCTTTTTGGAAGCCTTGTTAGAGTCACCGACAGACTGACTGACTGATAATCCCCTCCCCCCTTTAGAATCACGACAGGCTGACTGACAGATCCCCCCCCCATAAGAGTCACCGATAGACTGACAAATCTTGAGAAAAAAATCACAACAGACAGATAAACTGACAAATTCTAACAAAGAATCCATTTGCTTTTATTTCTTTATTAATTATTGTTGTTAAGAAATAAAATTATGGAATTTCCATTTTGTGTATAAAAAATTGACGAATCTAAATGATCTTAAAGATCTGTTGATCTCTTTGCATGTGTGCCGAGGCTGTAATATTGTTATGGTTAACGACTTCATCTTAAGGAGCACAATGAGTGGGAGGTGAGGTGATCGGGGGGGGGGGTCCTATGAAGATATGTGTTCTGGAAGCGAGCGTCAAATAATGTATATATTGTAGGACCTTATATCCAATCTTGGACAGAACGCACCCATTAATCGAATTATAAGGGAGTTAAATGGCGTCGATAAAACCAAAAACCTCGATTTGTTCATGGGTGGTATTCGCGGGTTTAAGAGGTCTCTCCTCACATGACCGCAATTTGTGTGAGTGACATTTTTATCTTATGTTAATCATCTTTAATTCAGCTTTATATTAATGTAATTTATTTTGTTATTGTGTTTTTAAACCATAACTTTAACTAGGAATTTTCGTTATATACTGTTTTAATTGCATGCTGTCTTCGCCTAATTATAATGACATTGAGCTAAATACTGCTATGGTTAATTTTTTCTTGGTATTATTAATGTTTATTATGTTGCTGATCATTTTAATAAATAAATAAATATTTCAAATTGTGAATTACTATAATAGTGGCGAATGGCAGTGTCCAGTAGGATTAGTATAATTTATGTTGTAATTTAATAAAATATCGACAGTGTCCCCTATAATATCATGTGGACTGCCACCAGCTTCAGCCATGATATTAAATTGTTGGACAGTACGCAATGCTATGGTTTATAGCGTATTTATAAATAAATATTACATACATACATAATGTCGCGTCTGTTTTCCGCGAAGCGTTAGGCAGAGGCAAATTAAACGCCCACAATTCGCCATTTATATTTTTGATACCATGTAATAGGTGGCGAGCCTATTGCCGCTTACAAGGAACTTTTATGTTCGCCAGAGCCTCGTCCGTTGATCGGCAGGTGCACCTCTTGGAGGTGAGGTAGGCACCATAAATAAATCATTTATGTAATTAAAATGTTTATTTACAGCGTGAAGAGAAAAAACGTCAAGAGAATTTAGAAAGGCTGCAGAAGTATGGCTCAGCAGCTGAAGGTCAGCGGTTAGGGGCACCCGATGATGGTACCGGTACGTAACTCCAAAGATACTGGGTTGGGTTTCCAAATTTAAAAAAAAAACTGTTGGAGATCTGACATCAGAAGTGGGATGTAAATGGGGTGCTTGTTTGATAACTTCCCATTACTGATCACGAGGCTCCTCTCAGGATCCAAGGTAACGTACCTCCAAAGATACTGGGTTGGGTTTCCAAATTTAAAAAAAACTATTGGAGATCTGACGTCAGAAGTGGGATGTAAATGGGGTGCTTGTTCGCTAACTTCCCATTATTGATCACGAGGCTCCTCTCAGGATCCAAGGTAAGAGAGATTTAGGTCATTCTCCACCACTAAAGAACCTTCCTTATCTTCTATGATTTGACGAGCGATATGGCGTGGTGGCGTGTATTACCTGCACTCCACTCCAGAGGTCGTGGGTTCGATTCCCACACAGGACAAATCTTTGTGTATAAATATTAATATTTGTTCTGGTCTGGGTGTTTTCCTGTGTATATTAAGTATGTATTTACAAAAAAAAAAAATGGTTGCCTGTAAAGTCGTTTTTACGGGCGAAGATTTTACGTGACAACGTCTTTTTCTCGGTAGAATATTTATTGATATGAATATAATTAAATTGCACAATAGGAACAAGGAATTGAATGAAAATAAGAATTGCACAAATTTTAACTATAGAAATATATTTTGTTTACTAAAACATTGTACACTAGTGCTGCGCGCGCGGCAGACCGATCATAGTTGAGTGGGAGAGAGACGCAAGGCATTCGCCGGGCCTCTCTCTCGTTCGGTGACTCATCGTAACGTTACCGAGCGTTACACTTTTTCATAAGTGACTCCCAGCCGCAACCTAATTTAAGACGTTGTCACGTCAAAAGTATTTAAGTATGTTTATCCGTTGTTTAGTATCCGTAACACAAGTTCTTAATGATACTTATCTTGGAACTAAATAATTGTTGTAATTGTCAGAAAATATTTATTTATTTATGATTTCCGGAGATTATACTTGATTTGAGGTCAGTGTACCAGCACACCGTTCCTGAGGTCGTGGGGTCGATTCCCACAAAGGACAAAATTTTATATGCAGAAACCTGAATATTTTTTCCTGTTACGTTACGTTAAGTCTGATCTTAACGTAATTGGTGTTATTTTTTTTATAGTATGAAGAATCTGAATTATGATATTATTCTTATTATGAGAGGTTTAACTCATAGAGGTTTTTGACCAAAACATTACTGTATTGACTATTTTGACGTTGATAATGAATTAATGACAGAAGCATAATTAAATTTAGTTTTTGTAGAAACAAAATCAATTTAAATATTTTATTGAAGTATATATTCTCTCTGAAGCGCTCGTAGCTCTGCGGTGCTCGGTGGTCGGAAACGATCACCGAAGTACAGCAGAATTTATGAGGTCAGTCCTTGGATGGGTGACCGTTTGTGTGGCATTTGATATCGAGAGCTTTCATGCTTCTGAAGGCACGTTAAGCCGTTGGTCCCGGTTATCACTAAATGTGGTAGTCGTTAAGCCATGTTAGAGGCCATACACCTGCCTCCGCCAATCCGCACTGGATCCGCGTGGTGGAGTATGACCCAATACCCTCACACCTTGGTATGTGAGAGAAGGCCCGTGCTCAGTAGTGGGACGTTAATGGGCTGAGATGATGATATATTCTCTAAAAAATCTAACATAAATATGTCTCTCATTCATATAACCTATATTGTCACCTCCAGGGCAAACTGACAAATGTGCAGTTTTTGTAACTCTGACATTTCTATTTAAAAATCATCTTATGTTTTCTATAGAGAGATAGAAGTTTGAATATTTTTACACCTTTTTTAGTACAATATAAGGTAAATTTACAAAAACTGCAGATGCGTAAGTTTGACGTGAAGGTGACGATATTGTTTAATATAACTGCTAACAGATTAAGGGGACTTCTTGGCGGGAAAGTGAAGCGTCATGTCTGCAGTTTTGTTTTATTTTCTAAAACTTGTGATATTTCTAACATTAATGTGTAATAACGGTGGATTATTAACCGTTAAGTGTTTGTGAATATACATAAGTGTTGGTAAATGAAATAAAACAGTGCAACATCACTTTTCAAATTCTCTCAAGACCAGCGTCGAGGTGTTTCCGTGACACCTCGGCTTTATGCTGAGTGGATACCTTTTCTGTGACACTCTTCAAATTCTTACTTAAATATAGTGTATCTGTTTTCTTTTGATGTTGTCACAGAATAAATTCTTTTTCTTTCTTTCTTTAAGTCCATATGAGATCTCAGTATAGTCCCACATCTTTACTGAGGACTCAAGGGGCTTAGGGGAGGGTATCTCATTTACCATTTATCATTATATCACCACTCATTCTCATTTACTATGAATTATATATATCACTTACTTGACACTGGCTAAATGTGCTAGACGCACAAAGCCATAATTTAAAAACAAAGAAAGAAAAAGAAACTATTTATATTTGACATTGACACTGACGTTTCTGTCCACAGACTACCTACCACTAAGCGGGGGCGCGTCTACGTCTTCGTACCGACCACCAAAGAGGTCCGCCTGCTCCGGCGGAGGTTGCGGCCGTTAGATCTTATTTATTGAACCTTCATTTAGTTACTTAATAATTAAATTAAACACTTTATAACTGACTACTTGTTTCATTATTTTACATTGATATTTTATTGAATTTAAATACATAGTACATAAACCAATCGGGTGTATAGGGAACCTATCAAGACCTAAGGAGCCCAAGCCAACCTCACCTGCAAGTGGTGCACCTGCCGATCAACGGACGAGCCTGGCGTAAAAACTGCCCGGAAAGCGGCAATAGGCTCGCCACCTATTACGTGGGGCCAACTATAAAATTGGCGAAGTGTGGGCGTATAATATGCCTTTACCTACCCCTTCGGGGAAACAGGCGTGAATGTATGTATATATTACCGACCAAACCTGATTATAGGACAAGCTAGTATAGCCTAGTCCAAACTAATTAAGGTAGGCTGCATAAAATGATTTTTAATTATAAGAAAAAAAAAATAACCTCAACCTAACCCAATAAGAGATGTATAGACTTCTTGGCGGGAAAGTGAAACGTCATGTCTGCAGTTTTGTTTTATTTTCTAAAATTTGTGATATTTCTAACATTTATGTGTAATGAATGACGGTGGATTATTAACCGTTAAGTGTTTGTGAACATACATGAGTGTTGGTAAATCAAACAAAACAGTGCAACATCACTTTTCAAATTTTCTCTCAAGGAGTCCATGTGAGATCTCAGTATAGTCCCACATCTTTACTGAGGACTCAAGAGGCTTAGCCCTCCCTTAATCTTCGATTTATCATCTTTATCACCACTCATTCTCATTTACTATGAATTATATATTATTAATATATCACTTACTGGACACTGGCTAAATGTGCTAGACGCACGAAGCCATTATTTAAAAGGAATCTCTTTTGTCGGTGGCCGGTAAAAAGGTAAGATAAAATGTATCTATACAATTGTAGCAAATTTCGCTGTTATCACACAGATCTTTAAATGAAGCATATTAAATGGTGAGAGGCTAGCCCTACGTCCACATAAACACTTGACCGGATCACATTCCCTTGAATCATCATCATATCTTAGCAGTATCCCGGTTGCCCTAGACTTAAGCTTAGGGCCCAGGGTCTGCTCACTGGTTCAACCAGATTTGACTGAATTTCAGTTATAACGTGGAGCGACTGCCGTCTGACCGCAACCCAGAGGGAAACATCATTCTATGGTTAAACCAGCTGTCAGTCTGTTAGAAGACACTGACTTCCTAATAACGACTGCCATAGATGTTCAGGACAGTCGGGACCAACGGCTTAACGTGCTTTCTGAGACACGGAGCAAACGACCATTATGCACATAACTTAGAAAATTTATAGGTTTATAGGCGCAACTACAACCAGGGATTGAACCCGAGACCCTCTGAATTTAAAGGCAAGGGTTATCAAGTCAAGTCAAGTCAAAATACTTTTTATTTCATAAACTATTACATAGTACTTGAAAACGTCAAAATTATAAAAAAATTACAAAAACAAATAAAATATAACTATACTAAAATCACGAAGCTTAGATTCACTTGCAACCAAACAATTTAAAAAAACAAAAAATATTTAAGTGTAAGTGAATCTAAGTGCCAGTTCCGAGCCACCGCTCTGTAAGAAGAACTGGCAAAAAACTCACAGGCTATGCTCTTTTAAATTATCGATTGGTTAGTTACAATCTTCATTTGTCTGTGACGCTATACAATGCAACATAATATAACAATATTCATGCTTTAAGTCATTCATATTAGAATAGCCTGTATGAAACGGCAGTTTAATCCCAAGCATTTATATCTGCCATATAGTTTTTAATAGAATAGTATCCCTTTAAAGACAGCTTGCGTTTTATTGTTAATTTAAATTTATTTAGGCTTAATTGCTGTATATTGCTTGGGATTTTATTATAGAATCGCACACATTGACCTTTAAAATATTTGTTAATTTTTTGGAGCCTCGTGGCAGGTACAATTAGTTTATGCTTATTTCTTGTGTTTAGGTTATGTATATCACTTTATCACTTTTCTTACTCAATTTATCAATATTTTTATGTACATATACTAGGTTTTCATAAACAAACTGACCCGCCACTGTCAAAATACCAATTTCTTTAAATTTATCCCTTAGTGAATGTCTACATGGTAGATTATAAATTGCTCGTATGGCCCTCTTCTGCAGTACAAAAATATTTTGAATATCTGCGGCACAACCCCACAGAAGAATACCATACATAACACTATGAAAATAGCAATGATAAACAAGCCTAGCTGTTTCAACGTCTGTTATTGGCGAATTTTCTTTACCGCGTATGCAGCAGAGCTGAGTCTATTCGACAATTCACCAATATGTGGGCCCCACTGTAACTTAAAATCTAATATGACACCCAAAAATTTGGTGGTATCCACAAGGGTCAACTCATCTTCCTTTTTTTAATAGTGGTGTTTACTTGTCTGGCGTTAGGCGTCACGAATTTAATGCATTTCGTTTTAGCCCGCGTTATCGCCGCTCTATCCTCTCGAATATTCCTACATTTATAACACAGGCAAATTCTACTGAACGCGAGTCATTGCTGAGTACAAATAACAATGTAAAGTAAAGTAAAGTAAAGTAAAAAAATTATTTATTTCATAAACTATTATACATAGTACTTGAAAACGTCATGATCACAAATGAAAAAAAAAAAAACAATCGAAATAATATTACACTAAATCACGAAGCTTAGATTCACTTACATGCAACAAAACAATTTAAAAATAAAAAATAATTAAGTGTAAGTGAATCTAAGTGCCAGTTCCGAGCCACCGCTCTGTAAGAAGAACTGGCAAGAAACTCACAGGCTATGCTCTTTTAAATATGTCCATTAGTTTGGTACTAGAATTACAATCTTCATTTGTCTGTGAAGCTATACAATGCAATATAACATAACCTTAACAATATTTATGTTTTCAAGTCATTCATATTAGAATAGCCTGTATGAAACGGCAGTTTAATCCCAAGCATTTTTATCTGCCATATAGTCTTTAATAGAATAATATCCCTTTGAAGACAGCTTGTGTTTTATTGTTAATTTAAATTTATTTAGGCTCAATTGCTGTATGTTGCTTGGTCAAATGTGTATTCAGCATCTAAAATTAGCAAAATCTAGCATTTATTGGTTGATACCAACCTATCTACCGCCCGCAACTTATTAACCATCCTCTTGAATCACTCTATCTATTAAAAAAAACCGCATCAAAATCCGTAGTGTAGATGGGGAATGATGTGAGATCGCTAAAATTGGGTTTTTTTAATTGTATTGTTCTTTGCCATCGTGTACGGAAAAAATATGAACCCTAAGTACCTCCCCTTTGGTAGGCAGTATCACCTCGCTTGTATGTATTAAAGGTGTAGAAAGCTTATAATTCAACGTGTCGTGACTTCCATTATTAAAAAAAACAAAAACTAAGATAGATATTTAAAAAAAAGAGTACAGTCAACGTCACTTCCTCATAAGGCCCAATTTAAATTTAGCTCGATATATATTACGTCTCAATGTACCTACTAAAATAGGTGCAAGTAGTTGAAGCCCAGAACTATGATTTAGTAAAAAAGTGTTTAAATATAATTTTAATGCTTTTGGGTAAATTTTTTCAAGGGGTAGATATTTCTTAGAAATCTTGGTCAACATTAAAAATGCATTTAAGTTTAATTATTTTGAAGGCAGATTTAAATTGGCGGGATTATTAAAACCAAAAAATACGTTTCAATATCATTTCATAATTTTAGGTGGCTGGGTCGTAATTTAATGATTATAAAAAGTCACTATAGATATAGGGTGACCATAGGCCGTGACCGGAAAAAGGACTCTTCCGGCTAAAAAGTGTATGTTTTTAAGTAATTAGTCAGAATAGGATACGGGTACTACCAAGATCTGCGGAGCCCTTTTTAATTTTTTTATTATTTACGTCACTAAAAATGCCTTTATGCACTGCCTCCCGACAAATGGGGGGACCGAGCGGGGAGTGTGGGGCTCACTGCGGCAGACGCGACCGCCAGCAGTCCTACCCACTAAAAATCTTACGATGACGCCCACCGCTGTTGAAAAAGGGGCGGGGGGCCAGTGACAAGGTTTTAAGCTTCTGACACCAACCTGATGGTGCACCTGCCGATTAACGGACGAGGCTCTGGAAAAAATAAAAGCTCCCAGTAAGCGGCAGTAGGCGTGGGACTAACAATTATAATTGGCGAAATGTGGGCGATTTGGTATTAATTGTGGTATATTAGGTATGTATGAATTTCAAAGGTTATATAGGATAGACCTAGCAATCGCCATAAGCAGTTTTATTTCGTCTACACATCCACCATTGTTAGCGATTAAGGTTCCTAGATAGATGTATGATTGGACCACATCGCAGTTCGCGATACGAGTGACTTCTGGCGAGTTATTGTTGGCACGGTCGAAAATCATCATCTTTGTCTTGCTGCGGTTAATTTTCAGTCCAAATTTGAGACTGACGTTTTCCATCTTGCTTAAACACATTTTCGCCTATGTTACCAAAATTATATTATGTGAAGAGCAATAAAACTTATATTCTACTAGCTGACCCAAAGACAAAGACTTTATTTCACATGAAATATGGTACATAAGTGGTCTTAAAATTTAATACTGCCGGTTGTTCTGTCTTTTTTTATCTTTTAAAAAATGATTTCGTGCATTTAGCACATTTAGCCAGTGTCAAGTAAGATATATATTAATAATACATAAATCATAGTAAACGAGAATGAGAGGTGATAAAGATGATAAATGGTAAATGAGAAGCCCTTCCCTAAACCCCTTGAGTCCTCAGTAAAGATGTAAAGAAAAGTAAAGTAAAGTAAAGTAAAAAATTATTTATTTCATAAACTATTATACATAGTACTTGAAAACGTCATGATTACAAATGAAAAAAAAAACAATCGAAATAATATTACACTAAATCACGAAGCTTAGATTCACTTACATGCAACAAAACAATTTAAAAACAAAAAATAATTAAGTGTAAGTGAATCTAAGTGCCAGTTCCGAGCCACCGCTCTGTAAGAAGAACTGGCAAGAAACTCACAGGCTTTGCTCTTTTAAATATGTCCATTAGTTTGGTACTAGAAATACAATCTTCATTTGTCTGTGAAGCTATACAATGCAATAAGTTAAGGTTATGTACCTTAACAATATTTATGTTTTCAAGTCATTCATATTAGAATAGCCTGTATGAAACGGCAGCTTAATCCCAAGCATTTTTATCTGCCATATAGTCTTTAATAGAATAGTATCCCTTTGAAGACAGTTTGTGTTTTATTGTTAATTTAAATTTATTTAGGCTCAATTGCTTGGGATTTTATTGTAGAATCGCACACATTGACCTTTAAAAGATTTGTTTATCTTTTGGAGCCTAGTGGCAGGTACAACAAATTTATGCTTATTCCTTGTGTTTAGGTTATGTACACAGCTTTTCTTACTAAATTGATCAGTATTCTTATGTACATAAACCAGGTTATCATAAATGAATTGACCGGCCACTGTTAAAATACCAATTTCTTTAAACTTTTCCCTTAGTGAATGTCCACACGGGAGATTATAAATTACTCGAATAGCCCTCTTCTGCAGCACAAAGATTGTTTGAATGTCTGCGGCACAACCCCACAGAAGAATACCATAGGACATAACACTATAGAAATAGCTATGATAAACTAGCCTAGCTGTTACAACGTCTGTTAATTGGCGAATTTTCTTTACCGCGAATTTTGAATTCGAATTTGTTCTATGTTGAACTCGACCACTCGTGGGCAGATTTCAAATTCATTAAAGTCTAAGTCAGAATCATTTATTCAAGTTTGGCTCAGTAGAGCTCTTATGAATGTCAAACTATATAATACTAGCGGTCGCGCGCGACATCGTCTAAGTAAGTATATTCTAATTTAAAAGAAGCCTATGTTCTTACTCAATCTCTCGACTATCTACGTACATAATTTAATTTCAATTTGGTTCAGTAGTTTTGGTGTGAAAGCAAGATTGACAGAGTTACTTCATAATAATATTATTTTCGATTTAATTAATAGCTAGCTACCTAAACAAAGCGGCGGGCTGCCACTAGTTTATTATAAAGAAGATTAAAGTAGAACAGGTAATGATATATCGATAATTCAAGAGCTCCTACAAATACGTATTGCATTATGACTTCACGTTTATAGTAGTCGACCGAAACCCTACAACCAAAGGGGGCTGTATAGAATTCAACCAAGCCAGCTGGCGGACATCTTGTGTCTCCCTCTATACATTAGTGTTGGAGGGAGTGAACAACACACGCGCGCGAAAAGCCTAGCGTTCCGGGGTGACGTCACGGGCGAGGGGCGCGGGGAGGGTCGACGCAGCAGCCGGCAATTAACTCGGCAGTAACCGGCCAAACGCCAAACCGCGCGGACGGGTCCACAATGCGCGCGCGGTGAACATAACAAATCGCGATGCTGTTTGAAAATCCTAATGCGAAATTGTACCCGGCCTTCAACATCCCCCCGCCCGTCAGGCTAAGGTGAGCAGCAGTGTGGTGTCAGTGATGTTCCCTACAACCCAGTTGATTTACAAACGACAGCGCCGTAACGCTCGAGCGACGAAACAAAACGTCAATACCAGATCGCTTGCCTTTTTTTGTTACAATCCAAACGTTCAAGAAGCTAAACAGGCATCCATTTGCCGTTTTAAACACAACCCTTGCTTAACATACGAAATAAAACCACCAATGAAAGTCAGCCATAACCTTACCATTGCAAGCAATCGATACTCAATTTTAGTGCGACGTTTTCAAGAATGTCTCCGGATTGACTTAAAATGTCGGTACAGACGTGTGAGTGTTCTAAGAATCTTGTGCAGACTTATATATCGGCAGTGTATCGTAAACATTAGCTTCCTGTTGCTTAAATGCACATATATATATTGTTATAAATCGGTAGGTCGTATCGGTAGGACATTTTAGTCTTTACCGCAAAGGAAATAAGATTTAGAAGGCTTTAAGTAAGCAGCTATACCGTTGATAGAATTATATATGTGTCAGGATAGACAGTGAGTGACTTGAAATTGACGTATGAAGATATTTCAATATGTTTCATCAAGTTTCTAATTAGTTCTCACACTTTTCTATCAAATTCAATAAATTGCCAACCTAACCTAACTTTATTGCACATGAAAAATACTAACTGAGCTCCCAAATTAAACATTTTATGCTCAATCAGTATTTTTTATGCACAATACAGTCTTTTTAGAAAATCAATTCCCTATATTGAACATAAAGATCTTGATATAATAAATTTTTATTCAGAAACATAGCAAACACTGCTAATATATAAAGATATTATAAAATGTTTCATTTTCGTCAACAGCAGTCAAAACCTTGCAAACATTATAATCTAGAAAAAAGTTAGTGTCAATGTTGTAAATAATATTTACATACGAATCAAATACCTTAATAATATTCAAAAAAGATTTATCGTTAATTTTTTTTGAAGTATTGCATTACCGTTAAACAATTTAGAAAATAAATGTTATTGATTGGCTAACACAAAGTTATGACAAAAGAATACGATACGACTAGTCTACCAATTGAAAAGCCAGCGAGCTGTAGAGAGGGCTGTGTTTGGTATTGCTCTGAAGGGTCTGGTCAGGAATGAAGTGATCCGACATACTAACGTTACCGATATAGCCCAAAGGATTTGCAAGCTGAAGTGGCAGATATCTGCTTTAGGACTGTTAACCGCTGGGGTAGACGTGTCCTAGATTGGAGACAATAGCTCGGTAAGCGGAGTGTAGGACCTAGCTAAATAGAGCGATGATATACGCAAAACAGCAACGGTTGGAGACGAAGAGCTGAAGGTCGAGTTTGGTGTGCCTTTGTCCAGCTGTGGACGAGTCTGTTGGTGGCAGAAAATATTCTATTCCATATAATATATCTGGTTTAACAAACATAAAAAAAGAAATCCAATCACAACCACATTAAATACTCTATGGAATTAACGTTAGAAAATTTGAAATATATTTTAACAATAGGATGTATACAATAATTGCGCAAGCATTGATTTCAAAACTGGCATGAGCTGTATGTTCAAAATCACTTGATTCCCAGAAGTGATGTAATGAATTAAAAAATAAATCAACATTTCATCAGAATATTCATAAACTGTTTCAATTATAAATTAAACCAGCTGCTTCGGTGAATATTGTACCGCCATTTTTTTCAATCTGTCAATGTTTTGTGAAGATTAAATTTAATATGTCTTACAGTTTTCTGTCTTATTTACTTACTGTTCAAATTGTAATATTTATAAAGCACTGTTGACATTTTTGTACAATTTTCTATTAAACAAATCATGTCCTGCCAATAGCCAAGACAATAAAAAACAATGATAATTGTACAATTTGATGAAGTCGTCCAGAAGTTATGCGCGTTTATATATTTTGGATATCAATTTTTATTTTCACTAATAGATTCCTTGTTTGGGAGCAGAGCAGAAGAAAGATGATTGAAAAAGTTATTTTTTATGTCAATGTCATATATTCCTATCATGTAGCCCATTCACTGCGGGCGGGAGCTTGATCGTAAAAGAACGGGCAAGAAAATCGTCATTGTTAATTTATTCTCCCGCCAGTCACCAGAAAATGTACTTAATAGTAAAACAGTTTGACAAGTCTACAAAAACCTGCGTTCTGTAGTCACAAAATTTAAAATAAAATAAGAAAATAACTCTTTTATTAGCTACACGTACATAGTTACGAATAAACATAGTAGACTTAATAAATTTAAAAAAGCATTGTCTGTGAGTTTCTTGCCAGTTCTTCTTACAGAGCGGTGGCTCGGAACTGGCACTTAGATTCACTTACACTTAATTATTTTTTATTTTAATATTATTTTGTTATTTTCTTCATTTAAGTGAATCTAAGCTCCGTGATTTCAGTGTAATAATATTTCGATTGTTTTTTTATATTTATATTTAATTTTGACGTTTTCAAGTAGGTACTATGTAATGGTTTATGAAAAAAATTTGATTTTGTCAGACATATTATTATTTGAATCAAAATCAAATCTAATATTTTTGTGCAAGTCACAAGTATTAAACTTGTAACAAAATATTTAGGACGATTGGTAAAGCCCTACAATATTAAAAGAGCGTTATAATTTAAATTACATTTTACTTATTTATGGAATCACAAACGTAAGAAACAGCTTAAACAAGTAACAAGTAAAACCTATACATAGAAAGGCTAACTGTTCTTACAATTATAGGTAATTACATCATGCATAATAATTAATAACATAATATTAAAAAAAAATAACATAGTAAAACGAACAGTAGTATATATTACATCATTTAATCAATAAATAATTTACAGCAAATATATTTACAACTTAAATAAACTACCTTAACTTAAAACTATAAATAGAAGATGTCTTCCAACTGTGGGCCCATGGGTACGGTGCCAAGAACGCTGGCCACATTTCCTCTTTGGATTGCCAGGCTAATACGCTGACAGAAGTAGCTGTCAGCCTTGTCACCGGAGGCATCAATAAGGCGAGTACTTAAATGCCTGACAAGCTGCTTTGCCTCCGGCCCCCATGGACCTATTTTGAACATTACTGATATATAAAAGAATAAAACAGTGTAACTATAACCTTGAAATTACTAAAGCGTGCTAAGGTAAGTCACATTCTCTGATTGAAGACAGAAACTTAGGGAGTGTATATCGAGATTGGAAATTCCCTTAGTAACATCATTATACATGCGAGACAGACAAACAAATTAATTTCAAACTTCAAAACTTTTTATTTCATAAACTATTATATAGTACTTGAAAACGTCAAAATTTTATTATAATTATAGTGAAATCACAAAGCTTAGATTTTCACTTGCAACCAAACAATTAAAAAAAACAATTTAGGTTGTTTACCCTATGATTATTTTAACAAAGATACATTTCATTCAAGAAATGAATCAAATAGTCATATGATACCCAGTAACATCATTCCATTTTAACAAAGAACTAGCGGCCATTGTTGCTATACTTGAGGTTGTGGTCAAGATATTTGTGATCACTGTTCAATAAATTATGCCTTTGAAGATTTGAAGTCTGCACAAACTAAATACACACAGAATGAATCAAATCATTGATTTGCTTTAAAAATATGGTAGTTATAATCAGCTCGGCGAACCTTGATCCCTACGACACTGACAGTTATTCCCACGACACAACCTTGTAGTAGCGTCACCGTTATATTATAATCGAATTGGCGGTGTCTAAAAATGATATTTATTAATTTTAGGCAGATATATGCAATTACAATAATATCCCGTTGGAATTATAATAATTATTAACACTTACAAGAAATTATCTCAATCAGACAGAGTAAGTGAGTGAGTGAGTGAGAGAAAATACTAAATCTGAGTTTCAAATTTCGTGGAATGAAATGAGATCATCCATAAAAATTCCTGGTTTTTTTTTACAAAATATTTGTTCGTACTTACACATACATACGCCTGTTTTCCTGAAGAAAAAGTAGAGGCATTTTGAAGTCCCACGTAATAGGTGGCGAGCCTATCGCCGCTTATCCCGGAATCCCTTGTTGCTTGCAAGTGAGATTGGCTTGGGATCCTAGACAGACAGGGCTATTCACCCTATATTTTTTCGTACTGTTTTTGCTAAGTCTTAAGGAATGTAATCATGATGTAATCTTAAGTTTATTGTTAAATATAAATACAAAAGAAACAGTTATATAAGATGATAATGAAACGACTTATCGTCGCTGTAGAATGAGGGTGTATAGGGCTCCTACCAAGATTTGAGGAGTCCAAGCCAACCTCACCTGCAAGTGGTGCACCTGCCGATCAACGGACGTGATAAAAGTGCCCGGAAAGCCGAAGCTCGCCACCTATTACGTGGGACCTATCATATAAATGGCGAAATGTGGGCATATTATTTGCCTCTGCCTACCCCTTTGGGAAAAGACCTGAATATATATGATCATTCTAGAAAGCTCACTGCTAAACATAAATGCTTAAATAAAATTCCTTCATTCATCTTATTGTAATTCTAGTACCAAACTAATGGACATATTTAAAAGAGCATAGCCTGTGAGTTTCTTGCCAGTTCTTCTTACAGAGCGGTGGCTCGGAACTGGCACTTAGATTCACTTACACTTAATTATTTTTTGTTTTTAAATTGTTTTATTGCATGTAAGTGAATCTAAGCTTCGTGATTTAGTGTAATATTATTTCGATTGTCTTTTTTTTCATTTGTAATCATGACGTTTTCAAGTACTATGTATAATAGTTTATGAAATAAATATTTTTTTACTTTACTTTACTTTACATCTGCTGATGTTCTTAATTCTGTTTCGATCTCATAGCGAAACCCCAGGCATTGAAGTAATCAATAGATTTTTTCTAATTGCCAGTCACCTTGTAATTGTATTTCATTTTTACATTGTGCTATCCGACCCGTCTGGGACATCGTTCATTTTAATTGGAAGCCAGTTAATCTTTTTATTACCATCAATAGGACATCTTGGAGCATTGTTCTATTTGAATTAACTTTGTATCTTCAAAGGTCTTATTTGACTTAATTTAAAAATAACACAATTTTCGTTACAATATCCAAACTAATATTATAAATGCGAAAGTAACTTTGTCTGTCTGTCTTTTCTTCACGCTTAAACTACTGAACCGATTTGTGTGAAATTTGGTACAGACATAGTTTGGAACTCGAGAAAGGACATAGGATAGTTTTTATCCCGAAAATCCCTCGGGAGCGGGAACTTCTCAAAAATCCCGCGAGATCGGGAACTATGTGGGTAAAACCAAAAATCTGCCGGAAGTCACTATTCCACGCAAACGAAGTCACGGGCAAAAATATATAAATGATAAAAAAATAAAATAACGGAGACTGCCAGCTGCGAGTAAGACAACTAACGACTGGGGGCTTGGGCTGCTGTAAGTTTAATTATGTTATTATTTGTTTTAAAAAAAAAATACTTTAGGGTCTTAGAGATCAACTAGATAATTTAGATTCAACAAGTTTTAAAAGTAGAAAATAGACATACATGTTTTTAACAACCATGCAAGAGTTATGGCCGGTACCATAATCAAGAAAGAGAAAGAGTGAAATATAAGCAAAATGGATTGTTTGTCAAGGCTTGTCAGTTCATCTGTCTGTCATCTAAAGGGGAGAGGGGACTGTCCGTCAGTCGGCCTGTCGTTGACCTAACGAGGCTTCCAAAAGCCGTTGCCTTTTTGAAGCCTCGAGAGAGAATTGAGAATAATGCCTTGAGGAACTCATTTATTAACATGAAATGGATTGGAATGCATTTGAAAAATGTCTCATAACACCTATAAATAAATGGGGCTGGAAGTGCTCTTAACTCCACGATCACTAAAGTAAAACAGGCTTCACAGAGATCCGTTCTTGGATATATTACCGTTAGTGCAGACTTTTATATCGAGTCCAGAAAAATTGGAGCTATATCATCCCACTTCTGAACTCGGGCCTCCTCTACAAAGGTCAGAGGGATTCAGGTTATTATCATTGGCGGATAGGCAGGCCGGGTGCCTAGTGAAGTGGCTCCTAGGTTTAAGTGACGGTTACAAGTGCTTCTGAATTAATTCATGCCTTAAAAATAGATTAAGAATTTTGTGATATTATTTAATTTTGGAGACAGGTTGGCGTCTTTTTGTCAAATAAATAACAATTATAATGCATTCACAAGCCATGACTATATAGTTTAATGACATTGCACAATATAAAGTGATCATGTTTCGCTAGTAAAATAGCATGCAAACCTTAGTCTAGTCAGACTAGTCTTAAGTACATAAGTACATTACAATCATTCAAAATTACAATTATATATATATTATGGAATCAAAATTTACAATAGTATTATGTCAGTAAAGTTTAGTTATTGTTCAATAAAGTTCTTAATATTACGATCTTATTATTATCCCGGTTTCCTTCGATACAGTTTAGGGCCCAGAGTCTGCTCGCTGGTCCAACAAAATTTGGATGAATTTCAGCTATTACATGGAGCTACTGCCATCTGACCTCCGCAGCTCAGAGGGAAACATAAATCTATGGTTAAACCAGCTGTCAGGACTTCTTTGAAACGACTGCCATAGATGTTCTTTAAAACGACTGCTTTTTGAGGCACAGAGCAAGCTATGTTACCCTTTAAATTAGAAATCTATGACACGCTACAACACTAATAAAACCTTTTTTTTAATAATTATTCAATATTACTTTTCAATAATTATTTAACAGGACCACTTCACAAAAATAACCAGGTTCATAATCCTTTTCGTAGACACGTTAAATTTCTACGAAATTCTCAGCGTGCTTTTACAATATTAAGCTGATTATGTTATTAAGATTCAGCTTCCAATAAAAGCTATTCGTAGAAGCATTCTCTTTCAGAATTAACAATTTATAATAGGCATTATGTAAGTTTAAATTACGCTCCTTAAACAACTTTATATTCTACTCTGATTCAAACATACATACATAAAACCACGCCTATTTCGCTGAAGGGGTAGGCAGATGCATATTTAACACCCACACTTCGCCAATTATAAAGTTGGTCCCACGTAATAGGTGGCAAGCCTATTGCCGTTTATCGTTCACCAGAGCCTTGTCCGTTGATCGGCAGGTACACCATTTGCAGGTGAGGTTGGCTTGGGCTCCTAAGATCTCAATACACCCTCTGATTTTAAAAATGAAGTAAGTTAGATTCTCAACTCATTTTCACAATATTTTTTATATAAATAACAGGGTTAAGTTATTCTACTAAGTGCAAAACACATCAGGACTAAATGTTATTGGCTAAGTGGGAACGTTATTTATTTATTTATTTTACTTTAATTAAAACTGTGTACAAAAGCAATAACAGTAATTAAAGATAACAATCAATTTCAAAAATACAATTCAACACTTACAAAACTAAACTCAGCAACAATAATTAAATTAATCAAATAAAAATTTAAAAAATTAATTAGATAATATTAAAGTAAAGTAAAAAGTAAAAGTAAAGTAAAAAAAAATATTTATTTCATAAACTATTATACATAGTACTTGAAAACGTCATGATTACAAATGAAAAAAAATACAATCGAAATAATATTACACTAAATCACGAAGCTTAGATTCACTTACATGCAAAAAAACAATTTAAAAACAGAAAATAATTAAGTGTAAGTGAATCTAAGTGCCAGTTCCGAGCCACCGCTCTGTAAGAAGAACTGGCAAGAAACTCACAGGCTATGCTCTTTTAAATATGTCCATTAGTTTGGTACTAGAATTACAATCTTCATTTGTCTGTGAAGCTATACAATGCAATATAACATAACCTTAACAATATTTATTTTTTCAAGTCATTCATATTAGAATAGCCTGTATGAAACGGCAGCTTAATCCCAAGCATTTTTATCTGCCATATAGTCTTTAATAGAATAGTATCCCTTTGAAGACAGCTTGTTTTTTATGGTTAATTTAAATTTATTTAGGCTCAATTGCTGTATGTTGCTTGGGATTTTATTGTAGAATCGTACACATTGACCTTTAAAAGATTTGTTTATCTTTTGGAGCCTAGTGGCAGGTACAACTAATTTATGCTTATTCCTTGTGTTTAGGTTATGTATACAGCTTTTCTTACTAAATTGATCAGTATTCTTATGTACATAAACCAGGTTATCATAAATGAATTGACCGGCCACTGTCAAAATACCAATTTCTTTAAACTTTTCCCTTACGGCCGGTTTCAATAACCTATCTATCTCTTACTGACTGTTAAAATGCCTATCTCCAGTAACTATCGATGCGTTTTTCTGTTTCAATAATCAAAGATAGATAGAAATTTCTATCCCCGATCTTGATCTACCGAGCGGAGGGTCTAACTTTAACCGTCAGTAAGCAACTCTATATAAAAAAACAAATGAAGCGTTTCAATAACGTTTTGACAGCTTACTGACGTAACTTTTTTTATCTATCTGTCGTGAATCCCCATATCGGTCGATTTCGGGAGATAACGCATATTACTTCTAAATATTTCAGGTTATAATTGATAAAAATGGAATTTTTTAGTGATGAAAGTGACATTGAAATGTATGAAGCCGGTGTTTTTGATTCTGAGTCGGATGAATCTAGTGAAAATCGCAGAATTTATTCTCGTGTTAACTACGAGAGTGAATTTTCAGAATCTGAATTTGTTTATAGATTCAGATTAAATAAAACAACTGTTAATGAACTTTTAGTGCAAATAATACCAAAATTAAATGTTTCCACTTCTCGGTAAGGACCAACTAACTTATGAAATAAAACTATCTTTATTGTACATAAAGCTATCAGTCATGATATTTATTGTACCCCTCTAAACATTTCAGAAATAACGGTGTTTCACCACTACATCAGGTACTGCTAACATTAAGATTCTATGCACTAGGCACAATGCTTTTGTCTGTGGCGGATTTCATTGGGGTCTCCAAATCCACAGCCTGCAGGATTGTGGCAGATGTGTCTCGGGCTATTGCTGGATTATATCCACAATATGTGAAAATTTTAGAAAACACACAAAGTGGATTCTATGATGTCGCAGGATTCCCCAGAATTCTTGGTGCGGTAGATGGCACACACATACCCATACAGTCACCTGGTGAGTACTTACATAAATGTATGTATGTTTTACATTAATAGTCACCAACATGATGACTATTAATGAGTATATTTAATTATATTTTTATAGATTCAAACATAGGAGAGGAATTCAGAAACAGAAAGGGCATATTTTCAATAAACGTTCAAGGAGTTTGCAATGCTGATTTGTTGTTTATGAATGTTATTGCTCGTTGGCCAGGATCTACTCATGATGCCACTATGTTTAACAATTCTGAGCTAAAAAGTGAGTATTCAACTGGAATTTAAACTTATTATGAGGCATATTATGTTTCATTTAACATAATTATATAATAATAAAATTATTCCTTTTTTTCTATAAAGTGCAATGTGAGGATGGTTTATTTGGTAATAGATGGCTAATAGGGGACAGTGCATATCCATGTACTTCATACCTTTTGACACCATTACTAAATCCTACTTCAGCTGCAGAAAACAAATACAATGAGTCTCATATAAAGACTAGGAATATTATTGAAAGGTAACATAGCATACCTAGCATTTCTCCTATCATTACCTTACAGTTTTATACTGTTTATTTTATATTTTTATGATTATTGTTTTAAGATGTTTTGGTGTATGGAAAAGGAGGTTCCCTGTACTGTCATTGAAGATCCGTTTATCTTTGCAAACAACACAAGCAATAATTATTGCCACCTCTGTGCTACACAATATTTGCAGATTAAATAATATTGATGATGTGGAACCGGAAATTGAGATTTTACATGATGAAGTTGATGTGTCCTACATTGCAGGGTTAGACCATCAAAATCATAGCACTAGACAAGAACTCATAAACAATTATTTCAGCAGGTATCTAAAATTAATTAACTACAAGGTACAAATATTATATTTTAATAACAATAACATAACATCAATTACTTTTTTATTTTCAGGATGTAAAATTGTCATCGCTTATGGATAGCTGTGAAGTGTTTTTAATTAATTTGTTATGTAAAGATTTATAATTATTATAAAAATTTAAGTTCCTTTCCTGTTACTTGATATATATGTAAATATAAATTTGCATTGTAAACTATTTAAATAAAACAGCTGAAGTAAAAATGTAAATCTTTTATTAATAGGTACAAAAAATATATATAATTAGGTAGCTCTGAGATACTCTATTTCTAATTTTAATTTTTCATTTTCCAGTCTTATTTTTTCAACTTTTTTATTAAAATATGCTGCCATTGCTAAATTTTTTTCTTTTTTGGCTTCTAGAACTTCCTCCATTAATTTCTTTTTTCTGTTCACTGTAAACACATAATGAATAATTGGATTAAAAATAATAAAATACACATTGGATAAGCCCAATACCAAGTCCAACCCAAACAGGAGTTTAAATTATAGGTACAGATGAATTAAGTAATAATAAATAATAGTCTACTTAAAATATTAGCTTTTATGTAACTTACAAAATTTTTTTGGTGTATTAAATATAAACTTTTTTGGCGTATAACTCCCTTCACCAGTAGTCCCAACACCACAACTTAAGTCATTAATATCCATCACCAATACACCACTGGACTTCTCTATTGAGGGCTGTTCAAGCAGAGGCCCAAAGTCCTGCATCTCCACTGCCACTGGTTCTTGCATCGCATCACCACCAAATTCCACACTGAACCCGGTGCAGGTGCTACCGAGAAAAGATGCAACTCGGTCCAGAGCTTCATCTGGTGGTATATACATTTTACCACCTCCTGTCTGTAAAAATGAAATTATAGGTAATATAAGATTGTTTATAAGTTATATTTGTAAATGCAAAACAAGTGCAATCTCCTGTACCTTAATATTATTTTGCCTTATGAGTGCATTCCGTTTCCTGCATGCCTTCTTCAAATTCTCCCACTTTAATCTGAGCTGTTCAGGACGACGGAAATCCCCTGTCGCAGCATTAAAACTTTCCGCTATACATTTCCAAGCGTCTTCCTTCATTTTATTACTCGTTGCGTTAGTAGCTTTCGTAGTAATTGATTTTTGCGTCGAAATCAAGTCAAGTAACAATAAAACTTGATCTTTTCCAAGTGCACTTGATTTACTCTGAAAATAAGCGGTACATAATTATATTATGATTAAGTAAATATATTTTGGCGCGAAAACCCGACAAAGGCTTTTTGTTGTTGGTTGCCTTTATAAGGCAATCAACGATTATATATCGAAGCATTACACAATAATAGGTACTTACGTTGCACTGCTGAGCCATGACTATTGCAGAATAATAACTACTGTATTCTTTTACAACCACAAATTAAGCTATGTAAAACACGAAGCTTGATTTAAAACAATAACAAGAGTCTGAGTTGAGTAGTAAGCAACAAAAAAATGACATTAGTTACGTTCCGTTTTCGGCATTCACGTTACTTTTATTCAAATATTTTAATACAATTGCTTGTTAATTATACATGACTTTGAAGAAATTAGTGACTCACAACCTTAACAATGCATAACAGTGTAGTGTTAAGGAAATGATAATAATATAGAGGACAACTAGAATATTTAAAATCTTTACTGAAGAAGTTGAAACATGCGAAACGAAACGTATCAGAGGGTCTCGCTACCTGCAGATAGGGACAAAAACTATCGTTGACCATAGATAGGTTTCAGTAACTTTTGTTATTGAAACGGCAGTAAGAGATAGATAGATGGTCACTAGTAACCTCGGTTAGCTATCTTCAGTTGACAGTAAGTAAGTTATTGAAACCGGCCATTAGTGAATGTCCACACGGGAGATTATAAATTGCTCGAATAGCCCTCTTCTGCAGCACAAAGATAGTTTGAATGTCTGCGGCACAACCCCACAGAAGAATACCATAGGACATAACACTATGGAAATAGCTATGATAAACTAGCCTAGCTGTTACAACGTCTGTTAATTGGCGAATTTTCTTTACCGCGAATGCTGCAGAGCTAAGTCTACTCGACAATTCACCAATATGTGGGCCCCACTGTAGCTTAGAGTCTAAAGTGATCCCTAAAAACTTGGTAGTATCCACAAGGGTCAACTCATCCTCCTTTACCATAATAGTAGAGTTTGCCTGTCTGACGTTAGGCATCACGAATTTAATACATTTCGTTTTAGCCCCATTTAATAGCAAATTGTTAACGTCAAACCAGTGCACCACCTTCGAGATCGCACTGTTTACTTCGTCTAAATTCTGATTTCGTTTTAACTTAAACAATAATGATGTATCATCAGCAAACAAAACTATCTCGTGGTTTTCTTTAATAAAATATGGCAAATCATTAATATAAATCAAAAACAAAAACGGACCGAGAATCGAGCCCTGCGGTACCCCCATTTTTACAACAGACCCCTGAGATCGCTTTCCATTAACCTCAACCCTTTGAATCCTATCACTTAGATATGAAGTGAGAAGATCCAATGCGGAGTTTCTTATTCCGTAATATTCTAATTTTTTTATCAATGCTTCATGAGGAACACAGTCAAAAGCTTTGGACAGATCGCAAAAAATACCTAAAGCGTCCAAAGAATTTTCCCAAGCATCAAATATATGTTTTAAAAGCTCAACACCTGCATCGGTTGTAGAGCGACCCTTAGTGAATCCAAATTGTTTCGAATGCATTAATCCATTTTTATTGAAAAATATTAACATCTGATTGTAAATAAGTTTTTCAAAAATTTTACTAAATATAGGCAGCACTGAGATAGGTCGAAAATTTGTTGGGTCTGTTGTACTGCCTGATTTATATAATGGAATGATTTTACTTTCTTTCATTAGATCGGGAAATTTGCCGCAATCTACACATTTATTAAATATTAGAGCCAAACTGTGCGCCACCGAAACAATGATAGGCTTGGTAACTACGATGGAATTGCCCCAGAGGTCTGCAGCTTTCTTAACACTAAGAGTATTGAATGTCTTAATTATATCCATAGATGTAACATGACTAAACGTAAAATCTACTGTACATATATTCACGTTATCTTTCAAAATAGACTCCGCTAAAGTGGGCGAACAATTTAAAGCTTTTGTGATAGACACTGGAATATTAGTAAAAAAGTTTTCGAAAGCATTGAATTAAAATAAAATTAACTATAATAGACATAAGTTATATAAAGATATACACGCACACATTCATATATGCCCAAAGATATACACGTTATATGCCTCTGCCTGCTCTTTTGGGAAAACAGGCATGATTTTATGTATGTATTTTCATCAATATACATACATATTATATTGTTAGTCCGACGGAATCAATTGCGACCTTATTGCCGTTTACCGGGAACTGTTATGTTCGCCAGGGCCTTGTCCGTTTATCGGCAGGTGCACCGCTTGCAGGTGAGGTTGCATGGTTTCTCAGGTCTTCGTAGGATCTCCACACAATACAATAATTAAATATAAATATTAAATAAATGAATATTTTCTGACAATTACATCAATTATTTAGTTCCAAGATAAGTATCATTAAGAACTTGTGGTATGGATACTAAACAACGGATAAACATACTTAAATATTGTTTTTTTGTAAATACATACTTAGTATACATAGAAAAACACCCAGACCAGAACAAATATTCATGTTCATGCACACAAAGATTTGTCCTGTGTGGGAATCGAACCCACGACCTCTGGAGTGAAGTGTAGGTATACTGACCTCCACGCCATATCGGTCGTCAAATAATTCGACATAAAATGTTAACATTTTCATTTAAAGCTCTCTGACAGTAAATTTAAAGTAAATTAATTCCGGCACTTTCCAAGCGCGGAGTCTTGCAAGGCGCATGTTTAAAATTATAGGCACTATGCCTATCTCAATAAAATGTTGCATAATATTCCAGAACAGCTGCTGCTGCTGCAAAGTCCGCATTTATAGCTTTTCATTTACTACTGCTGTATTGTAATAATGCTCGTATTGTGAAGAGAAATAATTTATGACCTTGATGACCGATATGGCGTGGAGGTTAGTATACCTGCACTCCACTTCAGAGGTCGCGGGTTCGATTCCCACACAGGACAAATCTTTGTGTGCATAAATATGAATATTTGTTCTGGTCTGGGTGTTTCCTATGTACATTAAGTATGTATTTACAAAAAAAAAGTATTTAAGTAAGTTTATTCGTCCTTTAGTATCCATAACACAAGTTCTTAATGATACTTATCTTGGAACTAAATAATTGGTTTTATATCTGGTAAATATAAAAGTTAAATAAATGATTGGTGTTTAATCCTAAGAGAATATTTATTTATAATAATGAAATCAATGTCAAAATGTGGGCTTCTAAAGCCTCTGCCTACCCCTTCGGGGAAACAGGCTTGAATCTATGTATGTATTGTACAACATGATGTATGAAAAGAGTGATTTTAATACGGTGATTGCAGTCCACGACTTTTTGCAGACATATCATAATTATCACGTTCGTAGCATTCCTTTATATATTTATGTCATTCGTTTATATAATGAACACTTCAATGTCTCTGTGGTTACGTTCCCTAACACGGAACTGCCCAAATAACTAAAAGCTTACACCATTTTACCTATAAAACTTTGATAAACAGCAGTTTTAGAAAATTCTGTAATGCCTTAAAATGTTTTTTTCGATTGGCGCCAAAATTACAAAGCTTTTTTTTTCTTGTTAACTCATTCGTTTTAGTACTTGCTAGTGTGAAGTATTTTGCTAAATTTATTTTTTTATATATGGATTAAAGATGGGGCTTATTAAAATACAAGATTTAAACTTAAACCAGGTGTAAAACTCCATGAACCATTAGGGTTAGCACAGAGGGTTGAAGACGGTGGGTCCATATTGACTCACCTAAAGTTCTTTATCCGAAATTGTTCTTCCTAACGATTTGTAATCCGAATGATCACTCCTCCTAAAATTTTTAATCCTAAAGTTTTTATTCATACTATTTGTAGTGCTACCGTCGATGTTCATAACACTCATGTTTCCGAAAATTGTTATCAATAAAATCGTTAACATACAATATTAAAGCTCCTACTGTTTTTTATCCTAACGTTTTTATCCCTAAACATAATTACCATAATATTTTCACTCATACTTAGAAAGAAACATTTATCTACCAAATGTAATAAAAATATATGTCTAAAATACGACTAATTTACGGTTATGTTTATGACTTTTTTCGTTTTCGATTCGTTTCTGGTACTTCGCCGGCCGCTACCGCGGCACGCTCGCTTCGCTCGCTCGGCTCGTACGTTGTGTGGTCACAGTTGTAACCTAACCTAAACCAAGAACTATAAATATGACCGATTTTTTTAGTTGAAATGTGTAAATGAAAACATGTATTTAACTACTTGTACCAGGGTACTGGTATTCTTATTTGTTATCATGTTATGTGTAAATAACTAAAACTGTAAAAGTTACGCAAAATTAATGTAAATAATACTGATTATTATGAATAAAAATAAATCTAAACAAAAAAGGTATGACTTTCAATAATAGTGTAAAAGATGGTTATGTTGACAAAATATAGGAAAAGAAATAATAGTATAATAGATGTTTATTGCTACCGACATTATGAAGTTGAATGATTCGGAATTAAAACATTAGAGACAGAGTAGTTAGTAATTGTGATTGTTAGGATGAAAAATGTTAGGAAGAACATTTTCGGAGTTCCAATTTTCGGAGTTGAAAATTTAGGTGAACTTTGGCGCACCCGAAGACGGTGCTACAAATTAAAATAAGTACACTACATATACATAAATATACATAATACAGGCAAGATGATAGTAGGGAGACTTCACCCGACGAGGATTCAATTAATAAGCAATTATCTGTCGTTACAGATTTATTAGGCAAGTGTTATCATCATATCCTAGCATTCGGTTGCCCTAGACTTAAGCTTAGGGTTCAGGGTCTGCTCACTGCTTCAACCAGATTTGTTTCACTGAATTTCAGTTATTACGTGGAGCGACTGCCGTCTGACCGCAACCCAGAGGGACACATCATTCTATGGTTAAACCAGCTGTCAGTCTGTTAGAAGATACTGACTTCCTAATAACGACTGCCATAGATGTTCATGACAGCCGGGACCAACGGCTTAACGTGCTTTCCGAGGCACGGAGCAAGCGATAATTATGCACATAACCGGAAAGTCATAGGTGCGCCACCAGGGTTTGAACCCGAGACCCTCTGAATTTAAAGACCACTGGGCTATCGCCGCTTATTAGTCAAGTGTCAAGTCAGATGAAATTAATTTCTTTTATGTAGAATAGAAAGCTTAAATTGTTGCTTTTTATATCTTTACAGAAAAACGCATCATTTTTATTTCCATTTTGAAAGAAGTGAATCTCTCGTTATATATTTTATAAATTATTTAGACAGATCCACTCATTATTTAACAGCGAACTCACAATTAAGTGCAATTTTGAAGTACGGGGTTAAGACCAAACATAAACGGATTACCATAAACATAATTAAGCGGTTAACGCCAGGAGTGTTTAATTAAAGTATTAAGGGTAATCAAATATTATGATTAAATACGATACCTTTTTAGCATCAAGATTTGCCACGGCTTAAAATAATGGAATGGTTTTCGTAAACAAATTTTTAGACAAAAGTACTGGCGATTTTTCTATGTAAACTTTTACAAGTTTTTGACACATTTGACAACAAACAATTATGCTGTAGTCCAAGATGGAGGCGGACTTCTTGGCGGGAAAGTGAAGCGTCATGACTGCAGTTTTGTTTTATTTTCTAAAATTTGTGATATTTCTAACATTAATGTGTAATAACGGTGGATTATTAACCGTTAAGTGTTTGTGAACATACATGAGTGTTGGTAAATCAAACAAAACAGTGCAATATCACTTTTCAAATTTTTTCTCAAGGAGTCCATGTGAGATCTCAGTATAGTCCCACATCTTTACTGAGGACTCAAGGGGCTTAGGGGAGGGTATCTCATTTACCATTTGTCATCTTTATCACCACTCATTTTCATTTACTATGAATTATATATTATTAATATATCACTTATTTGACACTGGCTATATGTGCTAGACGCACGAAGCCACTATTTAAATGGAAGAAGACTTTTCTATGTAAACTTTTACAAATTTTGACACATTTGACAACAAACAATTATGCTGTAGTCCAAGATGGAGGCGAAGTTTTTGGCGCCAACGCGAGAAAAGACACATCACGGCAGTATTTAATTTCCCAAAACATATTTAAATTCAAGTTTTTATGTGTAAATTACTGAATTTTTAGACATAACTTCTCAAGCATATACTCAAATGTAGGAAAGTGATTTATTGCAGTGAATTGTGTTTTTCTATGCCGACCGATATGGCGTGGAGGTCAGTATACCTGCACTTCACTCCAGAGGTCGTGGGTTCGATTCCCACATTTTTTGTAAATAAATACTTGATAACATCCAGACCAGAACAAATATTCATGTTCATGCACACTAAGGTTTGTCCTGTGTGGGAATCGAACCCACGACCTCTGGAGTGAAGTGGAGGTATACTGACCTTCATGCCATATCGGTCGTCAAGATGATAAATGGTAAATGAGGTAGCCTCCCCTAAGCCCCTTGAGTCCTCAGTAAAGATGTGGGACTATACTGAGATCTCACATGGACTCCTTGAGAGAAAATATGAAAGTGATGTTGCACTGTTTTGTTTGATTTACCAACACTCATGTATGTTCACAAACACTTAACGGTAAATAATCCACCGTTATTACACATTAATGTTCGAAATATCACAAATTTAAGAAAATAAAACAGAACTGCAGACATGACGGTTCACTTTCCCGCCAAGAAGTCCGGCACCATCTTTTATTTATAGTTTTTAGTTTGTGATTTTTTTAATAATTATATAACTTGGAAACTGAAATGACAGGTGTCGCATGTTACAAATTTTTAGTTAGGTAAGTACTTTTATTTACTCTGTGGAACAACCGCGTAAATTGAAAATAGGGACCAACATTGTTATGAACTTTTTGGTGCAAGTTAAAATTAAATGTTACAATATAACATCATGGTGAATGCTTTTTATTTAATTTAGGTCTTATGAACGACTAATTGAAATTATTATCCTACCACTGCGAGCAGGAACTTAAGTAGAGATTACAAGAATGTATTGAACTTGAGGCTGAGCATAAAACTTCTGACTAGCTTAGCTTTTGACGACAAAATAAAAAAAAATATTTATGTATGTTTGTCCGTTATTTAGTATCCATATCACAAGTTCTCAATGATACTTTTCTTGGAACTAAATAATTGTTGTAATTGTCAGAAAACATTAATGAATTTTTGTGTTGTTTTCGTCTTCAAATATTATACCGACATGACCTAACCTCATCAAAAACATAAATACAGCTACAAATCCCGCAATGGATGCTGAATCAGTATTTTTTTTGGTTTAGTGTATTATATTTTTAAATTAATAAGTTAGATCCAAAACATCGTAAAACATTATTGAAAAGAAATTTCGTTCTTACTTGTCGTGTTTGACAAGAGTCGTGCGTTGGGGCGCGCGCCCCTGCGCTCGCGTTGCCGCACCGTGCGCACTCGTTTGTTTGTGAAGAGCGGCAACGTCGCGTCTCCACTTACGCGAGCTGCTCGAGTTCATGCGATCCTAGTACGTCGGATAACAGGTTTCTGTTTTGTTTTGCGAAATACAATGTTTTTTTGTTACTTACCTATTTATTTAAAGCCTTCTAGATTATGAAGCGCTCGTAGCTCCGCGGTGCTCGGTGTTCAGAAACGATCACCGAAGTAAAGCAGAGTTTACAGAGACCAGGCCTTGGATGGGTGAGCGTTTGAGTGGTAATTGATATCGAGCGCTTCCGTGCTTCGGAAAGCACGTTGGTCGCGGTTATCACTAAATTTGGTAGTCGTTAAGCCATGTTAGAGGCCTAATTGGGCGGCTTGAAAAATTCTAACAGCAGCACGCCATACACCTGCCTCCGCCAATCCGCACTGGGTCCGCGTGGTGGAGTATGACCCAATACCCTCGCACCTTGGTATGTGAGAGGAGGCTCGTGCTCAGTAGTGGGACGTTAATGGGCTGAAATGAAGATTTCCTCCTTGATTATGAATAGAACAGAATAATTATTTATTGACCACACAAATACAGTCCTTTTTAACAATAACTTGAAAATAATAACCACAAGAAATATAGAAAAATACAATGTAACATGAACATTGTGCCGTCAAAGTCAAATAGATGCTGCTTTCAAAATAAGCTACTGAGACAGATGTCCCAGCAGCGCCGGCGTGCTTCCAGCACCTCATGACGTTCCTGAGAGCCTACTCTAATTATAGTACCTATCTCTTTCTCTCTCTAGGTATATCATTATCGAGTGGAAGAGATGGGTATAGCGAAGTTACATTGTCGTTGAATTTCAGTAGGCTCTCTGGCCTCATTCGATTAGATTTTTTGCCAGTGTCAATTCGATTATCAATTTAAGTCAAGTTAAGTCCTCTACAGCCAAGACATGGTCAAAAAGAGTTTACTGGAGACTCTAATTTTGGCTTTTCGGGTCCACAAAGGCGACATAATGATTATCTACTTAGAATTTTATCAATTGTTATTGCCAAAATTATTTTATCTATTCTAAACATAGGTAATATAAAAAAAATTAATTATCTCTGTCCATCGATGAGTAACATATGAAAATACTTTGAATACTTTCTGAGTTTATTGCGTTCAGATAGACGGAATGCAGCAAACTGTATTAATTAATATTGATTCGTATTTTGCAATATTGCTATAACAATCACTTCAGTTTTACGTATTTTCTTATTTCTGATTCTATCACATATCTTATGTCTATAGTCATGCTGGTCATGCACCAAATGGGCGACTTTGAGCTGGTCTAAAATGCCCATAGTCAGGAACCACGTCTCAGTGCGGTACGTCATCGCTGGCAATACAAACTGGTCGAAGACTTTCGTCTGAAGATTCATAAGTGTCAGGTTCTTCAATGACTACTGTTAACCAGCCAATAATGAAGAGAACAGTCTCCCACCCAATGGACCTCGGAAAACGGTGGCTTATGATTGATCGCCATGAAAAGAAGATGTCAAAGTCAATTTATTTATTTATTTAATCAGTTCGGAATACACCAATCACACTAATTATCAAAAACAGTAAAAGTTAAATAGAATATTAAAATCTCACACATAAAAACTTCTTTAATCCATTCTCTCACAATACCTCAGACACACTGAAAATATCTCAGGCCATCCAGAATGGCATTAAGTGCGTTGAGTGTCCGCGGAATGGGTGATTTTGAGCGGGCTACGGTTCGGCAGGTTGGCCCAGCAAACAGTTTATGTGTCCTGCTTCTATAATAATTATCGGGTGCATGAAGTCGACACAGCTCACCATGAAGATCAGGAGAGTCTATTCAACCACATAAAATTTTAATTATAGTGATGATTTGATCACGGGCTCTTCTCACCTCTAAAGAATTGTATTCTAAATGGCCAAGGTGAAAATTGGTAGGATACATATAAGGGTAGTAACCGTATCTACGTTTATACAAAAACCTAAGGAATGCCTTCTGAACTTGTTCCAAAAGCAGTGTATATTTGCTTTCATGTGGATGCCACACACTTGCACTGGCTTCAAGTTTTGTTCGGACCAGCGCACTAAAGATCAGTTTCACCACTCCGTCAGTCCTAAAATCTCAAAATCGTTTATTCAAGTTTAGCTGAATAGAGCTCTTTTGATAGTCAAACTTAAAACCTAATGCGCCCATTCCCTGCGGATCGTAAAAATTGATGGTGAAAGAACGGGTAAGAAAATTGTCAAAATTGGTTTTTTCTCTTGCCGGTGAAAATACCTGGTTCAAATGTGAACTTCTAATGACTGATGACTATGATGTTTTGTATTTTGTTAGTTTTAACTTTAGAACTATAACCAGTTTCATGAATATAGTTTAGGTACACTTTAAGTTAATTCTACTAAGTGTGCTAAACGCACAAAGCCATTGTTTAAAGGGAAAAAAAAATATTCTAGTTTATTAGATTTTTTTTTTCGAGATCTTAACTACCAATGACTGAACACCGTAAGAATCAAGGTTGGCAAAAAATGACATAGTGACAAGTGTCAGTGTCAAATAATTTGATATATGAAAATAAAAAACGATTTCTTGGCGGGAAAGTGAAGCGTCATGTCTGCAATTTTGTTTTATTTTCTAAAATTTGTGATATTTCTAACATTAATGTGTAATAACGGTGGATTATTAACCGTTAAGTGTTTGTGAACGTAAATGAGTGTTGGTAAATGAAACAAAACAGTGCAACATCACTTTTCATATTCTCTCAAGAAGTTCATGTGAGATCTCAGTATAGTCCCACATCTTTACTGAGGACTCAAGGGGCTTAGGGGAGGGTATCTCATTTACCATTTATCATCTTTATCATCACTCATTCTCATATACTATGAATTATCTCTTTTACTATTGATATATCACTTACTTGACACTGGCTAAATGTGCTGGACGTACAAAGCCATTATTTAAATGGAAGAAGAAGAAAATAAAAAACAGTAGCATTAATATTATACCCTTCCTATTATTATTATTATACTACTCATGTAGTATAATATTAAAAACAGTTCTTAAAAATAATGTCATTTAATAAACAAAACTGTTTTAATTTCAAAAGTATCTTTGTTGAAATTCGAAATTACACAAAAAAAACAAAAGAAAAACCAAGCCGAAGGCGAACTGGGAACGACGATCAACAAAAAGTTTAAAAACAAATAAAAAGGGCGCGTTATTGTTCCTTCAGGTATGCCTGTGATGACGCTGTCTTTGTCGCACGCTACGTGGGTTCAAACGTCAGAAAGAGAAAGACAGTCCGTTGTCTTGCTAGTTATGATTTAGTGATGTGTGAATGCAGGTTTGAAGAACGAGTTCATATGTCAAGGTCGAAGAATTTTTTATTTCGTTACATTAAAGCGTCTTTTAGACCGTTGTTGAAAGGGAGACTGGAAAAGGCTTTCAATTTGGCGGTAAATTTATTCTTTAGCGTTTTTTTGGCAATTATTATAACACATTCGTTTTTGTTTACTAAGCTTCATAAGTAAGAAATATACCTTTTCTTAATTGGCTGAATTAACCTAGAGTTTGTGTGCCATTCATAAAAAAAAGTTATCAAAGAGTTTTGTCTTTTTATTTATTAATGACTCTCGTACAATCTATAATCAGCATTGGAATGAAATTTTTATTGAAAAATAGACTTGTTAGTTGCATTTTGAAAAGTAAGTAAGTAGATGGATTGGTATGCACATCAATTTATAGATTCTATCTACATTAGTAATAATTAGCATTATTAAATTGTCAAAATGCAATTAACATAATAATACAAAATAAATTTATGAAATTTCTGTATGTCAATCAGTCATGATAAAATGGAATAGCCAGAAATTAATATAATAACAGTAACAAAACACAGGTACAAATAATTATTGGGATTTATCACTGGAAACAAAACAGAAAAGAAGGCAGAATGAGCTATGACATTAGCCCTTCCGTATGGAATAAAATAAAGTATTTGAAGGGTTTTTTAGCGCCAACGCGTAATGTGACTCGCCATGACCGTATTTTATTTTTTAAAACTAATGTAATTTCTGTTCCGTTTAGAAAATTTATTTGTAAATATGGTGGGTTTTTAGATAACTTCATCGTCAACTTACTCTGGACAGTGCGTGCCATTTAAATGATAAACGGGATATACAATGTTACTAAACCATTTAAAAACGAAACGTTTGATTTTTTTACAGTTTTTTAATTTGTACCAGTTGCTAACCTTTTCAATTTCTATAAAGTTATGAGAGACAGAGCGATGTTTTATATAGGTTTAGCAGTAAACTGAATTAGTAATTGTTATGTTAGCCGGAATTATTTATTTATTTCACAATTTATGCACATAAGGTACCTACATACACAAAGACAGAAGTCATGAAAGACATGTACAACGGCACTGCTTATCCCTAAATGGAATTTCTTTCAGCAGACCGAAGAAGAAAAAAAAACTTAACAAAGTACACACGTGCACAAAATACGTTACGAAACAAACTAAAAATAAAATAATATTAAAAGACTAAAATCAAACAATAACATACTAAAATTAAATAATTAGATTATTTATTTATTTATTTATTTCATATAAAAAGTATTTATAATTTTATGCAGTAAGATGCAAACATAAACTCTTTCAAGTTTTACCGGGCATCAGTGTAACATCAGGAACACGTCAGGAATTCGTCAGCTCCTCATCCACTCCATCTTAGATAAAAAGGTACACCTAGCCTAGACTTAAGCTTAGGGCCCAGGGTCTGCTCACTGGTTCAACCAGATTTGACTGAATTTCAGTTATATCCTACACCTAGCAGGCAGCAAGGAAGTGTTCCTTTATTGCCTTCTTTAAAATGGAAATACTTTTGGAAGTGCGAATAACGACTTGCAACGCTTTCCACAGCCTAACCGCATGCACAGAAAACGAATAGGAAAAGCAAGTCCTCCACAGTCCTCCTCAATCAGTCCTTAGTCTCAAAAAGAGCCTAAAACTGTTTGAAAAGGGTTGGCAACGAGCTCATGAAGTTGCTGGCGTCTATACGCTGCAAGGTTCTTCATCACTATTCGCCCTGCTCCCCCCTGTGGTGGTCGCAGCCTGTCTCCTTTCATCCACCTCGGGAATTCGTCATTGAATCATCACAATAACATACTTCAATATAAGTGTCCTTTCATCATAGCACTTAGATTCACTTACACTTAATTATTTTTTGTTTTTAAATTGTTTTGTTGCATGTAAGTGAATATAAGCTTCGTGATTTAGTGTAATATTATTTCGATTGTTTTTTTTTTTTCATTTGTAATCATGACGTTTTCAAGTACTATGTATAATAGTTTATGAAATAAATAATTTTTTACTTTTACTTTACTTTTACTTTTACATACGCCTGCCCGCTCCCACCTGGTGGTCGTATCCTGTCTCCTTCCATCCACCTCAGGCATTTGTCAGCTCCTCATCCACTCCTTCTTCATCATATACTATATTTCGACGACCGATATGGCCTGGAGGTCAGTATACCTACACTTCACTCCAGAGGTCGTGGGTTCGATTCCCCCACAGGACAAATCTTTGTGTACATGAACATGAATATTTGTTTTGGTCTGGGTGTTTTCCTATGTATATTAAATAAAAAAGTATTTAAGTATGTTTATCCGTTGTTTAGTATCCATAACACAAGTTCTTAGTGATACTTATCTTAGAACTAAATAATTGGTGTGATTGTAAGAGAATTTTTTAAATCAACCTTTACAAAACTGTTGGTATATACACATATTATATAGATAGACATACATACATACATTCACGCCTGTTTCCCCGAAGGAATAGGCAGAGGCATATTATGCACCCACACTTAAGTTACATTGTTAATCCTACGTAATAGGTGGCGAGCCTATTGCCGCTTACCGGGATCTGTTACAGTCAGAGCCTCGTCTGTTGATCAGCAGGTGCACCACTTGCAGGTGAGGTTGGCTTGGGCTCATTTGTATTTGTATCTGACTTTATCCCTTACATTATGATTGAGACTTATAAGACATAATATAAAACGTTAAAAAAAACTACTAAAGAAGAACGCGTCCATTTCAAATCAAAATTTTCAACGCCTTCTTAATCATGTAAATAAAATGGAAAAAAACAAGGAACATTAACAAAATGCGCATAGAATCTAATAAAAACCAATCTATATGAAAATTTACTCTTAAAATAGAAGGTATTTAAAAATACATATGCTTTACGCCGTCACAGTGGCAACGCCGCAAGTATTAATAATTTTCTTTCGAGGAAAACAGTGTCGTTTGCTTAAAAACTTTTTATTTATTTATTTGATGTGTGCGTGACATACCTCATAGAATAATAACTATTTCCCGTGACTTTGTTGGTGTCGCTGCGTATAAATAAATAAATAAATAATTCTGACACTTACACCAATTATTTAGTTCCAAGATAAGTATCATTAAGAACTTGTGTTATGGATACTGCATAACGGATAAACATACATAAATACTTTTTTTTTGTAAATAAATACTTAATATACATAGGAAAACACCCAGACCAGAACAAATATTCATATTTATACACACAAAGATTTGTCCTGTGTGGGAATCGAACCCACAACCTCAGGAGTGGAGTGCGGGTATACGCGCCACCACGCCATATCGGTCTTCTATAACTGATTACATATATATAATATTATAAATAAAACTAAACCACTGCTGTTGAACTTTATTTAAGTTATATCAAACTAATAAAATAACATTTATGAAAAAATATCTCTATAATGACCATATAATTAACATACGATTTGATATGGGATAGGTCGCTATCTCTTAACATACTTATAAGCTGGCAAGTGATGGATTAAAGATATCTGTGTAACAATTCCCGCGCTACTATAATTTCCCGAAAAACCGAGAAACTATTCAACACGACACGTGTTTCCTTACACAGGGCATCTTCAGGTAAGATAGGAGCCCTGAACAACGATGTCTTCACTTGCTTACAATGGACTTCCGTAAAGTAACGCCTGATTCAGTAAATTATTTATAAGCATAGATTTTTCTGACATGTTATACTCCTTAAACTGAGATAAGTTATTTGGTTTCCATGCTTATTTTACGTCCATATTACCATATCAAACAGTGTGCACAGGATTAATACTTTACACACTTCTAGTCAAGTCAAGTCAAAATACTTTTTATTTTATAAACTATTACATAGTACTTGAAAACTTCAAAATTATAAAAAAATAACAAAAACAAATAAAATATAATTATACTAAAATCACGAAGCTTAGATTCACTTGCAACCAAACAATTTAAAAAAACAAAAAATATTTAAGTGTAAGTGAATCTAAGTTCCAGTTCCGAGCCACCGCTCTGTAAGAAGAACTGGCAAGATACTCACAGGCTATGCTCTTTTAAATTATCGAACTTCATTCTTCCTTTTTACATTCGTGCAGCGGTAGCGGACCCATTGCCTTCAAAATCAGAAGGTCTCGGGTTCAAACCCTGCTGGCACACCTATGAGTTTTCGAAGGATGTATAGTTTAATCCGTGCCTCGGAAAGCACGTTAATCCGTTGGCCCTATAATGAACATCTATGCTTGTAAGGAAGTCAGTGCCTTCTAATATACCATGGAATGATTTTCCCTTCTGGGTTGCGGAGGTCAGCCGGCAGTCGCTCTGTGTATTAGCAGAATTCAGCCAAACCTGCTTAGAACCGTAAGCAGACCCTGGGCCCTGAGCTTATGTCTAGGGCAACCGGGATAATGCTTGGATATGATGGAATATAATTGTCGAAATGCGGGCATAAAATTATCCCTCTGCCTGGAAGGGGTCGAGGAAATAGGCGTAATATTACATACATTCACGCCTGTTTCCCCGAAGGTGTAGGCAGAGGCATATTTAACACCTACATTTCGACAATTATAAAGTTGGTCCAACGTAATAGGTGGCGAGCCTATTGCCGCTTACCAGGCGCTGTTATGTTCGCCGAAGCCTCGTCCGTTGATCGGCAGGTGCACCACTTGCAGGTGAGGTTGACTTGGGCTCCTTAGGCCTTTGAAGGATCCCTATACACCCGTAATAATATAATGTATACATTTTTTATTATAATAAAATAATAATAAAGCTCTTTTCTCTTCGTTGCCACTGTTACTATATATCTATCTCTCTCTAGTCTTGTTTACATCCATTCCGCGTCATGGTTTACGTTAGACCGTCCATCAATGGTGTTTATTGTTAATTGTATATAGCATGTTTACGAATAGCGGAGCAGTCATCGCTTACTGTACCAGGCGGAGTATAAAATTATACACATTAATAATGTCACTGTCACTTTGACGACAAATCTTTGTGTGCATGAATATGAATATTTGTTCTGGTCTGGGTGTTTCCTATCTATATTAAGAATGTATTTACAAAAAAAAAAAAAGTATTTAAGCATGTTTATCCGTTCTTTAGTATCCATAACTCAAGTTCTTAATGATACTTATCTTGGAACTAAATAATTGGTGTGATTGTAAGAGAATATTTATTTTTTATTTATTATTTACTGTTGGAAACAGCGATCGACTGGAACCTGTGCTGAAATGCTCTGGTTTAAAAATTTATCACCACCACTAGGCTCCAAAAGATAAACAAATCATTTAAAGGTCAATGTGTGCGATTCTACAATAAAATCCCAAGCAATATACAGCATTTAGGCCAAAATAAATTTATATTAACAATATTCTATCAAAGACTATATGGCAGATAAAAATGCTTGGGTTTAAACTGCAGGCTATTCTAATATGAATGACTTAGAACATGAATATTGTTAATGTTAAATTATATCGCATTGTATAGCTTCACAGACAAATGAAGATTGTAATTCAAGTACCAAACCAATGGATAAATTTAAAAGAGCATAGCCTGTGAGTTTCTTGCCAGTTCTTCTTACAGAGCGGTGGCTCGGAACTGGCACTTAGATTTTCTTACACTTAATTATTTTTTGTTTTTAAATTGTTTTGTTGCATGTAAGTGAATCTGAACTTCGTGATTTAGTGTGCTTAGTTATATTCCGATTGTTTTTTTTATATATTTTTAACGTTTTCAAGTACTATGTAATGGTTTATAAAATAAATAATTATTGAATTTGAATTTGATCGACATTTTGAAGTTTTTTGCGTAATTATCGCTGTCTCCGTTAAACCGTTGGTCCCGGCTGTCATGAACATCTATGGCAGTGGTTATTAGGAAGTCAGTGGTTTCCAAGGGATCATCCATAAATTACGTCACACGAATATCATGAACTTTTGACCCCCACTCCGTCCTTGTCACAGCTAGTCACACTTGTGAGACTCCCTCCTTGGTGTGATGTCACATATTTTGCAATTGTACAGCAAGAAATTATTACATTAAAACAGCAGTTCCAAAATGTTTATAGGACCTGGATTTTGAAATGTTCAAATGTTGAAATCACGAAATTTAGGATCCCTCCCATCCCCTTGTCACACCATGTCACACTTCGTCAACCCCCTCCCAACCCATTAATGTGTTATAAATGGATAGCCCCTAATATCCTGAACGTAGAATGATGTTCCCCTCTGGGTTACGGAGGTCAGACGGCAGCCGCTTCACGTAATAACTGAAATTCATCCAAATCTGGTTAGATCAGTAAGCAGACCGTGTAGTCTAGGGTAACCTAGGTAAATGCTGTATATACTCGTATCATCATTCATAATTTCAGCCCATTAACGTCCCACTACTGAGCACGAGCCTCCTCTCACATATCAAGGTGTGAGGGTATTGGGTCATACTCCACCACGCGGACCCAGTCCGGATTGGCGGAGGCAGGTGTATGGCGTCCTGCTGTTAGATTTTTTTTAAGCCGCCCATTAGGCCTCTGACATGGCTTAACGACTACCACATGTAGTGATAACCGGGACCAACGGCTTAACGTGCCTTCCGAAGCACGGAAGCGCTCGATATCAAATGCCACACAAACGGTCACCCATCCAAGGACTGACCTTTGTAAACTCTGCTGTACTTCGGTGATCGTTTCCGACCACCGAGCACCACAGAGCTACGAGCGCTTCACTCTAAAACCATTACTCATATAATCATACATAAATGTATCAAATTATATTCATTTATTTATTATCTTATGGTAAACTCATTAATCTAGCAATTTTTTATAAATAATAGTTTCGCGCGGTTAGCTCGTTTAGCCAGTGTCAAGTTAAAGATATATGAATAATGTTTATTTCATTATAAATGAGAATGATAGCGGTGATAAAGATGATAAATAGTAAATGAGATACCCTCCCCTAAACCCTTTGAGTCCTCAGTAAAGATGTGGGACTATACTGAAAACTCACATGGACTCCTTGAGAAATAAAAAATTGAAAAGTGATGTTGCACTGCTTTGTTTGATTTACCAATACTTATGAATATTCACAAACACTTAACGGTTAATAATATGCCGTTATTACACATTAATGTTAGAAATATCACAAATTTTAGAAAATAAAACAGAACTGCAGACATGACGCTTCACTTTCCCGCCAAGAAGTCAAACTAAAAATATTTGACAATGATTTACAGGCTGCCACAGTTTATAAGAACAAACTCTGGCTATATTCTAGACATATAATTTGTAGCTTTTTAATTTTCTTTTGACCAAAAGCACAGAGCAATGTCCTACTCACTCCGCCCGTATTGAAGCCGGCACAGACTAATATCCAGGTCGTATCTCGTTTTATTTTTTATTTGCAGCCGCGGTCTATTGTTCAAAGCACAGTTGCTTGGACACAGCCTGGACAAGTTTTACCTTTGCCTACTTTTCGAGATTTAAAAGTTTGTCGGTGTTTTTTTCGGTTTGATAACTCTGTGGAGTTATTTATTTCAAAGAGAATATTACATGCAATTTTTCATTGTGTTTTTAAACTAGGTCCCATCGGTACTAGTATGAGATTGTTAATTTACTTTTACCGTTTATATTAATTAGTATAATAGGGTGTATAGGCATCCCACTAACATCTAAGGAGCCCAAGCCAACCTCACCAGCAAGTGCTGCACCTGCTAATCAACGGATGAGGCTCTGGCGAACATAACAGATCCCGGCAAGCGGCAATAGGCTCGCCAACTATAACGTGGGACCGACAATGTAATTAGCAAAGTGTGGGCGTATAAATATGCCTCTGCCTACCCTTTCGGGGAAACAGGCGTGAATGTATGTATGTATTAACAAAAAATAAGGCCTTTTGCGCTAAGGCTTTGAAATACTCTTAGGGCACATGTGTTTATTAACTCCTATAATAACCTCGGGTTGTAACCGTGCCTCTCCCATATTATCGAATGCTTGCTATCAGACCGGAATGCTCATTATTACGTTTGATATATAAAAAAAGTGGCGACAATGCGTGAAATTAAAAAAAAAACTGTTGTAAAGTTTTCACAAATCTACAAAAACCTTCTTGGCGGAAAAGTGAAACGTCATGTCTATAATTTTGTTTTATTTTCTAAACTTTGTGATATATCGAACATTAATGTTTAATAACGGTGGATTATTAACCGTTAAGTGTTTGTGAACGTACATGAGTGTTGGTAAATGAAACAAAACAGTGCAACATCACTTTAAAATTCTTTCAAGAAGTCCATGTGAGATCTCAGTATAGTCCCACATCTTTACTGAGGACTCAAGGGGTATAGGGGAAGGCATCTCATTTACCATTTATCATCTTTATCACCACTCGTTCTCATTTACTATGATTTATATATAATTAATATATCACTTACTTGACACTGGCTAAATGTGCTAAACGCACGAAGCCATTATTTAAAAGAAAGACAAAAATATAATGAGGTAACGTGTGGTAGCAATGATATCGATATAATTGATCCCAATTTTGCGCAGTACAAAAAGTTGACATCTAACTTTTTCACAGACCAAGCATCCTCCTCTCATAAATCCTAATATAGTTTTTTCCTAATATTGTTTTTTTTTCCCGTGTGTAGTTATTGTTTATATTATAATGTCTGTTATATTTTCCCGTTAGTATTTAATTGTTAATATTAGCATTTTTTTTTAATTACTGTTAATTTATAAGTCATGCTGTGTACACTAATTGTGGATTATTGTCTAGCCTTATTTTTTCTTTTCTTTTAATTAGTCGTACTTAATTTTTAATGATAATAATCTGTCCGTGTACCTAAATAAAAAATAAATAAATACAACAAAAAATTCTACCATATTTTTTTATAGATACTTAATATATTTATGGAAGTGATTGCACTACAGTGGCATACCTGCTACATGTGCCAAGGCGAACTTATTTCTTAAACATAAAAATGTCTTCCAGCCAACCTTAAGAAGACTTCTTGGCGGGAAAGTGAAGCGTAATGTTTGCAGTTTTGTTTTATTTTCTAAAATTTGTGATATTTTTAAAATTAATGATAATGAGTAATAACGGCGGATTATTAACCGTTAAGTGTTTGTGAATATACATGAGTGTTGGTAGATCAAACAAAGCAGTGCAACATCACTTTTCATATTCTCTCAAGAAGTCCATGTGAGATCTCAGTATAGTCCCACATCTTTACTGAGGACTCAAGGGGCTTAGGGGAGGGTATCTCATTTACCATTTATCATCTTTATCATCACTCATTCTCATCTACTATGAATTATATGTTATTAATATATCACTTACTTGACACTGGCTAAATGTGCTAGACGCACGAAGCCATTATTTAAAATAAAGAAGAACCTTAAGAAGTGTGTCAGTGTGTGTGGGTGTGTGTGTATAATATTAGAATGAAGTTTTCGATCTCATCCCGCCCTCTCTTTTCCTCTCACGAACTACAGTGAAAGTTTATTCTTTGTTTTATTTTATTTTCCGACCGTAAGAAGCGCCTTTATTTTTTTGGGACTGCATCGACTGTATATTATCCTATGTAATTAATAAATTTTAATAAGCAAGTGATGGATTAAAAACATTTATATATATTGTAACAATTGCCGCGCAGCTGTAATTTCCCGACAAATCGAGAGTTGTCTTTCGTTTCAGCGTTGGTCGTGAAGACATCGTTGTTCTGAGGCTCCTATCTTACCTGAAGATGCCCTGTGTAAGGGCGAAACACGTGTCGTGTTGAATAGTTTCTCGATTTTTAGGGAAATTATAGTAGCGCGGGAATTGTTACAAAGATATATTTAATCTGCCTACCCCTACGGGAAAGAGGCGTGACATTATGTATGTATGTATATATTTAATCCATCACTTGCTTACAATCAATTTTCGCAAAGTAACGCCTGAATCAATAAATTAAATGTTTATCTTTGTTTCAGGTACAAACGCTGTATATTGCTGTGCAAATTCAATCTCTTAGTTACACGTTTAAGAGAACATGGTTTGTCTGGTTTGAGAGAAAATTCAAGTATAATTATAATGATGAAGCGCTCGTAGCTCTGCGGTGCTCAGTGGTCGGAAACGATCACCGAAGTACAGCAGAGTTTACAGAGGTCAGTCCTTGGATGGGTGACCGTTTGTGTGGCATTTGATATCGAGCGCTTCCGTGCTTCGGAAGGCACGTTAAGTCCCGGTTATCACTAAATGTGGTAGTCGTTAAGCCATCCTAGAGGCCTAATAGGCGGCTTGATAAATTCTAACAGCAGGACGCCATACACCTGCCTCCGCCAATCCGCACTGGGTCCGCGTGGTGGAGTATGACCCAATACCCTCGCCTCTTGATATGTGAGAGGAGGCTCGTGCTCAGTAGTGGGACGTTTATGGGCTGAAATGATGAATGATGATGATGGTGATATTATTTAAATATATAAATGAATAAATTAATATTTCTGACACTGTGATATGGATACTAAATAACGGATAAACATACACAAATACTTTTTTTTTTAAATACTTACTTAATATACATAGGAAAACACCCAGACCAGAACAAATGTTCATTTCTATACACACACAGATTTGTCCTGTGTGAGAATCGAACCCACGACCTCATGAGTGGAGTGCGGGTATACTCGCCACCACGCTATATCGGTCGTTATTTATAATTAATGGTTGTCAAAATTTTGCGCAGTCAGAAACTATTAATATTTGACATAAATCATCATCCAGCATTATCCTGGTTGACTTAGAGTTTAGCCTGAGTTAAGGATCCAGGGTCTGCTTAGCAGTCTAGCCAGATTCGGCTGAATTTCAGTCATTACATGAAGCGGCTGCCGTCTGACCTCAGCAACCCAGAGGGAAACATCATTTTTAGTTGAACAAGCTGTCAGTATGTTAGAAAGCACTGACTGAGTCTTGGTGCAAGCGATAATTACGCAAATAACTTTTAAAAGTCATAGGATTTGAACCCGAGACCCTTTGAAATTGAACGCTATGGGTCTTACATTAAATAAATAACAAATAAATAAATATTTTCTGACAATTACACCAATTATTTAGTTCCAAGATAAGTATCATTAAGAACTTGCGTTATGGATACTAAACAACGGATAAACATACTTAAATACTTTTTGTAAATACATTCTTAATATACATAGGAAAACACCCAGACCAGAACAAATATTCATGTTCATGCACACAAAGATGTGTCCTGTATGGGAATCGAACCCATGACCTCTGGAGTGAAGTGTAGGTATACTGACTTCGACGCCATATCGGTCATCACTCATCATACATTAATCTTTATATTACTTATCCCAGGTTTAGTTAAAAATGTTCTTTGAAATAACCAAGTACTTAACTGTAATTTATTGCGGAAAAATTTTGCAACGAGCAATATTAAGTGATAATTTCCGACATGAACAGTTTGTCACGCGACCATGTTCAACGACTTCCTAGTCTTAACGCCTTGAGTAAAAATAAGTCCAAACTGGCAGTTAATAGTTAAAGAACATCTAAAATTAGGTGTATAGGGATCCTACCAAAACCTAAGGAGCCCAAGCCAACCTCATCTGCAAGTGGTGCACCTGCCCAGCAACGGGCGAGGCTCTGGCGAACATAACAGTGCCCGGTAAGCGGCAATTGGCTCGCCATCTATTACGTGGGACCAACTATACAATTGGCGGATTAAGCAATAAACAGAATGAGTGACAGTTGTCCAAGTCGGCCCAAGACAAGGCGCTATATTTTTAAATTTATCAAAACATTGATTGATAAAAATTGCAGACCCTCTCAACTTTAAACAAATAACATTTAAAAGGCTTGCACGACAGCTTTTAATTTGATTTAAAATGTCTTAAACCAATTCTATAAGCCCACGCTGGGCAGGCGGGTTGGTGATCGCAGTTCCAGCCAGTACGCAGGATGACGCTGCTGCCCATCATCCGGTAGGGTTTCTCTTCGTCGACTCTTACGACTCCTCGTGAGATGAGAGGGGGGGCTCTATTCTAGGCCGTTACCATGTTAAACATATTTAAACTATTTGTTTATTTTGGTTAATCCATAGTTACTAATACTAAAAATGCGAAATTAACTCCGTCTGTCAGTCTCGCCTTCACGCCAAAACTACTGAACCAATTTAAATGAATCTCAGAACCTAATCTCTAAGCTAATTTTTAATTGGAAATTTGTGTAATAAAGGGTTTAAAAGGGGGATGAGAGGTTAAATGAAATTATTGTCATTTTCCGAACTAGAAGCATAAAACTTATAGTCTAGACTGTTAATTAGATTTAAATGACTTTGGCATTTAAAGTTTGTCCTGGGGAAACTAAGTCACGCGGACAAAGTGACGGGCAGGCGCTAGTATATAATATAAGTAATCTGTTTTTATAGATTTCATTACGCGCACACACATCTTAGGCTTAGATTGTTAGGGTTGGCACCAACTTTACAAAATGAATATAAAGCGTGCTCAGTTAACTTGCGTAATTATATAAAAAGCTAAAAATATTACGTGTCGCAATAAGTAGCAATTCAAAATTAATTACAAATAAATAACTTATTAAAAAACTAATATTTTTACCATTTCCAAGTCGTTTTGTAAAAAATCTGCATTGCACAATGTACCTGTGATATAAATGTCCATGTGTATGTCTATGAATTGTTTTATAATTATGTTTGAACTCTGCAACCCACAGGGAAACATTATTCTATGGTTAAACAAGCTGTCAGGATATTAAATCAAAAAATCAAAAATCAAATACTTTTTATTTCATCAAAACGTCAAAATTATAAAAAAATAACAAAAACAAATAAAATATAATTATACTAAAATCACGAAACTTAGATTCACCTGCACCCAAACAATTTAAAAAAACAAAAAATATTTAAGTGTAAGTGAATCTAAGAGCCAGTTCCGAGCCACCGCTCTGTAAGAAGAACTGGCAAGAAACTCACAGGCTATGCTCTTTTAAATTATCGATTGGTTAGTTACAATCTTCATTTGTCTGTGACGCTATACAATGCAATATAATATAACATTAACAATATTCATGTTTTAAGTCATTCATTGAATATTAGAATAGCCTGTATGAAACGGCAGTTTAATCCCAAGCATTTTTATCAGCCATTTATTAGAAGGCCCTAACTTCCTAATAACGACTGCCATAGATGTTCATGACAGCCGGAACCAACAATCATTTTAGTTTGTGTAAATAACAGTAAATCACAATAAATTCCAGAATACCACGCCATAAATGACATTTGACAGCTGTCAGCCCTAATTGTTTACCGCGTTTTTACTCGGCGCCATTGTTCTTGATTGTTCTTGTGTATTTCCTGTGGCCATCTTGGCATGTGTTGCATCTTATATTTAAATATATATCTCCTTGCTTAAAGCTTTACGTAACGTACTTATGTATTCATCAGTTCAGCCATTTAAGGTTTACTGCTCAATATACTGCCGTTTAGGTAGAAAGCCGCTAACTGTCAGTTCTAAGTAAAGATGTGGGACTATACTGAGATCTCCCATGGACTTCTTGAAAGAATTTGAAAAGTGATGTTGCACTGTTTTGTTTCATTTGGTTCCCTATTATGTCGCATAAAATTTTATGTCATAAATACGCATTGCATATTTTTACCATCCATAATAATCGTTACGCATAATAGTCATTAGGCATAACTGGTAAGGAATAATAATACAACGCATACACACTTTAAGCATAACAATTAAAAGGCATACTATCACAAAGCCGAACTGAAGAAAAAAAAAATTTACAGAGTCACAATCATGAACCAAATGCACTCAGGGAAAAAGTAAGTTTTGGAAATTTTGTATTAACATAAAAACACTATTCGTACCTACCGGGTGGCCCAAGGGCCACCCCGCCGCACCCTAACCTACTATTTCACTATGGTATCCAAGTGAAATGTGATAAACCTAATACTTACTTTTTGTTTTTCAGATTGAAAGGGCTATAAATAAAATTAAAGCTGACGCACAGCTAAATATTTCACACAAATATTTATTATGCGTAAAACCAATATGCCTAAAAACATTATGATACACAAGAATAGGGCAAACAACATTGGGCTAAATAAGCATTATGCTAAGTAATACAGTATGTCAAGTAACCATTATGCGAAAAGACGATTATGACTAAAAAAAATATGCCTAACCGGTTATGCCTAACGAAATTAGGACCAATGACATTATGCAAAAAAAAAGGGTCCCGTTTCATTTACCAACACTCATGTAGCGCGAGAATTGTTACAAAGATATTTTTAATACATCAGCAAGTGATAATTAAAACCAGCTGTTCAGAAATGTATTTCATGTTGTACTTTTTGAGAAAAATGCAATGAAATTTTTCTTCTTTTTAAATTAATGGCACTATGTCATCAACGGTAGTGACGACAATTTAGCCAGACTCGTATGATGACTTCACATGTGAATAAAAATAAAGAAACAAAAGAAAAGCTTGGCTAAATGTTAAAAGAGAATTAAAGTTGAAATTTTTAATTTTGATCTGACTTTGACATAGTGTCATGTGTCACTGCCTGTCATGTGTCCGTCATAGTCGAGTCAAGTCGAAATCATACCCCAGTAAAGTAGTAAAGAATATAGTCTCACATCTTTACTTGAGGACTTAAGGGGTTTAGGGGGAGGGCATCTCATTTACCATTTATCATCTTTATCGCTACTCATTCTCATTTACTGTTATTTAAATGTTATTAATATATCTCTTACTTGACACTGGCTAAATGTGCAAACAGCACGAAGTCATTATTTAAAAGGAAAAAAAAAGTAGTATGGCTTTAGAGGAATGAATTCACCGCAATATATATGCTCTTTGTAGCAGTGACCTCCCTTTATATTGTAATATTCTTATATTTTTTTAGTATGTTATGTATTGTTTTAGTTCAGGTATCTACGGAAGACCAGCGTCGAGGCATCACTGAGACTTGCTGAGTAGATACCTTTTCGACTTCTTGGCGGGAAAGTGAAGCGTCATGTCTGCAGTTTTGTTTTATTTTCTAAAATTTGTGATATTTCTAACATTAATGTGTAATAACATAACGGTGGATTATTAACCGTTAAGTGTTTGTGTACATACATGAGTGTTGGTAAATCAAACAAAACAGTGCAACATCACTTTTCAAATTTTCTCTCAAGGAGTCCATGTGAGATCTCAGTATAGTCCCACATCTTTACTGAGGGCTTAGGGGAGGGTATCTCATTTACCATTTATCATCTTTATCACCACTCATTCTCATTTACTATAAATTATATATAATTAATATATCACTTACTTGACACTGGCTAAATGTGCTAGATGCACGAAGCCATTATTTAAAATAAAAAATAAAGAAAGATACCTTTTCATTATCATAAATAGATGTAGGTATCTTCAGTTTCATATAATTTTTTCCTTTTATTTTTGTAAATTTTTTACGTTTTTCTTTCTTTCTATATCACTTTCCTGAAGATGAAAGCCAAAGTTGCCGAAGATGTTATGTCTAAAAATCCAGATAAATTCACGCCTGTTTCCCCGAAGGAGTAGGCAGAGGCTTACTCTACGTCCGCATTTCGCCAATTATATAGTTTGTCCCATAGGTGGCGAGCCTATTGCCGCTTACCGGGCACTGTTATGTTCGCCAGAGCCTCGTACGTTGATCGGCAGGTGCACCACTTGCAGGTGAGGTTGGCTCGGACTCCCTAGGTCTTGGTTGGGTCCCTATACACCTCCTTAGGTTTTCTTAAAATCCAGATCATCCATAAAAGCTCGAATCGAACCCACGACCTCAGGAGCGGAGAGTGATACTCGCCACTACGCCATATATGATGTCTGTAATTAAATTAAACTAATCCTACTATATATAATATATAATAATATTATAAACGTAAAAGTTTGTATGTGTGGATGGATGTTTGTTACTCTTTCTCGCAAAAACTACTGGAGCGATTGTGATGAAACTTTGTACGTGTATAGCTGCAGTCCTGGACTAACATATAGGACTCTTTATCCCGATATTTCCACGGGAACGGGGACCACGCGGGTAAAACCGCAGGGCGCTGCTAGTTAACAATGAAGTAAAAAAAATCTTAATATTTATTATTATGTCTTGTGTGGAAACTGAACGGACGACCTTACAGTGGATTGCAGGGTCCACTGAACTAAACAACAATAGTTGGGATAATATATCAACATTAACATGGTTACATCTGACCTTGAGACAGACGTGTGAACCTGAGACAGGCCGTCGACCCGACAGGACAGTCGCCCGTGACCTCGAAGCCTGTAACCTCGCCGTGGTCGCCTGTCGAAATCAGGCGGCACTGAGTTCAAACCTTGTTGAAACAACATTTATTTATTATACAGCTTACATCCTAAACAGCGAGTGTCCTATAAAACCTTCGCTGTAATCGTAGTTTGAAGGACCAGGGAGTACTGAGTTCAAATCTTGCTGATGTGATTTACATTTAAAAGACCAACAGCTCACAAACTTGGAGTTAAAATAAAACGCTTCGCTTCACTTCACTTGACAAATTCTGACCAAATACCCATTTGCTTTTATTTTTTTATTATGGTACCGCTCTCATTGTTGTTAAAAAAAATTCGAATTTCCATTTTGTGTGGGAATGTTTGACGAATCTAAATGATCATGTTGATCTTAAAGACAATAAAGTATATTTTATTTTTAACCTCAGGCAGACTGTGACCTTCATGATTGTAGCCTTATGAACCAGGCGACACTGTGTTCAAACCTCGCTAAAATAAAAATAAAAATATTTCACTGTGTATCAAATATGTAACAATTATTGTTTAAAAAAAAAGGTACAAAATCATAGGTATAATAATTATATCTTTTAAATGATGGAGCGACTGCCGTCTGACCTCCGCAACCCTGGTTAAACCAGCTGTCTGGATGTTAGAAGGCACTGACTTCCTAATAACGACTGCCGTAGATGTTCATGACAGCCAGGACCAACGGCTTAACGTGCTTTCCGGGGCACGGAGCGAGCGATAATTACGATAAGTTAATTAAGCAAGATAAGTTGAATTTGAATTTAAATGAAATCCTCTGTATTGGATAACGCGTAATTTAATAATTATATATGCAAGCATCTCGTTTTTGCAATACTTACATACATATATTTATTTAATTTAATATTACACAAAAAAAATATTTGTAAAATTTAAGCTATGTAAAAAATATTTATTATCTATTTATTTAGCATAATACCCTTTTTGTCTGAGGAGCTTTTCGATCTCATCCCGCCCTCTCCTTTCCTCTCCCGAACAACACGTGCTGGTCTTAGAAACCATCCTCATACTGTGCAGACTATCAGCACTCGAACCAAGAAATTTGGGAAGTCGTTTCTGAGCAGGACCACTAAGCTCTGGAGATCGCTGCCAGCTCATGTGTTTCCTATTTCCTATGATCCCGGGTCTTTTGAGCGGGGCGTGAAACGGCATTTTAGCAGACCATCATTAGTGGGTGCGCTTTGTACCGTGCTTATTTCACTTTTTTTTTTTTGGACTGCATCGACTGCTTACCATCAGGCAGGATGTAGTCATCATGACTAGTCACATTAAAAAAAACATTTCAGTACTGGGAATCGAACCCACGACCTAAGGAACAAAGCAGAACACACAATGTTAATAAATAAAAAGCTTTTTTTTCTTGCAAGCTTTCGACGCTTAACTTCCAAAAGTACCAGGGTCGCATATAACAGAGGAGGTACAGCGGACTGTCCGTGTATCCATGGTGACCGGCGTGAGTTCAATGACCATCTCACGGCCGTCGCGAATCCAACCATACCGGTTGTGATTCAGTCACATAGGTACATCTTTAGAGGTGTTGTAGTAAAAAGCTGTTCTGTTTACACATCAGTGATTTAGCACTTATCTCTGTTAGACACAACTTTTTATACATCTTACAAATTTTTACACATGTCGTCTACTGTTGAATGTTTTTTCCTTATTTCGGACTGCTGGAAGAGACTCCTTGTGGAATAAGCAGCTCCATTGTACACTGTTGTATAATTTTTGTTTTCTTTAGTAGTTAAATCGATAGAGTTTTTGCTACCATGCTTCCAAAAGCTATTAAAAAACTCAAAAATGTTGAAAGAGGCACAAGTTATATTTGTTTTTTGTAGTACATCCCCTCTCTTCAGTCTTAAAGTTGCGTACCCGACAGGGTCCATAAAATTGGTTCTAAAATTGTATAACAGGTGTTATACATAGGTATGTACACATTATGGTTTAGCAATAAATAATTTGTATTTGTAGATCGATTTATGCGCTGTTCCTGAGTGAACAAAGTGAACACAATATCACTTTGTTCACTCAGCAACAGCGCATAAATCGATAAATTAGCATCACTTTAGCATCACTTTCCTATATTGGAGTAGGTACCTACATTGCAAAGTTATGTCTAAAAATCCAGCAATAAACCCATAAAATCTTAAATAATTTATTGATTCAGGCGTTACTTTGAGGAAATCCATTGTAAGCAAGTGATGGATTAAAGATATCTTAGTAACAATTCCCGCTCAACTTTAATTTCCCGAAAAATCGAGAAAGAATTCAACACGACACGTGATTTGCTCCTACACAGGGCATCTTCAGGTAAGATAGGAGCCTCAGAACAACGATGTCTTCATGAAGACTTTCTTTCAATTCTCACTAGTTTTGGAAGATAAAATACAAATGTGTCGGTTTCCGAGCTGGCGTCAAAACTCTAAATCTGACTTTCATGCTTCTCCTTGATTTGCATCAAGACACATTTGGTCTCTATAGTATATTATTGAATGCCTTTTGTTTATGTTCCCCTGGTACAATGTCCTGGTCGGTGGCGTTTTGAACAGACTCACGCGCAGACAAATAGACCGTAACCATGGAGGATTGGTTCAGTATTGTTTATACTCATTGTAATCTATACAGATAAATCAAGTGCTATGTAATATAATTTATGAAATAAAGAACTTTTTACTTTACTTTTACTTTTACTTTACTTTACTATACTTTACTTTACTATACTTTACTTTACTATACTTTACTTTTACTATACTTCACTTTAAATGAAGTCGGTGTTTCTGTTTCGACTATTAAAATAACAACTTTTTAGGTACAAATGCTTTAGGATTTAACAGGGAACATTTCAGTTTCATTTAAATTGGTTCAGTAGTTTTGGCGTGAAAGCGAGACAGAGTTATTTTCGCATGTAAAGTTCTGTAGTTGAGAGGTAAAGAATACAAATTTCACTTTTTTTTAATTGTTATTTTCATGGTTATTATTTTTTTATTATTCTTTACCTCTCAACTTCAGAATTTTAATTAGGAAGTCAGGGTAGCTTGTGTCATTATGTGTTAGGAGAAATATTATCATAATTCAAAGTATTGCAGTATTTTTGCAAGTAATCGTTGTTTAATAAGGAGACATAACTTTTTTTCTTTTAAATATTGGCTTCGTGCGTTTTGCACATTTAGCCAGTGTCAAGTAAGAGATATATTGATAACATATAAAATATTGTAAATGAGAATGAGTGGTGATAATGATAATAAATGAGATGCCCTCCCCTCGAGTCCTTAGTAAAAATTTGAGATTTTGTTTGATTTACCAACACTCATGTAAGTACGTTTACAAATACTTAACAGTTAATAATCCACCGTTATTAGTTATTACACATTAATGTTTGAAATATTACAAATTATATAAAATAAAACCTATCATGACGCTTTACTTTCCCACCAAAAGTCCTAAAACATAATTAACGTGAGCACTCTCAAATACGTTTTTTTTATTACTTGTGACAGAAAGAAGTCTGTGTATCCGGTATATCTAGTTTACAAATAAAATACATTATTATAATCATCCAATGATGAACTATGTGTTATGTCATTGACCATCATCAATGATGTCTAAACCCAAGGTCAGTTCCTATTGTCAGGGCCTTTCAAAATGGCAGTATATATTTATAATGACTAGTGGAAGCATCGATAGCCTAGTAGGCAGTATTTGAACCCGAAACCCTTTGAAATGTAGTCTATTGATGACTACAATTAAGTCAAAAGCTTAATAACTATTAATATTTACCTATAAAACAACCAACCGTACTAAAAACAGTTAAATCTCTAAAATCAAAGTTGCCATATAAAACTCCCTTACCCAAAAGTGGGGTAACTTTAATCAGCGCCGCACCATACAAGGGTTAATCCCTGACCTTTCTAATCTCCGCCCCTCTTAGAACTACTGATTGCTGTGAGGCGTGGAAAGGGTGGTAAAAATGTGTCTGGTAAGAATTGTGGGAATCTTTGCTGGGTATTAGGCCCTTTGTCATTTGTCGTCGAGTGTGACAGGAATAATGAATGTTTGGGATTTTGGCGCCAACGTGTAATGAGACACGTCGCTGCAGTATTTTAATTTTCTAAAACTGATGTAAATTCGAGTCTTTACGTGTAAAAATGAATTGAAGCGCTCGTAGCTCTGCGGTGCTCGGTGGTCTTTATGGTTTACAGAGGTCAGTCTTTGGATGGGTGACCGTTTGTGTGGCATTTGATATCGAGCGCTTCCGTGCTTCGGAAGGCACGTTAAGCCGTTGGTCCCGGTTATCACTAAATGTGGTAGTCGTTAAGCCATGTTAGAGGCCTAATGGGCGGCTTGAAAAATTCTAACAGCAGGACGCCACACACCTGCCTTCGCCAATCCGCACTTGGTCAGCGTGGTGGAGTATGACCCAATACCCTCACACCTTGATATTGGGCTGTGATGATGATGATGATGATGACGTGTAAAAATAGTGGCTCTTGGAAGTCAAGTCTTGTTTGTATGCTTATGTCTTATTTGTATGCTTATGTCTTACTGTAACTGTATGTATGTATTGTGTTTTACAATATAAGGAATGAATGTGTCATAGCAGTGCTCTCACAAACGGTATCTACGGAAGACCAGCGTCGAGGTGTTTCCGTGACACCTCGGCTTTATGCTGAGTGGATACCTTTTCTGTGACACTCTTCAAATAGTTACTTAAATATAATGTATCTGTTTTCTTTTGATGTTGTCACAGAATAAAGACTGCAACATTTCAGTCAAGTCAAATTCATACCCCAGTATAGTAATGGAGACTTGACTGAACGTGTCTATGCACCTAAGACACATCACGGCCGTTTTTTCCGAAGCTAGTGTAAATATATTTGTGTAATAATATTGTGAGAGAAATATTATGAAGAGAGCTATGCTCGGAGTGTCCCTACGTGATCGAATCAGAAATGAGGAAATCCGTAGGAGGACTGGAGTGACCGACATAGCGAGGCGAGTTTGCAAGCTGAAGTGGCAATGGGCGGCGCATCTTACTTTCATACAAATGTGTACGTTCCTAAAGAAGTTATGTCTAATAAACAACGGAATATAATAAACTGAACCTCTAAAAAATACTTTTTTGATCATCAAAAATACTGATCTAGCATCTAATAGGGGATTAGGTGCTCCATCAGAATTTTTTGATGTACAAAAAGGTTAGGTTAGGTTGGTAATTTATTAATTTTGATGACACATTAAATATGAGCCATAAACAACTATACTTAGATAAAAAAAACTTGATATATTAAATAAAATACTGCCCCTGTGTGTCTGATTCCGCGATTACATATCTTTTATTCCGTTTCATGTTTTATATTTTTATTTTATCAAAATAGGAAATATATCGTGTTTCAAAATGCAAGATTAGAAATTGATGCCCGTTAGTACCGGCCTAGAACAGTGCCAGCCCCTCTCATCTCACGGGGAGTCGTAAGAGTCGACGAAGAGAAATCCTACCGGATGATGGGCAGCAGCGTCATCCAGCGTACTGGCTGGAACTGCACCAACCCGCCTGCCCAGCGTGGGGATTATGGGCAAACACCCCCAATAGAATGTAATCTATTGGGGAGGACAATGCTCAGCAGTGGACTTTATACGGTTAAATGATGATTTATAACACACCTTGCGCATTACCTTTAACTGCTAGTTATATGTAACCACATATCTTCCGCAATGGCGGTTACGGTAACCATTAAACCCGCCGCAGGAACCGCCCTTGAAAAGCTCAGCGTTTCTCTGTTAAGGTTGCGGTTATATTGATAGGAGGCGAGATGCATTTGTTTTATATTTTGGTCTTAACGTACCAAACTCACAGAGGCTTATTACAAAACGATGTCTAAAGTTAAACCAGGTTTAAAACTATGCTGTCACTTTCATTTGATAATATTATAATTATAATTATATAAAGCACAAAGAAAATCAGTATATTCAACCCAAATTTTTAACAAGCTCTTTCAAATATGGAACGTCCTTCTTAATGTCCAGATCGTCGTCGTTGATATTGAGAGGCGAGATGGTGGTGGTGGTCATGAGGCCTGGCAACTGGTGCAAGAAACTGCGGTCCTTTATATTAACAGCTCTAAGGTTCTGCAACGTCTTCAGGGCAGCTCGTTTTTCAGTTTATATATATTATATTATACAACATGGCACAGAATTAACGCACACCCTCAGACACCCCAATTAGAATATTTAATTATAATTAAAAAACATGCAAAATAATTTTACTTTTATTTAATTAAATATGGTTTATTTAAGTTAGTAGTTATACTCATCGAGGGCAAATCGTATGGGCATATTAGCGCTTTAGCCTACCGACCTACACACACAGAGAGACACGCACGCACACATCGCTTAGCACCGAAAAGTGCCGCAAAAAAAAAAAAAAATTAAAAAAAAATATTTTAAAAAAATTACCAAATTTTTAAATATTTTTAATCGATTGAGTAGCCGATTTACAACAAACTACTTTCTTGGTGTAACCCTTATTATTTTACATGTTGTATAATATTATAGACCAAATTTTATTTATGGATTATTAGATTTAAGCACCATTGTAATATTTTAAGTCTGTCATTGTGATGAGAAAATAAACATTATTATATTATTATAAGATGAAGACAGTGATAACACTAGTTTAAACTAGTTTGGTCTAATTTTAGAACTCGTTTTGTAACAAGTCCTATTTTGTTTACGATGTAACTTAAAAAAAAACATATAATCAAGCCTGTTTCCCTGAAGTGGTAGGCTGAGGCATATTATAAGCCCACATTTCGTCAATTATGTTATTGATCTCACATAATAGGTGGCGAGCCTATTGCCGCTTACCGAGAACTGTAAAGTTTGCCAAAGCTTCGTCCGTTGATCGGCATGTGCACCACACGAAGGTCTAGATAGGATCCTTTAAAACATGTTTATTGAGAACACTTCTATAACATAATTTAAAACAATAAAAGAAATCCAGCAGGTTTTTTTACAACCAGTTCATATGATTTTGTCGTCAAATTTACAATATTTTTTCTCACACTGAATATTTATTTATTTATTAATACACACGACAAATTACAATTTTACAAATAAGAATCTCAAGAACTAAGGTACAGAATCTAGATTGCAATTTAAATTTGTGTGTAATAAGCAAAACAGGATAAAAGACGTGTTACATCAAATACAAGACTTATTATAAAGATCACTTAAGACTAAGAGAATAGAAAAGTACTTGTACATATTACACCTAGTTATTTAAAATTTAGTGACATGGGTACATACTATATATTAACTATTACTATTACTATATATTAGTAAGGTAAGTAAATAAATAATCTATTAAGTAACTACTTATTTAAAGTAACACAAAAAACAAACAATTATGACCTTAAAGATAGCTGGATGAGATATTTTAAGAATGGGACATTTTGCGTCTATTATCGCTTGCTCATAAATACATACATTCACGCCTGTTTCCCTGAAGGGGTGGACTGAGGCACAATATATGCCCACACTTCGCCAGTTATATTTTTGGTCCCACATAATAGGTGGCGATCCTATCGCTTGCTCCGTGCCTCGGAAAGCACGTTAAGCCGTTGGTCCCGGCTGTCATGCACATCTATGGCAGTCGTAATTAGGAAGTCAGTGTCTTCTAATATCCTGACAGTTGTTTTAAACAAACAATGATGTTTCACTCTTAATTAAAAGAGCATAGCCTGTGAGTTTCTTGCCAGTTCTTCTTACAGAGCGGTGGCTCGGAACTTGCACTTAGATTCACTTACACTTAATTATTTTTTGATTTTTAAATTGTTTTGTTGCATGTAAGTGAATCTAAGCTTCGTGATTTGTATAATGTAATGTGATGTAATAATATTTCCATTGTTTTTTTTAAATATTTAATTATGACGTTTTCAAGTAGGTACTATGTATATTAGTTTATGAAATGACTTTTGACTTTTTTGACTTTTGAATTGCGTCCAGACGGCAAAATCTCCGTATAATAACTGAAATGCAGCCAAGTCTGGTTAAACCTGTGAGCAGACCCTGGGTTCTAAGCGCTGGTGTGTAATAATAAAAGTTATTAGATCTCCACGGAAGACCAGCGCTGTTGTGGTCCTTAACAGCAGCACATGCTGAGTGGAGTCCTTTTTAGGCATATCATATTATATTTAAACTTATTTAAAATTGTTTACTGTATATGATTTCTGTTCTGTATTTATGTCTAGATAAATTTTATTTTATTTTCATTAATCTACGGAAGACCAGCGTCAAGGACACAACAGCTCTATGCTAAGTGAATACCTTTTCTGTCACACTCTTTAACTTTAAGAAATTAATATAATTAATGTGAATTTCATTTACAAAATAATTCTTTTTTTATTTCTTTCATTCTAATGCAGGATGATGATAAAAATGCTACAACTAAACAACTATAGCCTTAATCTCTAGTACCCGCTTCCTCCAGCGCCTACGCTCCCGCTACGTCTCTGTCTGTGCCCGCACCCCTAAGCGCACTTTCTAGGCGAGACGGAGCCAGCGCTAAACTAGAACTAGAACTGGGCCACATTTCCGATGGGGCATAATGCTTTCCAACTCTGCCTTCCAGACGCCATTTATATTATAATAATTTATCATTCTGTATAATATCACACTTGAAGTCAAAGTCAATATCATGTAAAATGTTTTAATTCTTCATAAGTAATCATTTAAAATGTTTTTAATGTAATAAAATGTAATGTAAAAAAATAAAAAAGAATAAAAACAAAATTTATTCAAGTTTGACTCAATAGAGCTCTTATTAAAATGAAACTTATAAACTAACGCGCCCATTCACTGCGGGCGGGAGCTTGATCGTAAAAGAACGGCCAAGAAAATTGTCAAGATTCGTTTTTTTTCCGCCAGTTACAAAAAAAGTACTTAATATTAAAACAAGGTGTACAAAAACTTGTGTTCTGCAGTCCTTGTGACATTTAAAAAAAACTCACAGACAAAACTCTTTTTAGCAATATTTACATAATTACGGATAAACATAGTAGACATGAGCAGACCAGTCCCCACTGGCGGCACCCGTTCACGAGTATGACGCATGAATCAGCCATCGTTTCGCTCAACCATATTTTAGGGAACGTGACGACCCGACGCATGACGCCACCACCGCAAAGACATTTAAGTGAGCGTGACATACTGAAGTTACAGAATAAAAGGATTTTAACAAAAATTACTTTAATATTACAAGAAGATTTGAAATGTGCAGCAAAAAATATTATTCTCCTATATGAAAACTCTGCTGCTTATTAAAAAACAAAAACTTAACCTACTAGACTCTTTTTAGATTTTTCGACCAGCGAACAATAAAAAAAAGGACATTCTAGACAAAAATGTTAAGTGCTCAAGATCGCGCCGCGCGGAACCGATTTTCAGTATGTTAGACCAGGGTATTTGTTGCCCCCCCCCTCTTTAAATAAATTACTGAAAATTTTCACTTAAAATTGACGAAATATTTCCGTAAGTAAACAAGTTGCCAAAACAGCACTTCATCAAAACGGGCCATAGACAATAAATATACAAACTATTCTCGCAATAACTCCGTAGACTGAAGATAGTTGGCGGGAAGTTACCGGCTTCCGGCCCGGGGGGAAACGGAAATGTTAACTTTTTTCAATGTCGAGAGACGCTCCTCCGTGCAGCCCACGCCATTTTGAAACGGCACTTGTGTCATGCGACCCGTTTTGTCGTCCTGCGGGAAATGGGGGCAAGTTAGCCTCCTTGACTTAAGGATTTCGTGTTTTTAAAGCGAATTGGAGTTGCAAGAAAAGTTTGTTTTGGAAGTTAAATAGAATAAATACAAGAAATCGTAGACATAAGGCCGTTTTTTTAATACTCTAATTTCATAACGTCTACTAATATGACATTTTGTGCTACCATGTACTATACCGCACTGGGTCCATGTGGTGTTAAAAGTTGTTCGAAAGGGTTACCGCGACCTCGGGACATGGTTCAAGAAGGAACATGGCTGGATTTAGTCTAACTTCATTTTTTTTTAATATCATAAACTATTACATAGTATAGTAGCACTAAGGGAACCTTCCATCACAGTCAAGCAAGTATTTTATGTGAAACTGAGCTGAGCCTGTACAATAGGGGATGGTCACGACAACGATCTGGTTGACTTTTCATTCTAATTTACACAAATACAAGTTGAAAATGTTAAACCCAAGCTTGTTTATCTGATAAGTAATCATTTACAGCATAATACCACTTTTTAAGTAATTGCTTCTTAACTACAATTTGAAAAGTTGCCAATGGTAGATCAATTATTTCCTGCGGAATTTTATTATAAAATCTAATACCATTACCCAAAAATGATTTATTTGTGTTGTGAAGTCGACAATTTGGCAGAGAGAGCTTATTTTTATTTCTAGTGTTAAAATTATGTGTTTTTAAGTTTTATCGAAGGCTTTAATGTTTTTGCGAACATTATTTATCGAATATATACTGTGATGAAACCGTGAATATGTAATTTTTTTTAAACATCTCTGGGAGATGACGCTGCTGCCCATCATCCGATAAGATTTCTCTTCGTCGACTCTTACGACTCCCCGTGAGATGAGAAGGGGTGGCACTAATGTAGGCCGGCACCAGACGGCACAATAAGTGGCCTCTAAGTGCTTATAATATTATGTAACTTTGTATTTATGTGCAATAAAAAATACCAATAACCACTCTTTGTTACATGATTAATAAGATGTATAGGGATCCTACATTTTAGGAGCCCAAGCCAACCTCACCTGCAAGTGTAGCACCTGCCCAGCAACGGACGAGGCTCTGGCTTTTTTAAGCGGGCGTGAAACGGCATTTTGGCAAATCGTCATGAGTGGATGCGCTTTATACCGTGCTTATTTCACGGTATGAAGCGCTTCCATTTTTTTATTGGACTGCATCGACTGCTTACCCTCAGGCAGGATGTAGTCATTATGACGTGTCACATTAAAAAAAATGAAAGATAAGCGGCATTAGGCTCGCCACCTATTACGTGGGACCGACACTAAAAGTATATATACAACATGGCACAGAATTAACGCACACCCTCAGACACCCCAATTAGAATATTTAATTATAATTAAAAAACATGCAAAATAATTTTACTTTTATTTAATTAAATATGGTTTATTTAAGTTACTAGTTATACTCATCGAGGGCAAATCGTATGGACATATTAGCGCTTTAGCCTACCGACCTACACACACAGAGAGACACGCACGCACACATCGCTTAGCACCGAAAAGTGCCGCAAAAAAAAAAACAAAAAAAAAAATTTTTTTTTTTTAAAAATTACCTATTTTTTAAATATTTTTAATCGATTGAGTAGCCGATTTATAACAAACTACTTTCTTGGTGTAACCCTTATTCTGTTACATGTTGTATATGGGCGTATAATATGCCTCTGCCTACCCCTTCGGGGAAACAGGCGTGATATTATGTATGTATGATTATTAGTGACTGTAAAAATAATTAAACCAATGTTATGTATTGTTTCAGGTATGTTGCTATGATGTCAAAATTTTTATGCAGAATACGACTTAATGCAGAACGCGGACGGATTTCAGTGTAAGACTGTTAAATTTGACGACCTGTTATCCGGGATTCGGCGATTAGGTTTTTAAAAAAGAAACTAGTTGTAACACAGTTAATTATATTATGTAGAATCAGAGAAAATTGTAAAATACAGTGAAACAGAGGATTTGGTAGATTAGTACCGACCCGTACCGAGATTTAGACAGACTGACTCGAGCGCCGTCTTGCACTCGTATATATGCTATTGCATAGTGATGACTTAGTAAATAAGGGGTGATAGTCAGCCCTTTAGCGTGTATGGGTAGGGTATAACAGACCGATATGGCGTGGAGGTCAGTATACCTACACTTCACTCCAGAGGTCGTGGGTTCGATTCCCACATAGGACAAATCTTTATGTGCATGAACATGAATATTTGTTCTGATCTTGGTGTTTTCCTATGTTTAAGTATGTATTTACAAAAAAAAAGTATTTATGTATGTTTATCCGTTGTTTAGTATCCATAACACAAGTTCTTTATGATACTTATCTTGGAACTAAATAATTGGTGTAATTTTCAGAAAAAAAAATTATCAGTAAGTTAATTTTTTAAATAATATTTGGGGCCATACGTTGATTAGTGTACACGTTAAGAGAAAGAAAGGGACATTATTAGATTGTAAAAAAAAGTTATATCGACTAAGTCTTTAGTATCAACAGGATCATTTAGATTCGTCAAAAAGAAGTCAAACAATGCATTTTTTTTCTATTTAAATATCTGTGCACACGCAACGTCAAAATATTAGTTTATCTTGACAGTGTCATAAAAAATACCTAAATAAATATTCTCTTACAATCACACCAATTATTTAGTCCCAAGATAAGTATCATTAAGAACTTGTGTTATGGACTGTTTATGTGTTAAATATGAGTAATACCTTTCGTAGAGCGACGACATTTAAAAAAAAATATCTTGCTCTAACAGAACTTTACAGAACGTAATAATTTAAAATAAAATAATGGTGCTTCAGTCGCCATCTAAATTACATAGAAAAGAACGTAAGACCGTTAGATAAAATAAAAAAGTCAACACATCAGACATCTAGAGCAGTACAAGAGTTCTTGGCGGGAAAGTGAAGCGTCATGTCTGCAGTTTTGTTTTATTTTCAAAAATTTGTGATATTTCTAACATTATTGTGTAATAACGGTGGATTATTAACCGTTAAGTGTTTGTGAATATATATGAGTGTTGGTAAATCAAACAAAACAGTGCAACATCACTTTTCATATTCTCTCAAGAAGTCCATGTGAGATCTCAGTATAGTACCACATTTTTACTGAGGTTTCAAGGGGCTTAGGGGAGGGTATCTCATTTACCATTTATCATCATTATCATCACTCATTCTCATTTACTATGAATTATATATTATTAATATATCACTTACTTGACACTGGCTAGATGGCTAGACGCACGAAGCCATTATTTAAAAGAAAAAAAAATCCCTCAAGAAGTCCATGTAAGATCTCAGTACTGCTCTTTTTTTTATAAATAATGGCTTTGTGTCATATAAGAGATATATTAATAATATATAACTCCTAGTCAATGAGAATGAGTGGTGATAAAGATGATAAATGAGATGCCATCCCCTTAAACCCCTAAAGTCTTCAGTAAAGTTGTGGGACTATAAAAAAATAATAAAATAAAATATACTTTATTGTCTTTAAGATCAACATGATCATTTAGATTGGTCAAACATTCAGACACAAAATTGAAATTCGATATATTTTTTTAACAACAATGAAAGAGATATGAGCTGTACCATAATAAAGAAATAAAAGCAAATGGGTTCTTTGTCAGAATTTGTCATGGCTTGTCAGTTTATCTGTCTGTTGTGGTTTTTTCTCAAGATTTGTCAGTCTGTCTGTGACTCTTATAGGGAGGATCTGTTTGTCAGCCTGTCGTGATTCTAAAGAGGTAGGGGATTGTCCGTCAGTCAGTCAGTCTGTCGGTGACTCTAACGAGGCTTCCAAAAAAGCAACGAGATTGAGAAGAATGCCTCAAAAAAAAATTCAACTCGGCTTTTATAAAATTATGTCTTAAAATCCAATGATATTATAAACTATAGATATGTTACGTGCATAGTAATATGCTTCGTAATTTGTTCCGCACTGCCTAAAACTGCATACTTATTAACAAGTTTCGCCGATGAGTAGAGCTAAAGATACGAGACATCATGCGAAAGACAGAGACAGCTATAATTTTGATAATGGCGCCTCAAATGATTATCTTGAGCTAAGAATAACATTTTTAGTCGTAGACTGGAGACTCGGTTGAAAAGTAGGTAGAGTACATAGGTAAAAAATTAAACATCATAGAAAAGGAAATCATATTCATTTATTGAACATATTCATAATTTTAAAACATAAAATAAAACATAAGCATTTTCTTATGTACCTTCAAAAAGGATTAATTTATTTCTTTTTTGTCTTTTTGAAATTTTTTGTATTTCAGGGTTATTTTTATGTGCGTAATGGAGACGAATGGTTGTGTATTTATGAATTATGGTTTTAATTAGATGTATGCGATGATTAAAAATGAGTGCTTGATGTTTTGAATGTTCGAAAAGTGAATCAAAAACATTAGAATTCAAAAAAGTTTTTAAAATGCGACATTTTAATTGTTCTACGTCTTCATTACTAGCAAAATGTACACCTTTCTCGTTTAAATGAGATCTTATGACAAATTCAGCTTTGCGATGCCGCATTGACCATCGGTATATTGAAGTGTTGAGAAGTTTATACAAAAACGCCACCATGTCCGTACGCGTACTAGACCAGCACACGAATCCTATCCTCCTGCGGAAGGGCGTGAGACAGGGAGATGTCATATCTCCGAAACTGTTCACTGCTGCCCTGGAGGATGTTTTCAAAATGCTGGACTGGGGAAACTACGGCATCAACATAAATGGCGAGTATATGTCTCACCTTCGATTTGCCGACGATATAGTGGTCATAGCGGAGTCGCTTGTGGATCTGGGCACAATGCTCGAAGACCTCGACAGAGCTTCCCAAAGGGTAGGTCCCAAAATGAACATGGACAAGACGAAAATTATGTCTAATGTCCATGTTAAGCCTACCCCAATAATAATTGGAGGCTCGGCTCTTGAAGTTGTCGACGAATATGTATACCTGGGACAAAAAGTCCAAATGGGTAGGTCCAACTTCGAGAAAGAGGTCAATCGTCGAATCCAGCTCGGTTGGGCTGCGTTCGGGAAACTGCGCTTTATCTTCTCGTCAAAAATACCTCAGTGTCTTAAGACGAAAGTCTTTAACCAGTGTGTGTTGCCAGCGATGACGTACGGTACTGAGACTTGGTGCCTGACTATGGGCCTCATTAGAAAGCTCAAAGTCGCTCAGCGTGCAATGGAGAGAGCTATGCTCGGAGTGTCCCTACGTGATCGAATCAGAAATGAGGAAATCCGTAGGAGGACTGGAGTGACCGACATAGCGAGGCGAGTTTGCAGGCTGAAGTGGCAATGGGCGGGGCACATAGCTCGAAGAACCGACGACCGATGGGGCGTCAAGGTTCTGCAATGGCGACCGCGAACCGGTAAACGTAGTAAAGGACGGCCTCCCACGCGATGGACCGATGATCTGGTCAAGGCGGCGGGAAGCCGATGGATGCAGGCGACTCAGGATCGCTCAATGTGGAAATCTATTGGGGAGGCCTATGTTCAGCAGTGGACGTCAGATGGCTGAGATGATGATATGTCGCTGAGAGAGTTTATTAGCAAAGTTTAAACCTTGACTGGTTTGAAGCTGATTTAAAGCAGTGATCAATTTCCATCTTATTTCCTTATTGTTATTGCCGAATATTACTTTTTTTGCTTCGAAAGTGTTACGAACCAATTTGATCATATGGCATGGGTCTAAAATTACAGCTACCTCTATGCCACACTCCGGATGTAAAAAGGTAGTTTTTAAATTATTTGGTGTCTTAAGATCACAACCTAAAAGATTAGCAGCAGCTAAGTTACTAGGACAACCGTCAAATGTAACCGCTACAACGTCAACACCTGAATCGTAACATTTACTTATACATGTATTAATTAAATTTGCTCGTGTATCCGCTGATAAACTTTTAACAAAAAAATAACCCACTGGCATCTTCCAACTTTCATTTAGACCGACTAAAATGAAAACGTAGACCTGAGTTGCGATTTCAGGACTATGGTTACAGTCAAGGCCAAAATCGACAAGACCGTCAGTTTTCTTACCCGTCCACAAGGTTTGATGTCGAAGTGCCATTTCATCGGCTACAAGGGTACATAATAAGCGTTTGCCTGATAAAGAGCTCTTTTTCATTAAAATATCAAAAGCTGGCTGAGTAAATCCCGGCGAGGAAGAAATATTTTCATACCACTTGGCCAACACACGTGGATGTGGCAAAGCGGTATGAAAAACACTTCTTACATATTTATAGGCAGCAGAAGAATAAAAATTAAGGGTAAGTGCAAATTTTCTTAGGGCGGGGGGATACTTCACACGATATGACTTCTTTGATTTCTTTTTTAAATATATTCTATTTACTAAATCTATGACTTCGGTTTTTAAATTTAACTGTAAAAATTGTTCCTTTGAAATATAATCTTTTGTCTTAATATCTTTCAATATTACTGCAACGCTGGCAATTCTTTTCTTTAATCTTTTATTGTTTTGTGTAAGGGTTTTGTTTTTTTTTTGTAATTTTTTTTTTTGAAATGTTAATTCACGCACACATTTCCTAAGTGCCGACTTTCTTGGTGTTTCAAAAATTTCTTCCAACTCCGGCAAACTGACATTGTCTAGACTTGACGGAGAGATCGGATCATATTGAATTCTTTGTTCCTGAAAAGAAAAATGTTTATATTGATATGATTGATTATATTATAATATACTCTGTGAGTAGACCTAAATAAATAAAATATAATAAAAAAATATAAAATCTTTTACTAAATGTAATAGTTCATTACCTCAATAATGGGGGCTGCTTTTTTTTTAAGTAGTGTTCGACCTTTTCTCGAAATATATTTATCTGTATTTTTAAAGTGATTGCTACAGATCCTGCTGCTTTTTGATGGTATCCAGTCTGGTTCGCTTCTTTGCTCACGGATAATTGCGATCCAATCTTGAAGTCGGACCTGATTACTCGGAAACCTAATAAAATAAAATAAATAATAATTTTAGACCTTAATAATAAGTAAAATGAATTCGGTGTAATTATCGTTGTTAACTACATCTCACTTCATACTTATTTTTTAAATATTAATCAATTAGATAAAGTATCTAATATAAATACTAAGTAAAACAAAACTTTAGTTGCAGGCATCAAAATCACCATCAACATTCGCTTCTGCACAACTAATCTATGAGGCAGCGCACGCGTCCTTATCGCTCTCGTGACAAAATCAATGAACTCTCTCTTTCTTCACCTACAATGGCCGCCTATGCGACATTTATTAAAATGTTTGAAAAATAGTTTAAATATACTAATTTACTTAAATATCTTTGAATACTCACATGTGGTATGAGATCCCTTGTATTTTATTTACTTTTGAGTCGTAATTTGTACACTTCCGAAACACACAAGATGGCATTTTTGATAAATATTGGTAAACACACAAACAATACAATGCGACGTGCTTGTCACTGCGCTCGGCGGCGTACCGGGGTAGACTAATTGCAAGACGTCCCAATTGGGACGTTTTTATGTCTTCACGATGCGCGCGCTAATAACATATCTGCTTTTTATTAATATAATATCATTGCTTAAAATCTAATACAATAAGAGAAATTAAAAATAAGTTCGTAATGATAATGATTCCTCGTATAAAATCTATCATCTGATATTCTTTCAAAAAATTCTACCTTCAAGCTAAAAGCCTAACATCTGAGCTAAAAAGTCTTACGAACACAAGAAAAATACAAGATTCTCCACATCCACAATAATCACCGGACGAACTACTAAAATATATATCCGTCCTTTTCACACGTACTCTAAACCCATTTTTACGAGCGAGATGGAAGACACGTGGTCGACAAAAACGCGGTGAAATAAAACAACAAGATAAATATAATTATGTGCTCTATTCTCATAGCGTTAAGTTTGAGATTGTGTAAGGTTTAAAGTCAGTAATGAAGGTTAGAATCATTGATCTATAAAATTGATCGTGCATAAGTTACGACTGCGGATACGGAGACGGCGCGACTGATCGCTGTAGGGTTGCGACGCCATTTTGTTTTTCGTAATAAATTTTTATTTTATTTACATATTTATTTCATTCTTACTTATATCTATATTTACATGTGTTACATACCTAAGACTTATCGTATTTTACATTATGCATAAACATTAATTTTATTAAATTATACAAGCTTAACAATCATCGTGAGTTTCTTGCCAGTTCTTCTTACAGAGCGGTGGCTCGGAACTGGCACTTAGATTCACTTGCACTTAAATATTTTTTGTTTTTTTTAATTGTTTGGTTGCAAGTGAATCTAAGCTTCGTGATTTTAGTATAATTATATTTTATTTTATTTTATTTGTTTTTGTTATTTTTTTATAATTTTGACGTTTTCAAGTACTATGTAATAGTTTATGAAATAAAAAGTATTTTGACTTTGACTTGACTTGACATCATTCATCATCATCATTTCAGCCATTTGAAGTCCACTGCTGAACATAGTCCTCCCCAATTGCTTTCCACGTAGATCGATTCTTTTCCGCCTGCATCCACGGGCTCCCCGCCGCCCTGACCAGGTCATCGGTCCATCGCGTGAGGGGCCGCCCTCTACTACGTTTGCTGCTTCATGGTCGCCATTCAAGAACCTTATAGCCCCATCGGTCGTCGGTTCTTCGAACTATGTGCCCCGCCCACTGCCACTTCAGCTTGCAAACGCGCTTCTGATTCTATCACGTAGGGACACTCCGAGCATAGCTCTCTCCATTGCACGCTGAGCGACTTTGAGCTTCCTTATGTCATGAGGCTCATAGTCAGGCACCACCACAAGATTGACAATAATTACTAATAATATATAAAGCAGCCCTTGTAAGATTACTCAAAGAATTACTTACTAAACTTCTCAGTACCGTGCAGTCATTGGGCTGTTTAAATATAAGATTTATCGCAATGCGAACTCAATATGAAGAATATGAAGAATCAATATACCACATCGAACTAACATTAATATGCATAAAGTTGAATGACTTGGTGGTGTATAGGTATCCTATCAAGACCTAAGGAGCCCAAGCCAACCTCACCTGCAAGTGGTGCACCTGCCGAACAACGGACGAGGCTCTGGGGAACATAAAAAATCCCAGTAAGTGGCCGTAGACCATAATATTATTGGCAAAATGTGGGCAAACATGCTTCTGCCTACCCTTTCGGGGAATCAGGTGTGATTACATATTTCGTGACTTTATCACTCGTCTTGGGAGTTTCCTATGTATATTACTTCACACGGTAAGAACAGTAAACTGGACAAAAATATTACATATATAACTATCGTGCTCTGTTTTGTGTCTGTCTACCCTGCTTACAAACAAATACGAATGATTCACTGCTTTGTGATAACAGAAACAGATGCTACAAGATTATTTATAACAATCTTTAAAGTTACATATTAATATAATGACTCACATCTACAAACATAAATGTAGGTACAATTGATAGATAACTCAATGCATTATCTTCGCGTGTCCGAACCTCAACCAATTTTCGAAGTTAGCCTCCGCTAATTTAAGTAAGCGCTCGTAGCTCTGCGGTGTTCGGTGGTTGGAAACGATCACCAAAGTACAGCAGAGTTTACAGAGGTCAGTCCTTGGATGGGTGACCGTTTGTGTGGCATTTAATATCGAGCGCTTCCGTGCTTCGGAAGGCACGTTAAGCCGTTGGTCCCGGTTATCACTAAATGTGGTAGTCGTTAAGCCATGTTAGAGGCCTCATCGGCGGCTTGAAAAAATTCTAACAGCAGGACGCCATACACCTGCCTCCGCCAATCCGCACTGGGTCAGCGTGGTGGAGTATGACCCAATACCCTCACACCTTGATATGTGTGAGGAGGCTCGTGCTCAGTAGTGGGACGTTAATGGGCTGTGATGATGATGATGAGAATTTAAGTAATCTATATTTATCATCAGTGTAGTATTGGCAGTACCGTCACAGTAGCTGTTGAAACGGCACGCTTGATTTTAAAACAAATCGTAATACCTGCATTTTTTAAGCTATACCATAGCTCGTATCATGGAGATGAAGCACTTGCAGTATATCTGTAAAAATCTACAACAATTTACCACATTCTCTACAAAACGAGCAAAGTGATGTAGCATTTGTTAGATACATAGATAAATTATATATAAATATATAAGGCTGAATCAAATAGACTTACCTATTTAATCAAATATGGTAAGATATATAAGAATAAGTAAATAAAAGACCGATTGAAGATTGGATATCAATATGCTTTAATTTAGACTAAGCAATAATTCATTTTATCTTTAGATCAGGAAGAATATTTATAAAATATGCTAAATAGCTTATGTGTGGTAATAATGAAAGATAATTTAAACAGCCATATTTATAATTCATAATGTTAAGTTATTTGGCAACGAAATAGATCATAATATACTATCTATAGAAATAGCCTTATAACAATTTAGGCAGCAACATTGAGTCATTAAAGATTACTTATATATGTGAAACAGTATCTTAAATAGTATATAAATACAGAAATATATCATACCTTAACTAGTACCTAGTAGTGAACCCCTTGCGAGTCAGGCAGCAACTGTCTGTGCTTGCTGTCCCCTGCTCTTTTATACCGATGCGAAAACAAGTGACGTCACTGAGTACGCTAGTCATAACTCGTACTGATTTATTTTAACTTTTTACTAATACAACATTTCTTAAGTTATATTTTAAAGTATTAAATCATTTTAAAGTAAATTGTTATTATTTTACATTTCTATTGTATACACAGTATCTATTACATTCATGAAACAATTAAAACAAATTTTGATTAATGGATGTTATTATGATGTTACGGAATATTTAACCGCCAAGATTGATATATGTTTGTGATTTTTGTAGATAGTTAGTGGAATTAAAAAAGTTAAATGATTTAAGTTTTTGTTTTAACAAGTTTTATTCATGTAAATTTTTTATTTGTTTTAAGTATTTGATGATTATTGATTGCAACTCCCCTCTCTTCAGTCTTGAAGTTGCGTACCCGACAGGGTCCATAAAATTGGTTCCAAAATTGTATAACACCTATGTACACATTATGGTTTAGCAATAAATAATTTGTATTTGTATTTGAAACGCTTGTAGATCCTCGGTGATAGGTGGTCGGGAACCACGGAACTCGGAACGGTATAGTCTAAGAGCCCGCGACGGCCAGACCTACGTTAATTTATTAAGGCTGCAAGTTTCTGTATGTATGCGTTTGCCCCCTATACAGGTAAGAACGACCTTCTTCCCCTTAAACTTGGGTCGCGGTGGCTTTGACAGGTAACAGGTAATAAAGGTGTATAAAATTTGGTCGCAAATTGGCTCTTGCTCTAGTTAGTAGCTCGGAACTGGCACTTAGATTCACTTACTTTGTTTCTTAATTGTTTTGTTGCATGTAAGTGAATCTAAGCTTCGTGATTTCAGTGAAATAATATTTTGATTGTTTTTATTTATATTTTAATCTGACGTTTTCAAAGAGTATGTAATAGTTAATGAAATAAATGTTATCTGATTTGATTGATTGTGTAGGGAGCGAGTGGTACTCAATACTCAATGTCTTTAATGCACTCCATATGTTACAAAGATGTTATTTATAATATAACAGATACAATATGGACCCGGTAGGGTATGGCAACTTAGAAGAGAGGAGGATGCTAGCTTTTAATATTTAGATTAGTTTAGATTTAGATTATTATATTCGATTATTATACGGTAATATTTATATGAAAAAATAATTAATTCTATACCTATTAAATTAAACTAAAGCACAGTTTATAGATGTCAGTCCTTATGTGGGTGACTGTTAACGTACTAACGAAACGGTTCTATACACGGAAGAGTAGTTAAGCAGTTGGTCCCGGTTATCACTATTTGTGGTAGTATTTAAGTAATATTAGGGCCCTAAAGAAGAGAAATAAATGGCAATTAAATATGAACCTGTAGAAAAGAGTATAAAAGAGACTGTGACCCACAGACAAACCAGTCAAACGGTTTTGTGGGATATGTTTTTATGTAGCTTGTATTATTTAAAGGAAATAAACGTTTTATTTATCTATCTATCTAACGCGGATCTCTTGATTCTAACAGTAAGACTACAGACAAGTGTAGCGGGACTGTTCGAAAGGCTTATCAGGCCTCGGTGTTGCAGGCTCAAGAAGAAACATGGATGGTTTTCAGACAGTAAAAGTCTGACACACACAACACAGTTCAGGTTTTATGTCGAACTCTTTCTGCATAAAAGCTATTAAACTTTGGAACTCCGTCCCTATTGATATTAGGTTGGCGGAAAGCAAGCCTACTTTTAAAGGATTGCCTAAAATATTTCTTGAAGAGCTATCATCTGATTGAGTCTACATTTAGATAGATGGATTTTAATATCTTTAATGTTTTACATATATAGAAGCAATCACTAAATGTTCGTTTTAATAAATTTAATTAAAATAATCTTCAAGTCGCCGACCCTACGTCACTGAGACAAAATGGCGGACATCTATTTCTGATACGCGCCAATAATTCACGGAGTTGCATCACAGCGTTTAGCTAACCACATTTTGTTATTAGGCTGACGACATTGCGGTACTTTGCCATTTCTTTTTTCTTTCATCTTTTCTTACTTGTTGTTTAAAAGAGGTGGCTCGGAACTGGCACTTAGATTCACTTACGCTTAATTTTGATTTTTTTTGCATGTAAGTGAATCTAAATTTCGTGATTTCATTGTAGTAGTGTTTAGTTTTTTTTAATTTAGTTTATGAAATAAAGAACTTTATACTTTTACTTTGCTAACGAATTTTTTAAAGATTTTTGGGGCACATATTACGAATTACCGAAGCGGCGTTAAGGTTCTCTTTAATTATTTTATTATATTTGCTGCGACATGGCGATCTGTGCTTACACAATGAGCCATTTATATGTGGTTTCGAGGTAATTGATACTGTCAGCAGAAGGATGTCTCAAGATTCCCTTTTATATAATGTGGCTAAATCTGCTGGTCAACGTGGAAATACGATGTCTCTTAGACGCCAGTTCATTGCCGTTTTTTGAGATACGGTTCTTCAATGGCGGCCGCTAACTGGCAATCGTATTACAGGACAGCCTCCCACCCGATGTACCGATGATCTGATCAAGGCGGCGGGAAGCCGATGGATGCAGGCGACTCAGGATAGCTAAATGTAGAGGTCTATTTTGGAGGCCTAAGTTCAGCAGTGGACAACCTTGGAACCTTGAAAATGAAAACCGTACCGTATTAATAAATGATTTATTTGAAACTGGTTTTTAAAAAAAGAACATTCTTGTGTCAAGGCTACTTTTTAATTTAATTTAGGCAATGTACAATTTCAAACCATATAAGGCAATCGAATGGAACTGAAGGCTAAGTTAATTTCATTTATTCTCAAGAATCAAATGTGCTGGCTAGGTACAGGAAGAGGTAGATCCCCGCTCCCGTGGAAATATCGGGATAAAGAGTGTCCTATATGTTAGTCCAGGACTGCAGCTATACACGTACAAAGTTTCATCACAATCGCTCCAGTAGTTTTTGCGTGAAAGAGGAACAAACATCCATCCACACATACAAACTTTCACGTTTATAATATTATAGTAGGATATATATATATAACAGTCCGTACGGGATGTGTAATGAGGTCCCTGGCGTTACGTTAAACGTTCACAACACCAAATTTCTTCTGAGAGGACCCGATTTAATACGACATTAATTTTCCTATATTTTTTTTCCCAAACATGTTTTAAATTAGTAAACTTAATGTGTTATTCATGACGCAACTTCCGGTAATGGCGGACGGATTTTACCGCACGCGGCTCTGTTGAAAAAACAACAAACGTTGTCTATGATAATCTGTCAGGTTATGACATATTGGACGCAGTGTAAAAGGTTTCAAGCTTGTCAATTCGTTTATTCCCTCGTAATTTGTTTTATCACTAATTTAATATTACATTTGTTGATTTTTCTGTCATGTAAAGTCATGTTGTATGATTTTTAGACTTGATTGGAGTTTTTATTGTATTTGTATTGGTAACGAAAACGAATACAAAATATTATAATATATCAGCAACTGTTATTCCTCTTTCACGCTGTACATACATACACGCCTGTTTTCCCGAAGGGGTAGGCAGAGGCATATTATTCGCCAATTATATAGTTGGTCCCACGTAATAGGTGGCGAGCCAATTGTCGCTTACCGGGCACTGTTATGTTCGCCAGAGCCTCGTCCGTTGATCGGCAGGTGCACCACTTGCAAGTGAACTGAGCTGGCTTTTTTTTTTTTTTTTTTAATAATAATCTTTATTTATTCTCTCACATAATGGTTGTTACAAAATTAAGCTTACACTATTGTTGCACTTAAAAGTATGTGAGAGACTGATATCTGTACTAGGAGACCTGTATGACAGATTACCAGCCTCTCCTACACCGGACCGGTGAAATTAATAAGCTTATAATTAAGTGTGCGAATATAATATGCGTGATAAGAGTGCGCGCAAGCGCGTGTATGCGAGTGTATATGAGAATGTGTGTATGGGAGTGTTTGTATGGAAGTGTGTGTATGGGAGTGTGTGTATGGAAGTGTGTGTATGGGTGTGTGTGTGTATAGTTGGGCGTGTGTGTGTGTGTTGACATTAATGTGATCATTATTAGACATAGTGTTTAGGAGACTACCATTAAAACATCTTCGGTCTTGTCATAGTCAAGAGATTTTAGCCACATAGTGATGGATTTTTTACATTTTGATTTCGTCATCGGATATATGTTAACTATTTTATTTATTTTGTTATACAGATAAAACCCTAGGAAGAGATAAAACCTCTTAGCAAATTGTGTTGAAGGAGTGTTATCCATATGACATACTTTATGTTTTAAACGTTTGTTAACTATGATATCCGGGTTATATGGAAGGGAAGAATGTTTTTTTAATATGATATTTAAAATAAAAAGTTGTCTAACGGTGAGAACATCAAAAGTTGTAAACAGATCTTTAGTCGGAAACAAGTGCGGCAAAAATAGACTTACTTTTATGAGTGCTCTTTGGGCTCGTTCCAGTTTAATCAATTTAGTCTTGCAAGCACCTCCCCAAATCGTTATACCGTAGCTTAGTATGGACTGACATAGGGCGAAATATACCATTTTAATTACATTTAGAATAGAATAGAATAGAATATTTTTATTTGCACTTGATTGAGGTACATTACAGTTCTTGTACAATAAAATAAAGCTCCTCTCATTCAGCCAACAACGGTAGCATGCAAATTATAATTAAATTAACACATCAATTTTTAAAAGAAAACTATACTAATAAATCATTAAAATGTCAAAAATGGGAATTATCAACTAGACATAATTAAATTTTTAAATGTGAAAATTGCGAATTAGCAACTAAACATTATTGATGTCAAAATACGGATACCCACAAGTCATTCATAAGTACAATCACAAAAATAATAATAATAAAATCGAAATCATGTCACAAAAGCGCAAAATATTAGTCAAACCAAACATAGATAGTAACTTTAACCTCTTAGGTTAAAAACACTACAAATATCACAAAGTTTGTGCTCTAAAAATTGTTTAACTGTGTAAAAAGTGTGTGAGATAAGCCATTTATATAATATACTTAAGAATCTCTTAAAGTTAAGTTCTTTTATACTTTCAGGTACTTGATTGTATATAATAATGCACATATAGAAGCAATTTTTTTGGAAGCGAGCACTTCTGGGGATAGTATAAGTCACCAACCTATTTCCGTTCCTAGTGTTTCTTGGATAAACATCTTTGGCCATTTTAAAGTAATGACTGTTCAACTTGACAAATTTTGAAATTTCGAAAATGTACAAGCAAGGCAAAGGTAAAATGTTTAAAAACCGAAACAGTGGTGCACATGGTTCATCTGGTTCAGTACCACATATTGCCCTGATACATTTTTTTTGTGCAATAAATGTTCTATTCATATCAGTGCTATTTCCCCAAATGATAAGACCATACCGTAGAATAGACTCTATATAAGCAAAATATGCTGTTAGGGCAGCGTTTTTTGACGCTACTTTAGTCAATTTATATAAGGCATAGGCAAATCTGTTTATCTTATTGCAAACTTTTTCAATTTGTTGTTTCCAATCTAAATTTTTATCAAGATTTAAACCTAAAAAATTAGTTACATTGGTACCATTGAGTCTTAATCCCTGATAATTTATATTTATTGTTTGATCGAATATATTATTATTATTAAAATTCATAAAATTAGTTTTTCCAATATTAATAAATAAATTATTATTTTCTAACCAATTTATAATTATTTTCAATGTATTATTAATGTCATTTATATGCTCATTCAATGTCAGGTTTTTGTCAGTTGTCACTATAATGGAAATGTCATCAGCGAACAAGATGCAGCGATGCTTTGTCAGGTCAGGAATATTATTTATATAAGCTAGGAAGAGAAGAGGACCTAATACACTCCCTTGAGGAACTCCAAATTTATTGTCCTTAAACGCTGATTGGTATTTCTGTGCAACATTTTTTGAGTCAAGTTTTACAATTTCAACAGCTTGTCTCCTATTGCACAAGTAAGTTTTGATCCAACTTAACGCCGGACCTCTGATTCCATAATGTTCCAGTTTTTTAAGTAATAGAGCGTGGGAGCAAAAATCGAAGGCACGCGACATGTCTATAAAAAGGGCTGTCGTAAACTTATTCATATTTAGACTATTCAGGATTTCATTTACTAAATTGAATATCGCAAGAGTTGTTGATTTCTTTTTTTGAAATCCAAATTGGTCTTGTTTTAAAATGTCATATTTGTCAAAGAACTGCATGAGTTTATTAAGCATGACTTTTTCATATATTTTTGAAAAAACTGAAATTAAGGCTATTGGTCTATAATTTTCCACACTAGTTTTTTTATCTTTTTTATATAATGGTTTTACCAGAGAGTCCTTTAGTCTGTCAGGAAAAATGCCAGTAGACATCGATGTGTTAATCAAAAAAGCTAGAACAGGTGCAATTTCCTCGTTACAAGCCTTGAGGACCTTAGTGCATATATGGTCATAACCCTCAGAATTTGTGTTCTTCAGGGATTTTATAATTTTTTTAATATAATATTCATCTATGGGAGTCAAATAAATAGAATTGCTTAAAATGTCTTTAGGTGGTTCATAAATTAACTTATTATTATATTTATTTGTCAGATTAATAAAATGGTCATTGAATATGTCAGCAATTTTATCAGGGCTATTTATTATTTTATTATTATATTCAATACTTTCAATATAACTGTTCTCCGATTTGGTGTTTGTTTCTGTTTGTATTATATTCCAAGTGGCTTTGCATTTATTTTTATTTTTAAATATATATTTGTCATTTGATATTTTTTTTGCATGCAATATACATTTTTTTAATAATTTTGAGTAAGTTTGGTATTTCTTTTTTCTAGTGTAAGTCTTGTTTTTGTAATAGTTTAACCGATGGGCTCTATTTGTTGCACAGCTAGTTTTAATCCCTTTTGAGATCCAATGTTGATTTGATTTATTATTTAATGTTATGTTATTTATTATTTAATAGATCGGAAAGATGGCGTAAATTTTTGAAGATATATATCAACTTACGGACTCTAGGTGAAAGAAGATCTATATGCAGGTTAAAATTAAGAGAGCTATCAATCATAACGCCGAGGTACCTAACATTGCTTGTCATAGTTAATGATAGGCAAGAGCATGAGGACTTACTCGAACAGAAGTGAGCTTTAATTGAGAAATTATCGTGTACATAATTTGACATAGATTTGATCGAAAAGGGTATATATTTTGTTTTTTCTACATTAAGTATCAGGGAGTTATCAACAAGCCAGGAACACACCAAATTGAAACCTATTTGAGCGTTGCCATAAGCCTGCTCCCAAGTGTCACCATCGAAAATTAAAGCTGTATCATCCGCGAAAGTTACGATTTTGCCATTTGGTATAGGAAGATTGCACAGGTCGTTTATAAATACAAGAAACAAGGTAGGGCCCAATACACTGCCCTGCGGTACACCACAGGTGATGGGTAAATCTACACTTGTAACATCACCAACTCTAACTCTCTGTTTTCTGTCTGAAAGGTAGTCAACAAAGAGTTTATGCTGATTATTGCGGATTCCGAACCTTTCTAACTTATCCAGCAAGAGCGGGACAGAGACTGTGTCAAATGCCTTACACAAATCTAAGAATATAGTAATCACTTTTCTTTTGTTGTCAAGTTTGTTAACAATATAATCGGTAAGTTCGTGAACGGCATCATTTGTTGAAATTCGTGTTCTAAACCCGAACTGGGATGTGGATAATAAGTTTTGTGAATCAAGGTAGTGTACTAAGCGTTTATTTATTAATTTTTCGGCAATCTTTGATAATGAAGGTAATAATGAAATGGGCCTGTAATTGTTTACACAGCTCCTGTCCCCGCTCTTGTGAATTGGAATAACCTCTGCAAGCTTTAGTTCCGAAGGAAATACACCGGAATGGAACATCATATTGAAGATATGTGTTAAAGTTGTGGCTAGTAAAGGTGCATATCTTTTTAGAAAATAGCCAGAAATACCGTCACGACCAGCTGAGTTTACTTTTTTCAAATTCATGATACCCGAGATTACCTCTTGTTCGTTAGTTGATATGAGTACAAAAGAGGAATTATGTGTGTGTAGGTCTAGTCTTTTATACGATGATCCACAGTATCTGCTTTCTAGTAAGTTTCGCCCGATGTTGACAAAGAAGGTGTTTATGTCATCTGCAGAGTGTGCTGGATCAGAAGAAGAGAGCAAGTCTAGAGCAGGGTTTCTAGATTTTTTTGTGTGTGTTATTTGTTTAATTGTATCCTAGAGCGTCTTATTATTAATCGTAGCCGCAGTCTTAAGTTTATTTTTGTCATAGTCTCTTTTTAGTTTTTTTAAAAGCCAATTACAGTAATTACGGTACCTTTTATATGTTCTTTTAACTGTGTCGTTATTAGGATCTTTTTTTAGTTTTTTGTGAAGCTTGTCTCGGTTTTTCATACATCTTAAAACTCCTAATGTTATCCAAGGTTTTCTAATCCTCTTGCGATTTGGAACTATTATAGATTTTGTGTTTAATACGATTAAATTATTTAGTTTTTTAATGAGTAGGGTCGTAGCTGTATTAGCATCCGTAGTTTTTAATATAGAGCTTAAGTTCAAATTGTTCATATCAGCGTCAAGGGTGTTGTAGTCAATTTTTTTGATGGATGTTGCTTTCGGTTGTCCGCGAGATTGTTGTTCTAGCACAAATATTACTGCCTCATGGTCTGTTATAGATGTCTCAGCTATGTAACAGAAGGCTGGGTATTTAGTTCTTAACATGACGTGGTCTAGACATGTTTTGTTATGTGTGGGCAAAAGATGTGCAGGTAGGATACCATGAGAGGCTTAGGCTTGGACTCCTTAGGTCTTGATAGGATCCTTATACACCCTGTAAAACAATATAAAGTGAAACTTCGAGAGCTTGTAAGTACCTAATGTGCTTGTAGTTGGAGTTTCAAAATTAGTTACAAGATAGTTGTTGTAAAATGTATATCTAACTTAAATGTTTAAAAGAAAACATGTTATCATTAATGATTTACCCCCTAAGAAACTAACCAAAATGTGTCAAATTGTTTTCAATTGCGAAGAAGTATTAATATTACGTGAATTAATATATAAAGACACAAAACAGTTAATTGACGAGTGTTTTTTTTATAAAGAAATGTCTTATTTTTTTACAACATTTCTAAAAAACCTAAACCGGTGAAAATGTTTACTCTGCGGCTTATGGTGCAGCCGCAGAGTAAACATCATCACAGGTTTAGGTTTTTTAGAAATGTTGTAAAAAAAATAAGACATTTCTTTATAAAAAAACACTCTTTAATTAACTGTGTCTGTGTCTTAATATATTAATTCACGTAATATTAATAGTTCTTCGCAATTGAAAACAATTTGACACAATTTAGTTAGTTTCTTAGGGGGTAAATCATTAATTATAACATGTTTTCTTTTAAACATTTAAGTTAGATATACAATTAGGGCCTTGTCATGGCTACCCTATATAGTAATAACAGAAACTAGCTTTTCAAAGCAAAGCATGTATTTCGAACGACCAATTAATTAAAATAAATAGTCAGCATCTTTAATTATTAACGAGTACTTACGCAACTAGCGCACACATTAAAAACAAATCACATTTCAGTAAAATACATTACATATCTTAAATTAAACCGCGCGCATGCGCCATCGCATCTCACTACAGTAAATACTCTTTGATAAAATAAAATCAGCGTTTTGAGTTATGAGTTATCGAGAACGCTTCTAAATTTGTCCGCGGAAACTTTAACGTTATAACTGCTAGAAATAACTATCTGTAAATTATTTTACAACTCTGCTAATGAGTCTCTAGCTGAACTGTACGATGCTCAAGTATATTTTTTACTTATTTTATTTACTCGAATTTTTGAAACTATAATCACTACATGTCAATGTGTGTTATGTATGGAAATCTGTATTTTATACTTTCATTTCTAAAGTCGTGTGTTTAGCTTTCATATCGGACATTCATTATTAAGTTGTGTATATGTTTATGAGTATTTCTCTTAGTTACATACATAATATTACGCCTGTTTCCCCAAAAGTGTAGGCAGAGGAATATTTTACGCCTAAATTTCGTCAATTATATACCTAGTTGGTCTGGACCCAAGTAAAAGGTGGCAAGCCTATTACGTATGCCTATCGTGTTTGCCAGAGCCTTGTTTGTTGATCGGCATATGCACCACTCGTAAGTATGGTTGTCTTGGGCCCTTACAGCACTAAACGCTGTAACCCTGTACACTATGTAAGTAGGTCAGACCTCTCCAACTGCTTTCCATGCCGATTGATCTTGATTTACTTGGATCCATCATTATTGGTTCATTTGGTAAAAGACCATCCTCTTCTACGTTTGCTGATTTGCGGGCGTCACTGAAGAACCATAACGCTCCAATAAAACTTTTTAATTTACTGGTTAATAAAAATAGTTAAATATTATTCAACTCATGAAAGGATCCATAAACACCCTTATTTAATAATTTATTTTAACTTTATCGCACAAATTAAAGTTAAAATGTACAAAAGGCGAACTTAATGCTGCAAGGCATTCTTTACCAGTTATCCTTTGGGTTAGCAGAAAAGTATGAGGCAGTACGAATAAGAAAACATATAAACTTACATAGAATTAAATATGTGTTATTAATTAACTACATATACCTATACACAAAATTAATAGTAATTATGATATGTAGACTCAATCAGATGATAACTCCTCAAGAAAGTATTATTTTAAGCAACCCTTTAAAAGTAGATTTGCTTTCTGCCAACCTACTATCAATAGGGAGATGAGGGAGGGAGTTCCAAAGTTGAATAGCTTTTATGCAGAAAGAGTTCAACATAAAACCTGAACTGTGTTAGATAAAATTGTTAAGTATACCTTGTATTATTCATGTTTTTGTTATTTACATATAATTTTACAAGCTCGTTTTAGTTTGGGACTAGTTAATATAATTTATTATGGCACATAAACGGAACGGAAACTTAAAATATGACACTTACACATTTATATTCGCTCAGTGCGCTGTGAAATTAGTTGAACTCAAATTTACGTAACGACGGCGTTGGGCAGTAAACATAAATTATCGATATTGCCCATCTTATTTGTTATGATGGCCATTTACTGTCCTAAAACTAAGAAGTTTTTCGTCAGTTGTATACAGATAAGTCAAACGGTTTTTGAATGTGATATGTCATAACGACAACATCTGTCTGAGGGTAAGCAGTCTAATGAGAACACTTAGAATGTAATAAACTTGGTTACGTAGGCGAAGCCGTGATCAGAAGCTAGTTAATAAGTTGGCTTTTAATTAACTTCCTTAACTGTAATGGTAGGTTCTCTTAGTTGTTCTTCATTTTATTGGTCACGGTTTCTAAGATGACACTCGAAGGTATTTACCTTGATGTCATGGCGGGAAGATATGAGAGTTAAGACTGTGTGAGAGAGAGCACAGTTTTTGGAACTCTCTCAAAGCAAGCTTCAGCGTAGTCCACTAGATTGAAGTAACATTAAAACACAGCACCGAGAAACTCATTTAACTAACTAACTACTATATTACAATGTGTGCGCCTACCCTTATCCGACGGGAGTGTATGAGAAAGTTAATAAGCGTGAAGGAAGCTAAAAAAAGTCGATTTACTGATGATAGTTAAACGTGACAACGTCTTAAGAAAATACTGATGGAATGGTAGCATTTTTCAAAAGAAAAATTAAATTTAATTTATTTAATAAAGCAGCAGCTGTCCACGCAGACGCATCGCTCACTCAAGTAGGAGAGAGACGGGTGTCGAACGCTGCCGAACGCAAAGGCCGATTGTGCTTCTTTGTCGCTCGTTCCGCGCTCTTGCTTGCACTTCAAGCCTTACATGGAACGCCTCAGAGCGAGGTAACGCCGCATGAGTCATGTTTTTTCGTGCGTGCAGCCGGCTCTATCAAATTATAAGACGTTGTCACGTCAAAATGTGTGGCAGGATAGTAGCAAGTTTGTTGCGGGAATGTTCGAAATGGTTAACTCGGGACATTGCAGACTTAAGAAGGAACATAGATGGTTTTGGACAGTAAAAGTCTGACACACCATTCCACTCCACAGTCGACAGTCAATCATGATTTTCGATTCAAAAAGAAAAAGGATAGTAACAATTGGAAGGAGGTGCTTTCTGCTTACTGCTACGGAAAAAAGGCGTAAAAATATCCATGTATATGTGTCACCAATTGATTTTTGACCAATTGTAGTGTACTTTATTAGTATTTTCTTAAGTGTGTTGATTTATGTAAGTTTATTAATACATTTTTTTTTTACTTTGTGGCACCGCCTTTGACCCTCTCTGCTAACCTCATGGTTAACTGGTAGAGAATGCCTCCGGGATTAAGTTCGCCTTTGTATTCCTTTTTTGTGTCCAATAAAGACTAAATAAATAAATTTTTCATAAACTCTCGAAATGAGAATACTCTACAGATACTCAATACTCAATACTTTATTGCGTTCCACAATGGTTTTACAAGTTGGTGAATATTACAATTTGGTACATTTGTGGACCCTGTCGGGCACAGCATAGTGTAGGAGAGAGGAGGAAGGGCGCCGTATAATTCTTATTATTATTAAATTACTATTATTAAATGACCGTTATTAAATTATTGTTATTCGAAAATATACAGCGATTTAGATTTCAATTACCGTCCTAATACTTCTACAAATAGCCAGATCTTGTACAGTCCTCCACCCTTCCTGCTGGTGGTCGAGGCGACCCCCAGTTCAGCATCCCTTCCATCGCTGGTAGCCAGGGCAACACCCTAGTACATTGACCCTTTGCTATCCTCATCTCATACGATGCGACTTACTGTCTGTACGGCCTTGTCTAACTTCTCACATTGATATTCATTTATTCAAAGCAATTTACGATTATATGTTTATTATTAATAGTTTTGAGTTAATAAATGTTACTCTATTTGTCTTTTCAAGGCGTTTATAAAAAAGTATTTACCAAAAAATATAATGCATAAATAACCTACCTATTATGTACTTTAAATCATAATGTTATAATGTTAATCATATTGCAAAAAAGTTAAGCACATAATGAACACGCGTTTAAATAAAAGTCTGTTACAAATCACTGCCTAAAGTTAAACACTCTTTAGACATAGTTTACATTTAAACACGGGCTGGCGCTTGTTTAGAACGCGTTTAACCTTAAAACTTTGAAATTTTTATCTATATTTCTATATTTTGATGGATGACAACTGTGACGTTCCGTTTCATGATGCGTTACGCATATTTTTTAAAAGTAGATATGTTATATTCCCAACATGATTCTTTGTCGAGTTAAAAGTAGATTAATACATAAAAATATAACTTAACTAAAATTATATATTTTTTTGGTAAAATTTTTATAATTAATAATAATGAACTCCGATAAGTCAAATATGATTTCCTTAACACGGAATGTGAAAGAATTAATGAAAGCCCGTTGAGTGAACGAATCGCTTAGAAGCGGTTTTCACTAAACGCTAGCTAAACAGTGTTCTATAATAGAGAACGTTTAACATACCTTAAACATAGTTTCAATTTTTAGACACTGTTTACGGAGTTTAATGTCTAAGGAGTGTTTAAAGTATTTTTTGTAATAACATAACTTCCAAGCACGCTAGCGCTTTATACAAAATGCCACACAAACGGGTACCCATCCAAGAACTGAGCTGTGAACTCTGCTTTACTTTAATGATCGTTTACAACCGTAATACCGCTTCTATATAACTGTAAATTAAACAAATAACATAGCCTTTGTCTTTTAAAATTAAAAGCCTGACCCTTCAACAATAAACACGAACAAAGCAACGTAAACCAAGTTAAATGTGTCGTCATTATGACACCCGTGTACCGTTATAACGTTAAAAATAACTCAAAATAATAACATCCGTGTGGAATAACGTTATATTGCTAATTGCTCGCGTTCCGCTTTCTGGTTGACATTGACAGTGCCATAGATAATTAGTAATTACTTATCTGTGGGACAGCTTAATTATTTGTGATATTGAATCAACATCGTGTGATTATTTGTTTGTTTAATTGCTTAAACATTGAAACCTACATTCTACGTTATGGTGGCTTGGCTCATTTTAAGCGTTACATAATCCGTTGTCTTTTTTAAGTATATATAGATATTTCTTCAATTTTAATCGCAATTTACAACTTGCTTATTGCGTATTTATTGCTTATTGCGTATTTATTGCTTATTGCGTATTTATTGCTTATTGCGTATTTATTGCTTATTGCGTATTAAACTTAAAATTTATGCAATTAAAATGACGGACAAAATGGCAGGTGTCGTTTGGTTTAAAAATGTACATATATCATATAAAATTAATTTGAATTCGGCCCAAGTCACAAGTCGTGCCAGCCAGATATAAATTATCAGAAAGGAGAGACAATAGATTGGAGAAATTTCGCCCCAACCAGAAAAGGGCATATCGAGGCTTAATTTAGTTTTCAACTAGTGTAAATTCGATTTTTTGCAAGTAAATATGGCTTAATAGTCTTTGAATTAGATATGGAAGAAAAATTTAATAATTTTGTGGGTAAATAGTGTAACGTAAATAAATAATTCAATATATGAAAATAATAATATCTGAAAACAATACTTTGACATTTGGCTAAATATCTTATTTTCAATACTAATACTGACTAATAATAATACCTACAGACATAGACTATTTACATTATTTGATTTTATTAATTAATATATTAACTCTTTTACATGTAACTATAATAATATATAATGTGACATTGTTGCTACATTTTAATTTTAATGTTTTTACCTATACTAACTGTTATAATTATAATATTGTTTAAATCTATTGACATCATTTGATACATACTCAATAAATAAATAATAATTTAATAACAATAATTTAATAACGGTCATTTAATAATAGTAATTTATTAATAATAAGAATTATACGGCGCCCTTCCTCCTCTCTCCTACACTATGCCGTGCCCGACAGGGTCCATAAATGTACCAAATTGTAATATTCACCACCTTATAAAATCATTGTGGAACGCAATTAAGTATTGAGTATTGAAACAACTTCTTTGGCAACGTACGGAAAATCACAATTTACTCCAAAATATCACTTTCCTACATTTGTGTACATTACCAATAAAGATATGTCTAAATATAAACTATATTTACATATAAAATCTTGAATTTACACTATCACTATATTTTATCATTTTCCTTTTGGGAAAAATATAGTGCCACGATGTGTCTTTTTCTATGTATATGAACTGTGTTTTTTATAAAAAGCATGTACCTAGTTATGTTTTTCCTTCTTCTTCTTTTTTTAAATGATGGCTTCGTGCGGTTTGCACATTTAGCCAGTGTCAAGTTAAAGATATATTAATATCATTAAAAATATAGTAAATGAGAATGAGTGGTGATAAAGATGATAAATGGTAAATGAGATACCCTCCCCTAAGCCCCTTGAGTCCTCAGTAAAGATGTGGGACTATACTGAGATCTCACATGGACTCCTTGAGGAGAATTCGAAAAGTGATGTTGCACTGCTTCGTTTGATTTACCAACACTAATGTATATTCACAAACACTTAACGGTTAATAATCCACCGTTAATACACATTAATGTTAGAAATATCACAAATTTTAGAAAATAAAACAAAACTGCAGACATGACGCTTCAATTTCCCGCCAAGAAGTCATGTTTTTCCTTTCCTTCCTATACATTTTTTTTTAAATTGTGACACGTCATAATGACTACATCCTGCCTGATGATAAACAGTCGATGCAGTCCAATAAAAAAAAATGAAAGCGCTTTATAACGTGAAATAAGCACGCTATAAAGCGCATCCACTCATGAGCCTGCTAAAATGCCGTTTTACGCCCCGCTTAAAAGACCCGGGATCATAGGAAACAGGAAACACATGAGCCGGCAGCGAATTCCAGAGCTTAGTGGTCTTGCTCAGAAACGACCTCCCAAATTTCTTGGTTCGAGTGCTGATATTCTGCACAGTATGAGGATGGTTTCGAAGACCAGCACGTGTTGTTCGGGAGAGGAAAGGAGAGGGCATATAACATAAACATAACGTTTAATTAACGTTTATGTGTAATCTTTCTCATGGTGTACAATAAAGAGTAAATTATAATTATAGCACAAGTTCATAATGATACTAGTAAAAGTAAAAAGTTATTTATTTCATAAACTTACATAGCACTTGAAAACGTCAAAACAAAATATAAATTTAAAAAAAAACTAAATATTCTACACTGAAATCACGAAGCTTATATTCACTTATATGCGAATAAATAAAAAATAGGTGTAAGTGAATCTAAGTGCCAGTTCCAAACCCCCACTATGTGAGAACTGACAAGAAACTCACAGACTAAGCTCTTTTAAATTATCAATCAAATATAATTTAAATTAACAATACAAAATCAGGCAGTGAGACCCATACTCCCCTCTCAGACCCCCTTTGGCCAGGAAGCAGTACGTAAAAGCATTTTATTACCGACGAATTTGGCGGTGAGAGCTTATTTTTATCACAGTTATTAATGTTACTAATCTTGTAACTAAATAATTGGTGTGATTATAAGTGAATTAATATTATAACTGCGTAATATTTAAGATGTCCTTATTAAAAAAGGCTCTCCGTCTCCTTGCAACTAGCAATACAGCCCAGAGGCCCATTACTGGACGGATGCCAAAAACGAGCACACGTGCTTCAGACAGCTTCTAAATTAGACGCCTTACTTAAAGTTAGCATTCTAGAGCTTATCGACGCTTTACAGGACCCTGGTGCAGTCTATAGCACTAGAGACATGTTACAACTTAATATAATATTGCACTGTAGGTGTATAGGGATCCTACCAAGACCTAAGGAGCCCAAGCCAACTTCACCTGCAAGTGGTGCACCTGCCGATCAACAGACGAGACTCTGGCGGACATAAAAATTCTTGGTAAGCAGAAATAGGCTTGCCACCTTTTATGTGGGACCAACAATGGAATTGGCCATGCGTGGGCTTGTAAGATATTACTATGCCTCTGTAGGATTGTATGTATAAAATAGAAAAAAAACATCCAGCATCAAATTCAAATTAAAAATTAAATTTTTCAATTTTGGCAATTATGTTTATTACTTATTTATTATTGACAAAGAAAAATATAGTATCAATGTCGAAATCATTTCATAAAGCTCTAAACGTCAAATTAAAAACTAACGCGCTCAGTTTTTTTTTCTTTTACATAATGGCTTCGTGCGGTTTGCACATTTAGTTAATGTCAAGTAAGAGTATATTAATAACATTTAAATTATAGTAAATGAAAATGAGTTGTGATAAAGATGATAAATGGTAAATGAGATGCCCTCCCCCTAAACCTCTTGAGTCCTCATTAAGGATGACTGTACTGAAATCGATACAGCAACAATCCATTGTTAGTTTAAGATTTTTTTTTAAATTTTGCACTAAGACAATAAAGTTAAGTTTACTTAGTTTAGGTAGCTAATACTTAAATGAACTGCATTTTTAAATCCATTTATGTATGTAGGCTATAATTATATAGAAATAAATTATTATTGTTATAACTTAAGCCTATTAATCTTTATTGAATAGAAATAGCAACTAAAGGAAGTCACATCGCTCGATACTTATTACCAAAGTTACCTAAATCACATTAATAATAATAATTATGCATTTATCAAATTTTATTACCTACACCAAGTAATAACTAATAAATTAACGTGCCTTTATTGAAAATAACTGCGAACCCATTTATCTTTGAGGTATTATTCAGTAAAATATTTCCGTATTGTTCTATTCAACCGTTCTGGAATTTTGGTCACAATATTATGACAGATTGCAGTTGCTACACACCCTCGCTAGATGGCGCGGCAGCTATGGCGTCGAAGGGCCGAAAGGAGGTTTCGTGTGGGTTTGTTTTAGGCAGTTAGGTAGTCTGGGGTTCTATTTTTTAACGCATTTTCCGTTTATAATTGCTTTTAGACTTCTTGGCTGGAAAATAAAGCGTCATGCCTGAAATGTTGACCAAATGAGTGTTGTTAAATGAAACAGAACAGTGCTTTTTAAATTCCCTCAAGAAGTCCATGTAAGATCTCAGTATAGTCCATTTTTACTGAAGACTCAAGGAGTTTAGAGGAAGTGCATCTAATCATTCTTTGAACCATTTTCTGTTTGCATGTGTAAAATTTCTTCATTTTGTTTCATACTAAATTCAATTCGATAAAACAAGTAGTTTTTGATAAGAGCGCAGTAAAACAACATTTATGTATGTATGAAGTGAGCTAGAATGCGATAAAATTGAGTTTCAATATTATGCAGTTTTAATAATTAAGTTCTTTTTGATTGCTTAGAAACCTTGCTATAAGAATTGAAAAGTGATCTATATAGTTTGATTAGGGCTCCTTCCAAGACCTAAGGAGCCCAAGCCAACCTTACCTGCAAGTGGTGCACCTGCCGATCAACGTACGAGGTTCTGGCGAACATAACAGTGCCCGGTAAGCGGCAATAGGCTCGCCACATATTACGTGGAACACGTCATAATGACTACATCCTGCCTGATGATAAGCAGTCGATGCAGTCCAATAAGAAAATGAAAGCGCTTTATAACGTAAGCGCATCCACTCATGAGGGCCTGCTAAAATGCCGTTTCACGCCCCGCTTAAAAGACCCGGGATCGTGTCTTGTGAAATGGTGCTCCTAAAGTTTTCAAGTGCCTAATAGAGATATAGTAATGATGTATCAGTTATTTAGTCTCATATACATTACGTTCAATTTTCTGCGATGTGTAAAACCGCGGTCAGCAGCTAGTTAGAGATGTGTGTAGTCACCGCCAGTAATGGCGCTGCACAATGAAGACAGCGTGAGCGGGCGGCCATTAATTAGTTTTATGACCGCCACAGGAGCCCTGGGTGATCTATGGCACCCTTCTGGCTGCATTCGGCTGTAATAGGAACAAATAAGGGACTGTGCTCACCCTTAGTCACCTCAATTCAGTGTCTGCCCATAAGAAAAAACTTTTAAAAAAAATTATATCTAAAGTCAAAATACTTTTTATTTCATAAACTATTACATAGTACTTGAAAACGTCAAAATTATAAAAAAATAACAAAAAGAAATAAAATATAATTATACTAAAATCACGAAGCTTAGATTCAATTGCAACTAACCAATTTAAAAAAACAAAAAATATTTAAGTGTAAGTGAATCTAAGTGCCACTTCCGAGCCACCGCTCTGTAAGAAGAACTGGCAAGAAACTCACAGGCTATGCTCTTTTAAATTGTCGATTGGTTAGTTACAATCTTCATTTGTCTGTGACGCTATACACGCATGGAAACGCGTACGCATATGTTCAGTTTTTCTCTTCTGTTTGATGAGTAATTTACTTTATTGTCTTTAACATAAACAAAATCATTTAGGTACGTCTGAGTTTTATACACAAAATGGAAATTCCATAACTTTTCTTCTTAACAACAATGAAAGAGATATAAGCGGTACTATTATCAGGAAATAAAAGTAAATTGTCTGTCTGTTGTGGATTTTTTCTTAAGATTTGTCACTCTGTCGGTTACTCTTATAGGGGGATCTGTTCGTCAGCCTGTCGTGATTCTAAAGGGGTATGGGATTGTCCGTCAGTCAGTCCGTCGGTGACTCTAACGAGGCTTCCAAAAAAGCAACGAGATTGAGAAGAATGCCTCAAGAAACTCATCTCAAGTCTCATGAGTACGCCTTTTATTCAGATAACGCGGTTTATATGTGAGCGTGCGCAAACGACTGCATCGTCTCACGCACACACTGACTAAATTTATCGTTGCTAAGGGTGCGCTAGTCGCACAATAAGACAACGCGAGTGGGCGTCCATTAATTAGGTTAAGGACACCGTTTGTGTGGTATTTGATATCGAGCGCTTCCGTGCTTCAGAAGGCACGTTAAGCCGTTGGTCCCGGTTATCTCTAAATGTGGTAGTCGTTAAGCCATGTTAGAGGCCTCATGGGCGGCTTGAAAAATTCTAACAGCAGGACGCCATACACCTGCCTCCGCCAATCCGCACTGGGTCCGCGTGGTGGAGTATGACCCAATACCCTCACACCTTGGTATGTAAGAGGAGGCTCGTGCTCAGTAGTGGGACGTCAATGGGCTATGATGATAGTGATGATGATTTAAAAGAAGTTAAACACTTAAAAAACATAACATTATCATATTTGGAACGTTTGTCGTTATATTTTGGACCGTGTCAAACTTCCTATGTCTATTGGAACATGATATAGGTTCTAAAAATTAAAATAAAAAGCACCCGGGTTTTTATACCCGTGGTCCCGTCAACCCATTACCGGGTCCATGGGTAAACAACCCCTGATGCCATTAAACCATGGGTAATTAAAATTTTATATCCTTAAGAATGACTAATCCATTATAAATTACTGTTAAAATCCTACTTACTCCAAAACTGACAAGAATATCTAAATCCTACTACTATTATAAACGTGAAAGTTTGTATGTGTGGATGGATGTTTGTTACTCTTTCACGCAAAAACTACTGGAGCGATTGTGATGAAACTTTGTACGTGTAAAGCTGCAGTCCTGGACTAACATATAGGATACTCTTTATCCCGACATTTCCACGGGAACGGGGACTACGCGGGTAAAACCGCAGGGCGCTGCTAGTATTTCATATTTTATTATTACAATGATAAACCAGCGAAATCTAACTGTCATTTCCAATACTTGTGACCGTTACGGTATGCCAATACTATTTCGTTTTGCGTTCAACTGTAATCCGTGTAATAGTATAACGGTTTCGCTCACAGATGGCGCTATTCGCAATAAATTAAATCATCGCGCAGAGTACTGTTCAATAACATAGACCTACTTTTCGTGTAACACTTGTTAGTTAAACTAGCTGTAACCGCGGGTTTACTTACATGAATTAAAGAAAAGATATTACAATGATTAATTTTCAAAATAAATATCTTTATGATGATTAGAGTTATTATCAAAACCGTTTTTTATATTCCTATATAGTCCTATCTATTATTCACTTAGAAAAATAGTTTAGTTTAGTTTATATAAGAAAATTTTATAATATACGTGGCCTCTTAGGTTTCATTAGCTCTGCTTAATCTGAAGCCAGAAGCCTTAATCTGAGATTATTTACAAACTCATTACATTATATAAATGATGTCTGATTATGGAAAATTCCTAATTTCTTAAAACTACCACCACCAGAGAACCAAATTCCGTAAATAGACAGAAACCAATGTAAATTTAATATTAAATAAAAACTTAACACATTTTTTTTAGATCTTTTCACTTTTTACTGCAGGAAAATTCCTACTCCCCGCGGAAAAACACGATACCAACGCAAATTTTCGCAAACAGACCGATATACAAACCAGTATAAATTTTGTACATTATTAAAAACTCAACACGTTTTTTGGTAAATTCTCCAAATTCTAAAACGCCCAATATATTTATGTAAATTTAATTTTCGCGCCACTCGACTCGCGCGCCATTTTGAACAATGGCGGCGAATTTATGTGCGTTGAACAATTCGCCCGATTGTGCGAGGGATTTCTACTGTTACGGCTGAATTGGTTCTATTTAGATCGTGACATATTTAATAGATTATTGTATGAAGGTGCTTTTTCACCAGCAGCACTCGCCTGTACTTTAACTCAATACCTTTACTGCTCTCACAATCAGTAAAAGTAATTATCGCTTGCTCCGTGCCTCGGAAAGCACGTTAAGCCGTCGGTCCCGGCTGTCATTAACATCTATGGCAGTCGTTATTAGGAAGTCAGTGCCTTCTAACATCCTGACAGCTGGTTTAACCTTAGAATGATCTTTCCCTTTGGGTAAGGAGGTCAGATGGAATTCGCTTCATGTAATAACTGCAGTTCAGTTAAATTAATCTGGTCTGATAATGCTAGGATATGTGAAAAGTAAAAATAAGTAAAGTAAATGTGGTATGATTGTAAAATAATTATAATAATTTATTTTAGGTAATTAACCGTGGTATATTCAAATCGAGTTTACCGCGAAACAGTGACGGATGTCGTCGTATCGCGTTATATTGAGCCAAATTCTGAATTATTTATAATCCAAGATGGCATCGTACATCTCCGGTCCAGATTTCGGTCAGATAGTGTTATGATGTTGTAAAATTGACAAATGTTCGTCTCAACTGTTGGTCTGGCTGTCTTTAATCTGCATTCGAAGATTTTTGTAGGGTTTTTTTATCCAATAGAATAAAATGCAGAATGCATTTTCATAGTTGCTATAAACTAGTTTATTATTTTACCATTAGCAATATAAATGTTAACAAATATTGAAATAAAACGCAAGATTATGTACTTAATTATTGACATTGCGACTGTTGGCGATAAACATCTCTGGTTTTTTTAGGGTTCCGTAGTAAACAAGGAACCCTTATAGTTTCGCCATGTCCGTCCGTCCGTCCGTCCGTCCGTCCGTCCGTCCGTCCGTCCGTCCGTCCGTCCGTCCGCGGGTTAGCGCAGATACTATTAACATTAGACAGCTGAAAATTGGTGTGGGTATACATATTAATCACGTCGACAAACCTGTAGAATAAAATTTTTAAAAATATTGTTTTGTAACGTACCTCCCCTACACGTAAAGTAGGAACGATTTTTTTTTCTCGAGTCTATCTTATCATGTTGGGTATCGTTAGAAAGGTCTTTCAAAAGTAATACGAGTTTCTTAAAACCATTTTTCGATTTAGGGATCCGTTTTCGAAACATTAAGCTTTAAAGTGGAAAAAATTGATAGAGTTCAGTATCCGCCCCCCCCACCAGGTAAACGGTACTTTCAGAGTGGCTGAAAAAATTCACAATAGTAGTATATATAATGAAGTTAAAAGGAAAACTATCACGGCTAAGTAGGCTTTACTGGTTTTCGAGTAATGGACGACAATCAAATAAATTTTTGTATTAAATGTATTAAAATTTCATTCATACCGTAGTAGTGATATCTATCGGGGAATAGCTGAACCTGTTCATATAGCGACATTATGGCAAAGGGTGACTACGGAACCCTATATTGCGCGTGGCCCGACACGCACTTGGCCGGTTTTTTTAATGTTATATAAACCAATTGGTGTATTAGTTGTATAAAACGATCGTAATATGATTAGAGTAATATAAAGCTAATAATAAAGCTATCGTAAGATGATATGAATAACGTAGATGTCCTGTTTACACAAAAAAAACACTTTAGTTAATATTATTCCTAGTTCCTCATTTCAGTAATTGAAGCTGTCTGTCCACTGAAGCGGAGCGAGGGTGCGGAGCAGAGAAACGGACAAATATTAACCAATGAGATGTCATAAAATCTTCGCTTCTCTCCTGTCCGCGATGTCTATTGTATAATATTTCTCCGTTTCTCCATTCTGCTGCCTCTCTCCGTTTCAGTGTACAGGCATCCTTAAAGTCAACTTCCGAACATAGGCCTTTTAATCTTGTGCCGCTTGCATCCACCGACTTCTTGCTACGCTTTTAGTTATGTTAAAATATAGATTTATAATCTGTAGTAAACTTCGCGCATTTTTACTCTGTGCGCTCTCTACTCTGTGAACATCTTATAGATGAGTTTGTGTTTTAGAAAAACTATAATAAATAAGAATAAGAAGCGCTCGTAGCTCTGCGGTGTTCGGTGGTTGGAAACGATCACCAAAGTACAGCAGAGTTTACAGAGGTCAGTCCTTGAATGGGTGACCGTTTGTGTGGCATTTGATATCGAGCGCTTCCGTGCTTCGGAAGGCACGTTAAGCCGTTGGTCCCGGTTATCACTAAATGTGGTAGTCGTTAAGCCATGTTAGAGGCCTCATGGGCGGCTTGAAAAATTCTAACAGCAGGACGCCATACACCTGCCTCCGCCAATCCGCACTGGGTCAGCGTGGTGGAGTATGACCCAATACCCTCACACCTTGATTTGTGTGAGGAGGCTCGTGCTCAGTAGTGGGACGTTAATGGGCTGTGATGATGATGATGATAATAAATAAAATTAATCTCGCTTTAAATCAACTTTCATTGCAATAACCCTTCAGGTTATGGGCCCAGGAGCCCCAACGAATGTGGACTAAGTCTCCATCCGCATCCATGACAATATACACAGCTAGCCGTCTAGTAAATCAGGACTCAGGACTCCGAAAATGCAACCTCGACCGCTATCGCGTACACGCGCGACTCCCCATCGCCTGTTTTATCAAACCCGAACGCATCCGAAGTCATTTCCTACCGATTAGCGGCTTCGCGCTGGCAACACCGGCTGATAGTGTTGCCAGTTCACTGCCGAAGCTACTGTTTTGGTAGATTGCGTTTTGGTTGATGTTTTAGCTATAAATGTCGCGGCTTTAGTACTAAAGAGAGTTTCAGTTGATAACATAGATAGCATTTTCGGAAAAAAATTGAAAAGGGTAAACTTTAATAATGTAATGCCAGGTTTATTATATGTTATAGCTACGAAATCGAAAGCATATTTTAGTTATAAAGGTCATTTCAAAATGCCATTATCATAAATGCATTTAAAGGTAACATAACTATCTTTCACTGACTTTATTTTTATTAACCTCGACCAAAAAAGAGTTGTTTTATTCGACGGTTCGAAAGAAATTTGTGATAAAAGAAAACTTTAATAAAAACATACATTCACGCCTGTTTCCCCGAAGGGGTAGCCAGAGGCTTATTATATACCCGCACTTCGCCAATTGCGTTGTTGGTCTCACGCGAACCTAATTCCGCTTACCAGGAATTTCATTTGCCAGAGCCTCGTCCGTTAATCGGCAGGTGCCCCACTTGCAGGTGAGGTTGGCTTGGGTTCCTTTGGCCTTGGTAGGATCCCTATACACCTACAGTATAATATTATATTGAGTTATATCATGCTATTAGTGCTAATAGACTGCACCAGGGTCCTGTAAAGCGTCGATAAGCCCTAGAATGCTAACTTCAAGTCAGGCGTCTAATTTAGAAGCTGTCTGAAACACGTGTGCTCGTTTTTACACCAAATCTTTAATAAATTTTATTTTATTTAAATTTTCGAGGCTGTATTTGAAAGCTCATATAATTCTGTGAGTTTCTTGCCAGTTCTTCTTACAGAGCGGTGGCTCGGAACTAGCACTTAGATTCACTTACACTTAAATATTTATTTTTTTTAAATTGTTTTGTTGCAAGTGAATCTAAGCTTCGTGATTTCAGTGTAATAATATTTCGATTGTTTTTTTTTTATATTTAATTTTGACTTTTTCAGGTACTGTGTAAAAGTTTTGGTAATAAAAAATGAAAAAAAACTTTATACACGTACCTCAAAAACCGAGAGCATCTGCCGAAGTGTCATGGACAAACTGAGCGATGGCAGCTCGATGGGATTAAGCAAATTACAGCCACCTAACTCGATTAGCCACCGGCCGACGACAGGCTTGATCCAGCAACCTTTGATGCAATCAATTACTTTATTGGTCATTTTTAATTTTCATATAAAAATTTTCGAGTGAAAAACGTTACTTCGACGATAATTTTTTATATTTTAGTTATGGGTGTATAGGGATCCAACCATTTTTTGTTTTTTTTTATTTACGTTGGCAACAAAATGCATTTACGCACTGTCTCCCGGCCAAAAGGGAACCGAGAGAGGTGTGTGAGACTCACCACCGGCAGACACGACCGCCAGCAGTAATACCCACTAAAAATCTTCCGACGACGCCCGCCGCTTGTTGAGAAAGAAGCGGGGGACCAGTACCTGGGTTGCAGCTCTGATACCCCGCCCGCGGCCAACGTCCCCCGAACCAAAACCGGGAGGATCTCCTCAGACAAGCAGTAGACGAGCCCTCCTACCTCCTTGTGCGACCATAGCGTGTGTGTGTATAACTTCTCGGAGGGTCCATGATAAGACAGCAAGGGCCCCTGCCCCCGCTGCCTAAGACCCTCCTGGCGCTGCTTGACGGGTCCTCCTGGCCCGCCCGCTGTACCCTCCACAGGTCCCTCTTAGTTTCCTCCCCGGTAGTCAGTACCAAGGGCACCCAGAGTCGCCAATCTCTTTTCATTAGCGCCTCCTGCGCCTTACCGGGAGTAAGGGTACCGGGTACTCAGCCCCCCCCACCACGACAAGGTGGAGACCAGTCGAGGGGATAGGGAACCTACCAAGACCAAAGAGCCCAAGCCAACCTCATCTGTAAGTGGTGCACCTGCCGATCAACGGACTAGGCTCTGGCGAACATAACAGTGCCCGGTAAGCGGCAATAGACTCGACACCTATTACGTGGAACCAACTATCTAATAGGCGAAGTGTGGGCGTATAATAAGCCTACCCCTTCGGGGAAACAGGCCTGAATGTATGTACTACTTTATTCATACTTGATCTGTATTTGATATGATTTAAAATGTAAATAAGTAAAATATTTTTTTAATCATTTAAATATGTAAGACTTATGCGTAAACTTATTCAATATTTCTGTAAGTGAACAGTAAATTGATTATGTAGAAAAATATGTGTTGTACAATTAAGCTGAAGCTGAAGTCTGAATCGAAATGACTACTTCTCTTGAGCTGAGAGGGGCTGGCACTACTCTAGATCAGTATCACATGGCACCAACTACCAGAACCGGAACTAACCAGAATATTCAACTTACTTACGTATTATTTTTATTTTGTTTCAGGTAAAACTCAAACGAAGTTCAAAATCCTTTACGACAGACGTAAGCGAGAAAAATACGTTTAAAAAAAAACTAGGTTGTGTAATGAGCTCCTAGTTTGTTTGTTTCCAAGGAAATCCAGCGTGGGGCTTTTCAAAAAAGGCGTGAAACGATATGTCAGCTGCGGTGAGCACTTTCCATTAAATGGGCAGCATGTTTAAGTGCCACTAAGTGTTAATAAACTCTGTTTCTGGCCGGTTGTGAATTCATTATTATTTACAATATTTGAACACAATAATTAAATATCAATCCATATATTTTTAAATTTTCTATCGATCAATCTTTACACTACTAACTTCGTTCAACATCATTACACAAAACAGTGCCATCTATGAATCATATTTCGCAACATTTTCTTTTTTATTACCGCGGGCAAAAGTTTTTACCCAAATGTTTTTTTTTAATTACTTTTTCTAAATGACATTTCCATTCACTTATCATCTTTCGTTTAGAGCGAAACACGTGTCGTGTTGAATAGTTTCTCGGTTTTTCGGGAAAATATAGTAGCGCGGGAATTGTTACAAAAATTTGTATTTTTAATCCATCACTTGCTTAAACTGATACTCCTTAAAATACTTAATTGTGGATCAGAAATACTGATTAAGCATTTACTGCAGCAGTGCAGGTATGACCTGGATTCCTCGGTTTGTGAGAGGAGGGCTGTGCCTAGTAGTGGACTTTATGGACCGGGATTATGAAATGAGGTTGTATATTTTTATGAACAATAAACTGTTCTATCCATCTATCACATTACAAGACAAAATCTGACACGTCTCATGTTAATTGCTCGGCCGATCGTATCGCGCGGGCGATTGCCAAAATGTCACTCAGGTTTTGAACTCGAGACCGCTAGGTATTAATAGGTCGACCTCCAATGTTGCCGGCTAGAATGATTTATAGTCTTCTATTAGTTTTACTGTTGTAGTCATTAAAGTTTGGTCTTCTTTTCTTATAAATCTTGTGACACAAGTAGACAGGAGCAAAAACTAAAATTTTGAAGGCATTTTGATATTTTATTTTGTAAATGGCGGGAAGAAACTAACTTTAAAGAGTTTCTTGCTTGATTCTTCTGGGATAAAGCTTCCGCAGGCTGTGAATATGCGCGGTAAATACGGCATGTGCGAGTAAGTTTTTAAGTTGAAGTTTATAAGAGCTTCATTAGGCCAAACTTGAATAAAAGGTTTTGATTTTGGGTTAGAATAGATTTTTTGAAAGACAATGAATAGTTTTCAAATACGTTGCGCTTGTAGCTCCGCGGTGCTCGGTTGCCAAAGCTTACAGAGGTCAGTCCTTGGATGGGTGACCGTTTGTGTGGCATTTGATATCGAGCGCTTTTTTGCTTCGGAAGGCACATCAAGCTGTTGGTCTCGGTTATCCCTAAATGTGGTAGTCGTTAAGCCATGTTAGAGGCCTAGATGGGCGGCTTGAAATATTCTAAAAGCAGGACGCCATACACCTGCCTCCGCCAATCCGCACTGGGTCAGCGTGGTGGAGTATGACCCAATACCCTCACACCTTGGTATGTAAGAGGAGGCTCGTGCTCAGTAATAGGACGTTAATGGGCTGAGTTGATTATGAATAGTTTACGGGCTACTCTGTGACAAGTGACCAATTACAAGTCACAATAAACCGTACCCAAATTACAAAGAATTTACGTCTTTTAATTATCGTTTCAATGAGACCTTTTAAATCTTCAATTTAGATGAGACAATCCCACACCTTAAACAGACATACGACCTCCTTGAGACATAATACATTCTCGTTCCACATACAGCCTATAACACGGTATAAAGTTTACGACGAAGAGAGACGTGAATGGGAATCCTTATTTGTGAAGGGGGGCTCTTAATTAAAAAGTAACGCGAATTTCCCGCCGATTTTAATGTCACGTTGAAACATTTGTTTTAATGTTTTTGGTCTTTAGTTTTAGATAATTTGGTACTTAGTGGCCCTCATTTAGCTTGTTATTTGTAATAGGTGAAAAATAATTATTTAAATTAATCCAATACTTTCGGAGCCTATTAAAATCGAACAGAAAACAAATAATCATATCATATAATGCCGTTTCATACAGGCTGTTCTAATACGAATGACATAAAACAAGATGAAACATGAATATTGTTAATGTTATATTCTTTTGCAGTGTATAGCGTCATAGAAAAATGAAGATTGTGTTTTGAGTATCTAACCAATTGATAATTTAAAAGAGCATAGCCTATGAGTTTCTTGCCAGTTCTTCTTACAAAGCGGTGATTCGGAACTGGCACTTAGATTTGTTGTTGTTTATATTTAATATTGACGTTTTGAAACGTTTTACGACGTTTATTTTGAAAATTTGAAAATTCCTTTTAGGAATATTAGTAATGCTTTGATATATTGTAATGCATTATAAGTTCATTTTGAAAATACAGAGTTAAACCTAATTTATCACTTTTCGTAACAATAAAACATATAAAAAGTAAAAAACAAAAGGTATTTATTAAAAAAGTCACAATGACACTCAAATATCGTCATAAATCCAACTCGGCACTTCAAAAAACAGCGGATATTTCAAAATGGCGTTCATAAGACCAGATAAAGCACGCTGAAAGTGTTCAAATTCATCAAAATTCGCTTTTAAGCATTCTTCTGAGAGTCTTCAACATTTCCTCTCATAAAGGGTGACATCCTTATAATCTTTTGTGGTATACTATCGATAACACTTCAACTAAACATTGCTTCAAAGCAAAATCACCCCTATTTACAATGCAGTAACATATATATTCTCATAGGACGAAATCCACTCATTGTTAGTACCAGATCGAAAAGATAGATGGCGTACGATTCGAGTGGGCATTGTCATATTTTTTATTAACTTTACCAAAAAGTTGAGTGAAAAGAGTTTTAATATTGGCGAGATATTGTGTTCGTGTAAAGAGTGATTAGACGGATTGACAGTAGATTTATTTAAACATCATCATCATCTCAGCCATATGAAGTCCACAGCTGAACATAGGCCTCCCCAATAGATTTCCACATTGAGCGATCCTGAGTCGCCTGCATCCATCGGCTTCCCGCCGCCTTGACCAGATCATCGGTCCATCGCGTGGGAGGCCGTCCTCTATTACGTATGCCGATTACGATTTTTTTTAAATATAAGTGCTTTAAATATAATAAGAATCCAACGAACCTCACCTGCAAGTGGTGCACAGACGAGGCTCTGGCAAATATATAAGTTCTCAGTTAGTGGCGCCTATTGTCACCTATTATGTGCGACCAACTATATAATTGGCATAGTGTGGGCGTATAGTATTCCCCTGCCTACTCCTTCAGGGAAACAGGTGTAAATGTATGTATGTAAGTCATCAATTAGTATTAGAATTGAATAGAATTTAATGGTTTGTTAAAAATAGGTATTTTACATTAAGGTGTTGCATACTAAATATGTGCGCTATGTTTTGTCGTTGAGACATACAAACATTAACAAAGAATATTAGACTAATTATAATTAAAAATTACAGTAATGTCTTATCATCTAGGAACTCATCTACTTGGTAATAACATTTTTCAAGTAGTATTTTACTTAAAGTTTTTTTGAATTCATGCAAGGTCATGCTTTTTATTACATTAGGTATTTTGTTGTAAAAAGAAACTTTTTTTTACTAAAGCAGTATTACATATTACATAATCGGTTCTTATATTGTGTACGTGTTGGATTTTTTCTAGTGCGGGAAAGTTTTTAAAACAGATGTGGATTAGTTTTTACAATTTATTTTGACTATATTGTTATTGTTGGGTGCTATATTGTTCAGATCTTTGTACTTACTTTCAAAAATACTAATATCTTCATTAAAGTGGCAAGCAAGCAATAAAACATTTGAATTTGAAAAGGCAATTTTGGTGGTCATCAATAATAGCAAAAGTTTTCTGCTCGAAATATACCCAAATTTATGTTCACCATAATATGTTATTTTATTTCAAATAAATTAAAAAGCTAATCATTATTTTTCTAGCTTATAGTTTTTAACGACAATAATGAATTTAAAAATCTCTTACAATCACACCAATTATTTAGTTCCAAGATTAGTATCATTAAGAACTAGTGTTATGGATACTAAATAACGAATAAACATTTATACAACACATTGTATTGTCCTGTGTTTTGTACCAAATTAAAAAGTTGGTCTTTTATATTTATTTGCGTACATAAATACTTTTTGGACTTTTCACATTCTTCTTCTTCTTCTTTTAAATAATGGCTTCGTGCGGTTTGCAGATTTAGCCAGTGTCAAGTTAGAGATATATTAATATCATATAAATTATAGTAAATGAGAATGAGTGGTGATAAACATCAGTAAAGATGTGGGACTATACTGAGATCTCACATGGACTTCTTGAGAGAATTTGAAAAGTTATGTTGCACTGTTTAATTTTATTTACCAACACTCATGTACGTTCACAAACACTTAACGGTTAATAAGCCACTGTAATTAAATATATCACAAATTTTAGAAAATAAAACAAAACTGCAGACATGACGCTTCACTTTCCCGCCTAGAAGTCCTTTTCACATTCATAATAGGTTGGGGAAAAAGTCTTTTCGTATTTTTGTATGAAAAGTCAAGACATTTTTTTTAAAGTTTATTTACATTTATTTACAATATATATGTACCGTTTTGTTGAATAACTTTCTGCCATTTTGTGGGCAGAGACATTATCCCGTTACTGTAGAAACTTTGGGACTTCTGATCAAAAAAACGGGACAAATAGTTTTGGCAGTCCTCTCTTGAGGTCAACCTTACAGAATCTAAAGAATTCTGCAGAGACCGAAACAGGTGAAAATCTGAAGGCGCAAGGTCAGGGCTATATGGTGGATGCACTAGGACCTCCCAGTCGAACTCTCTTAATTTTTGCTGAGTGGCTAAAGATGTGTGTGGTCTAGCGTTATCGTGATGAAAGACCACACCCTTCCTGTTGATCAATTCCGGCCGTTTTCTCTCGACTGCTTCCTTTAATCTCATCAGTTGCTGGCAGTAAAGATCAGAATCGATGGTTTTGCCGGGCGGTAAAAGCTTATAATAAACAATGCCCTTCCAATCCCACCATACACACAGCATCACCTTATTTCGTGTTAGGCCAGGTTTGGCCACAGTCTGTGAAGCCTGGCCAACTTTCGACCACGACCTTTTTCGCACGTTCTTGTCGTACGTGATCCACTTTTCATCGCCAGTTATCAATCTCTTCAAAAACGGCTCGGTTTCATTACGTCTCAATAATGAATCGCAAATGAGTACACGGTTCATTAAGTTTCTTTGAGTGAGCTCGTGTGGCACCCAAATATCGAGCTTTTTTGTATAACCAGCTTTCTTCAAATGGGTCAAAACTGTTTTGTGTTCAATTCCCAGTTCTTCAGCTACATCGTAACTACTAATATGCCGATCTTGCTCCACTCTTTCAAAAATGGCGTCCATTTTATTCGTAACAGGGCGACCAGAGCGAGGTGCATCTTTAACATCAAAATTTCCAGACTGAAAACGTTTGAACCAAATTTGTGCTACTTTTACTGACACTGCATCAGGTCCATAAACATCACAAATTTTTTTCACTGCTTGAGTTGCATTTTTGCCTTTTTTATAATAAAATGTTAAAATGTATCGAATTTCTTCATTAGATTCACTCATTTTTAGGGAGAGAAAAACAAATGAAAAATAGCGGGAAACAACTTTTTTAAATTTTTATCTTTTCTTTATAATGGAACCTTTTTAATGTTACCAAAACCAGCCAGACACAAATAGAACAGTCAAAAAAATTTTATAATAAGTTTATACCTACGTTATGCGAAAAGACTTTTTCCCCGACCTAATATGTAATATATTCCGGATCAATGTCAAAAAAATTAAAAAACAAATCTTTCTCTTATAATGTTGGTAAGATTAGTAGCGTTTCTGCGTTTAGTTTTTGCTTAAATTGTTACATTTTAAGTTCTCACGTATTTAATGTCACGGTGAATGAACATCATCAATAATCCATTGGTTTTGTAATAAAGTTACTTTCTATACTTAAAATTATTTAAATTGTTTTATTATATAAAAGATACTTGTAGAAATAAAAGAAAATAAAAATGTTAAAAACGAAATACCATGCGCTACGACCGCCTACGACGACTGCTACGCCGTAGCAGCTGCTACGGTCTCTGCTACGAATTTAGCTGTATTTTTTTTTTGTCACGGACTCATGCAATTTGAGTATTTGTCAATGTCTAATAATTTGCATTATAGATCAACATTACGCAGCGATTTTGACATTTTTCATTTTTAATCGCAGTCAAGTCAAAATCCTATCCGTAAAATAGTGGAGATTTTATTGTAGTTTTGGAATCAACACAGAAAACCACATTTATTCATATAATCACGCCTGTTCCCCCGAAGGGGTAGGCAGAGGCATAATATACGCCCACACTTCGCCAATTGTGTTGTTGGTCCCACGTAATAGGTGGCGAGCCTATTACCGCTTACCGGGCGCTTCTATGTTCGCCAGAGCCTCGTCCGTTGATCGGCAGGTGCACCACTTGCAGGTGAGGTTGGAATGGGCTATAAAAAAAAATTTAAAAATTGAAATGTTTATTCGATCTCAAATGTTTTGGTTCACAATATTATAAAGCAGCCCCGGTAAGTTACTACTTGTGTTGGGGCTACCTTGCTTCTTCCCATTGTAACAATTTAGCTCTTCTGATCTGTATAAATTCCCTATATATCCATATTTTCACGAAAAATAACTTTTTATTAATATTTAGGGCGCCACTGACGTGAACTTTCAAAATCAATACAACAATTCATTAGTTCATTTTGTCGCCACCAAACTTGCAACGTACCTCCTTGCTTGCATCGAGTTAGTTAGTTTTGAATTTCGAACGTGGCACAGCTCTGACCCAAATATATACTATTTCGAGGAATTCTATTTTGAACTTTGTGCCGAATGAAATAGAGACGGGTATCGATTGGTCGTGTAGTATGATATGTTTACGCCTATTTCGTTGAGAAACCTCTGTAGTGTAATCCGGTGAAGCCATAGTAAATATAGAGCTATAGAGTGGCAGTCTATTGAAATTGTATTCGAACTTTTTACATCATAAGATGAAGTATGTTATTTATAATCATTATCAAATGAGGGCGTTAAATATGCCTCTGCCTATACCTTCGAGGAAACAGGCGTGATTTTATGTGTGCATGTATATGTAAATTCTATATTTTCTACCATTACCATTCTATAGTTTTACCAAATGATAATGTTTCCTTCTGGTTTGCGGAGGTCAGACGGCAGTCGCGTTATGTAATAACTGAAATTTAGCCAAATCTGATTAGACCAGTAAGCAGACCCTGGGCACTAAGCTTAAGTCCAGGGTATCCAGGATAATGCTAGGATATGATGATAAAATTCCATATTCTGTACGTACTCCAGGTTAGAATAAAATAGGATTCATTTATTTGTGAAATACATAAGTTACAATAATTGATTGATGTATTACTTTATTTTCACTTTCTACAAGGTACATAAATACAAAATGACAAATAAACGATTAAAATGACATTTAAAAAACGCATCTGTCCTCTTTTCCCCATTAATGCTCTGTTCTTTTCCAGCCACAATTAAAACCATAACGTTCCATTTTTAATTCGCGCGCGTACGTAATGGCGTCCTAACGTTCCACGTGCATTTTGGCGGCAAATGTTGCATAATGTATTTCATGACATATCTTGTAATGGCCGCCGTTGAGGACGTAGTGTGTGTGACATTGACATACGACTACGGTAATTGTTATTTGGGTTTTGACCTTAGAGTGTCATGGCGATAAACACATAACCGCGTGACTTGACATTTGGAGTTTTGGCGCCATTGCTGATAAAAACACAGCGCAGTATTATTTTATTTTCCGAAACTAGTATAAATTTGAATTTATCTCTGTAAATTTAGTGGATTTTTGGACATAACTGCTTTGGCAATGTGCACAATTGTAGCTGTGGTTTTACGTGTCTAGAAGCCTTTAGTAAAGTTTATAAAAGAAAAAAAAGATAAACAAACACTCTTCCTATTTAAAATGTTAACATTTAAGTCACCTCTACCTACCAGGATTGCATAACAAAGAAGCGTCATGCAACACGATATGTTATACAAATGTAACTCGAACCTCCTGGCGAGGTCTGAGCGCCTGGTACATCGCGGTCAAGACAACCGGTTGAAACCGCACGCGCTACTTTAAGTATTTGTTACCTACGCCAATTTTTTATTTAAACTAATGTAGTCGATTGCTAAAAACTGTTTTTGCCCCACATTACCTTATAATATGGGTTAGGGTGTCATCATCATCATCTCAGCCCATTAACGTCCCACTACTGAGCACGAGCCTCTTCTCACATATCAAGGTGCGAGGGTATTGGGTCATACTCCACCACGCTGACCCAGTGCGGATTGGCGGAGGCAGGTGTATGGCGTCCTGCTGTTAAAATTTATCAAGCCGCCCATTAGGCCTCTAAAATGGCTTAACGACTACCACATTTAGTGATAACCGGGACCAACGGCTTAGCGTGCCTTTCGAAGCACGGAAGCGCTCGATATCAAATGCCACACAAACGGTCACCCATCCAAGGACTGACTTCTGTAAACTCTGCTGTACTTCGGTGATCGTTTCCGACCACCTCGCACCGCAGAGCTATGAGCGCTTGTATTTAGGTGTATTCGGTTATAAATTACGTTTATTAAACATGCATAATCTCTCAACCATAAATTCAATTTACATAGACAGAAGCTATATTGAACAATATACAAAACAACCTTACAAAAAATACCAATACAAAACTATCTACCTAGTTACTGGTGAAATATGCGGACTGTATTATATTTAAAGACCACTTATGTACCATATTTCATGTGAAATAAAAAGTCTTTGTCTTTACCATTTTAAAAGGGTATACATATTACAATATCAGAAAACATAATGCCTATACTTAAAATGCGTGAGCCATTCCTTTAGTCGCCTTCTACAACACGTAGGTCTAGAAATATGGTGGTAGAACTCTTTGTAGGTGCTGTTGACATTTCAATAACAAAATATGTAAAAAATTGTGCGTTATCGTACTGCATTATCCGCATAGGCACTGCATTTGATATGAGTCAGAGTTCAGCAACCTGAGACGCCATGTTTTATTTCAAACGCGCAATTGCTACGAAATTTGAATTTTTAGGTTCCAATTTTGTTTCTTTTCATTGCTCACTTGAGTTTATGGCAAAGGATTAACTTTTACGATTCCTAGATGGCTCTAGCTAATTATTAAGTCTACGGTAGTACAGTTTTAAAAATATAGATCCTTTTCTGCTGTCACATTTTTTCGATTTTACTTAAAGTAGTTTGATAATCATTCTTATAATTTGTGAATTTAACTTTGTTTCGACATTTAAGCAGTGATAGCATAATGGCGAGAACTATAGACCTCTAATTCAGAGGGTCTCAGAAATTACCATACTTCTACTACTTAAATTCAATTTTGGAACAAAAATATTCTTTATAATTCTTATTCTACAACTTTAAATAACAAAAATTACCACATAATTTATATTTGATACCCTTCCGCTATAACAAAAAACTCAACACCCTACCGCTTATAAACTGATAATTAATAACAGCGCCATCTGTGAACGCTTGAAGACGTTAAGCTAAGCGTCTAACCTCAAAATAATTACTTGGCAAACTTTGCCGCCATATTTTTTTTCACACGCAAAAACCTATTCTCAAGCTGTCTTAAGGATTTACATAAAATACGTTGTTCTTGATATTCTATTTATACAGGGTGTGAAAAGTGTGAGATCAAACCCGATAGCAACGTATTCTGCCCAGCATTAACATAATTTATTTCTTTAATATTATTTTTGGGAAACCAATAGCGTTAAAGTTATTAAAAGTCAAAGTCTTTAAAAAAATGTTTGACAGACGTTTATAACAACAAATTATAAGCGTTATATCTTAATTTCAGAGTCAGACACAGAGAGACGCGAGCTGTTGCTATTACATCGTCAGTCTAATATTTAAACTGCTTATGTCCTTTTGAGAAAACTTTATAGCAAGAAAATACTGTTTATTTTTCATAGTACACTTACATACATAATGTCACGCCTCTTTCCCGTAGCGGTAGGCAGAGATCACATCCTTGCACTTGCTATGATCTTGGCACACACTCTTAGCTTCATTCACACTCATTAACCTCCTCATACACGCCCTTCGGTTTAGGCTTACTTTTGACCTGCCCTTTCTCTAAAATTTTCTGAATTTGTTCATGGAAGGTCACGTACACATACATAAAATCACGTCTGTTTCCCTGAAGGGGTAGGCAGAGACATATTATACGCCCACACTTCGCCAATTGTGTTGTTGGTCCCACGTAATAGGTGACGGGCCTATTGCCGCTTACCGGGCACTTCTATGTTTGCCAGAACCTCGTCTGTTAGTCGGCAGGTGCACCACTTGCAGGTGAGGTTGGCTTGGGCTCCAAAGATGATGATAGGATCCCTACACACCCTTATACTACACTACTCATAATTTTTAATAGTTCGGGGTTTACCGTTTAATTGAATTAGGTGTTATTCCAAATCGTTCCTAACTAAATAAATATTAATTTGTAAGACTTAAGAGATATTCGAAACTTTACACTATATGGCTTAAAAAGTCAAATTTGTATTTTTTGGAGTTACGCAGTTTGAAAGTAGACTGTCTTACTTCACACTGGCTAAATGTGCGGAACGACGCCAATATTTAAAAGAAAAAAAAAAGAAAAAAGTAAACTGACGAAATACGCATTTTTTTATTTAGTAAAAAAATTTAATCGTTACCCAACAATATTTTTAAATTATGTGCCTTATGTAATATAATGTAAAATGCAATAAATGATTTGATATATCATAAGAAATGTAGAATACGCCTTTGGTTTTGATCAGGAACTTTTTACAGGCTTGGATATAAACTTGTGCCGCGATACAGCCCAGGTAATAAACTAACCAGGTTCCTATCGGCATAAAGTGGGATTTGGAGGCGGTATGAGCGCGTATCTTTGCCTCGGTAGATGGGACACAGAAAAAATATTTACAAGGTTTTATTCCGCGCGTGCCGTCGCAGATTTGTTTGGGAAAGAGAAATAATATATTTTGTAGGACAAGCTTATTTATTTCGAGCTTCATATTGAATAGTTTGTTATTATTAAAAGGAAGCTGATACATTTTGAAATATTGAGCATTTTTTTTAAAAGGAGTTATTAATTCGAGTGGTTAGCATCCTTGCATAACTTGGCTGTATATATTACATTTTAAGTAAATATAGTAATTTATGTCGTGTTGGAACCAAAACTCCATAGACGCCTTTTTATTTTTATAAATAATAGCTTCGTGCGTTTCGCACTTTTAGCCAACGTCAAGTTATAGCTATGTTAATAATAGTTAAAACAAAATAAATGAAAATGAATGGTGATAAAGATAAATAAGATGCCCTCCCCTAAACCCCTTGAGTACTCAGTAAAGATGTTGGACTAATTTGGCAGTCAATAATCCACCGTTATTTCATTAATGTTTGAAATATAACAAATTTTAGAAAATAAATTCCAAGAAGTCCTTGAACTATTTTACTGGGGTAAGACTTTGGAACTTGATTCGTCTATGACAGACTTAACTTGTCTTTGGCAGTGCCTAAATGACGAAAACGCTGTATTTATACAATTACATATCTGGATTTATTAGATTATTTGATACTAGTTCATAGTCTATAGCTAAAAACAAAAAATAATCTTACAATGTCACCAATTATTTAGTTTGGTTTCAATACAAAATAAGTATCATTAAGGACTTGTGTTATATATATAAAAAAACGATACATATAAATGTTTTGTAAATAGGTACATACTTAACACGATGAACACCATCGGTCCTACATCAAATATTATTTACAACTTTAATTTCCAATATTATTATGTGTAAAGGGATCCTACCAAGATCCAAGGAGCCCAAGACGACCTCACCTGCAAGTGGTGCACCTGCCGACCAACGGACGAGGCTCTAGCGAACATAACAGTGCCCGGAAAGCGGCAATAGACTCGCCACCTATTACGTGGGACCAACTATATAATTGGCGAAGTGTGGGCGTAATATATGCCTCTGCCTACCCCTTCGGGAGACAAGCGTGATTGCATGAATGTATGTAAAAATTGTGTACTGTTATTTTTTCTGTTCTTTGTTTTTATGTATTTATGTCTTCATAAAAAAAAATTCATGTCAGTACGTTTGGCTGTTAACGACTTGAAATACTTAGGATTTCTCCTAAGGCCGAATCGAACCCACGACCTAGTAAACGAAAGGCATACATATCTATCGTGAAAACAATCGGGGCATAATATTTTAAACGTAATTACCTAATTGAAAAAATTACAAAGAAGGTTATGTCGAAAAAGTTCTATTGTCAAGCAAAGATGGCGGCCTTGCACGAAACACAAAATGGTGCAATGGTGGTTCTGAGACACGAAGGGTAGAGATATCTCCTTGTTTTCAGCATTATTGATTGTTAGCTGAAAAAGCGTGCACGGGTAGACATTTTTTATTACGATACGTTTTTTATTTGTATTACTGTATTACTATTTCATTAATTTTATGAAAACACAAATTACATATTACTAAATCTTTTGAATACATTCATCATTTTATCAGCCGCATAAAGTCCACTGCTGAACATTAGCCTCCCCAATAGATTACATTCTATTGGTGGTATTTGCCCATAATCCCCACGCTGGGAGGCGGGTTGGTGATCGCAGTTCCAGCCAGTACGCAGGATGACGCTGCTGCCCATCATCCGGTAGGATTTCTCTTCGTCGACTCTTACGACTCCCCGTGAGATGAGAGAGGGTTGCACTATTCTAGGCCGATACCAAACGGCAACTAAATACTGAATACATTATGTAGTTATTTTTTTAATAAATAAAAATGTTTTTCCAAAATGTATTTACCTACGGTAATAACTTACGAACGACTGCATCAAATGGGATATTTTTGTTTATTGTGTTCAATATTGTTAGTACAAAGTTTGTGAATAAAAAATTGGTTGCCTGTAAAGTCGGTATACGGGCGAAAGTTTTACGTGACAACGACTTTGAGCGGTAAAATAATTTGAATGTGAATATTCATTCGTATAGTAGGAAAAAGGATGAAATAATAGTAACAATTTAAAACATTTATTTATACAAAGAATTATATTTGAGAATTATAACCATGCCCGAGTGGAAGGGACGCGTGCCTCTCACTCGCTCTCATTGTGAGCGCATAACGTGAGCGGAGCGTAACGCAGTTTCTTGAAGTGTCACCCGGCAAACCAATTTATAAGACGTTGTCACGTCAAAATAATTTTAAATGTGTTATTATGAAAAAAATTACATCTATGGAGCAACAAGCTCGTCTAGGCGTTTCGTTTAAGAGTCATAAACATTTATTAACATCTTAGTCGAGTCGTTTTAAAGTTACACTCTGGTAAAATAGTAAAGAATATACAAGAGTTTTAATGGATTTTAGGAATCCTCACGAAAGATCACAATTCAGTGCAATACACCACTTTTCTACACTTGTGTACGTTTTCGAAGAAGCTATGTCTAAATATCAACTATATTTACACAAAAAAACTCGAATTTACACTAGTTTTGAAAATAAAATAATGCCGCGATTGTTTTTTTCGCGTTGGCGCCAAAAAAACGAACGCGCCATATTGTTATAAAATAGCTGTCATAAATCTGACATTTATTCCTATATCCATTGTAAAATTAAACAATTTCATTTCCTAGTCAGTTTACGCCAAACAAGTTTATATTACTGTAAACAGTACATTAACCAAAATGATTTCAAAATGGCTGACTATCGCGCGTTATTCGGCCGAACTCGTGAAATCGCGGATGCTACGGTCGTGTAATGGATGCCAATGACGATTTATGGATGCTTATCGATATCTATTAATCGATTATGTTTGTTGTTCAATCGGCTGACATTTTGAATTTTGAGTGGTCATTACAACCTATTAAGACATTTATAAGTATTGTAAAATTACTGAAATTCAGCCAAAATCTGGGACCGTACCAGGGTGCTGGTTATCAATTATTAGAAAAAATGGATTTCAAATGCAAAACATTAAGCATTTATTCAATTAGTCGCTTCACTATTTTGTCTATTGGTGTGTCACGGATTGAAGGTCATGAATAATCTGTGGCTTTCGGCAGACTCCCTGGCAAGGATTGATGAACCTCAGAGAATTTAGATCTAGATGAAATAGCTGAAATTCATCGAACTAGGCGGTAGGGTCCTTGGTTACACCAGTGACTAGATCCTGGGTCCTGAGCTGAAGTATAGGGAACTGGCATAATGCTAGGATATAATACGATAAGTATTGTAAAACAGTTTTTTGTTGATAAAGAAAACAGCTTTTTTTTTCTTTTAAATAATGGCTTCGTGCGTCTAGCACATTTAGCCAGTGTCAAGTAAGTGATATATGAATAATATATAATTCATAGTAAATGAGAATGTGGTAAAAGATACCCTCCCCTAAACCCCTTGAGTCCTCAGTAAAGATGTGGGACTATACTGAGATCTCTTATGGACTCCTTGAGAGAATATGAAAAGTGATGTTGCACTGCTTTGTTTGATTTACCAACACTTATGTATATTCACAAGCACTTAACAGATAATAATCCACCGTTATTACACATTAATGTTAGAAAGATCACAAATTCTAGAAAATAAAACAAAACTGCAGACATGACGCTTCACTTTTCCAAAACAGCTTTATAGAGCCAAACTTAAATTTAAAAAAAACTGAAATGAAGACTCCTTGGTAGGAAACTTTAAGAAATAATGAGTGTGAATGAAGCAAAGAGTGTGTGCCAAGATCGTAGCAAGTGGAAGGATGTGATTTCTGCCTACCGCTACGGGAAAGAGGCGTGACATTATGTATGTATGTATGTTGGTAGGAAACAAAAAAAGGATGGAACGACCTGCAAGATGGACGAACGAACGCATTTGGCCACGTGGGAAGCTAAAAGGGGTTAAGATAGTTAAATGTGTATGTGTAAAAACCAAAATAGATGTTTTAGTGGTTCATCTAATCTTGAATCACAAACTTTATAAGATATTACTATCTTCTCTTAACATTTTTGCTATTAATATTTTGAGAGCTGAAATAAAATAAAATAGTTAATGCTTAATTTAACTAAGGCAAGTAAATTAGTTGCTTAATTCTTGCACTTTAGTTATAAAACACATAAGAATAAATGTTTTTATATAGTATCATTTTATTTCATTATAAATGTAAAACTAATGTTTTTATAATTTGTTGGCCTTATGAAAGTGATATTGTTGTTGTTTATAAATCCAAAAGTCTAGTTAGTATAGTTTAGTCTCACAAAAAATGTTACATACATACATACTATCACACCTGATTCCCCGAAAGGGTAGGCAGAGGCAAATAATTTACGCCCACATTTCGCCAAATGTATTTTAGGTCCCACGTAATAGGTGCCAAGCCTATTGCCGCTTACCGGGCACTGTTACGCTCGCCAGAACCTCGTCCGTTGATCGGCAGGTGCACCACTTGCAGGTGAGGTTGGCTTGGGCTCCTTAGGTCTTAGGAACCCCATACACTCAAAAGGTTACAATATTATTTTTACCTAAATATACATTACTATAAAAACTAATTACATTGAAAAACATTTTTTTTTTTAACAAATTTATTAATATCTGATTGAGGCAACATTCATTTCCATTACTACATTGTAAGCTGATTATATTTACCGTGTGGAAGCTATAGACTTTCAATATTCAAAAGTATGTAATACAAGAATTCTCCCAAAAGATCAATCAACGAAAACCAACAGTAATCTTGTCCGCGACTAATGAAGTATAAACAGCGTCGTAAATAGTCGTCAGGGAGATGTAAAGGGCCTTGAGAGGTCGACAGAGGGATGGGATTCCCGCAACTTGTCGGAACTTCCCGCATCTTTCCGTCAGTGCCAAAGAAAAGCGGGAAAATTGGAATCAATTAGGTGTAGCTCACCGCTCACTCGTTGGTTTTTATTTATGTTAAGGACTTACTCAATTAAAGCTTTTGCTATTGTCAAATTATGTGATAAATACTTTACATTAAGAATAAGAATGCTTTCGGACTTCTTGGCGGGAAAGTGAAGCGTCAAGTCTGCAGTTTTGTTTAATTTTCTAAAATTTGTGATATTTCTAACATTAATGTGTAATAACGGTGGATTATTAAGTGTTTTAACATGAGTGTTGGTAAATCAAACAAAGCAGTGCAACATCACTTTTCAAATTCTCTCAAGAAGTCCATGTGATCTCAGTATAGTCCCACATCTTTACTGAGGACTCAAGGGGCTTGGGGGAGGGCATCTCATTTATCATCTTTATCACCACTCATTCTCATTTACTTTGTTTTAATTATTATTAATATAGCTATAACTTGACACTTGCTAAATGTGCAAAACGCACGAAGCCATTATTTAAAAGAAGAAAAAAACAAAGAATAAGTCATTTATTGTCAAAAACTATTTTTATAATTTCAGCCAGTTGTTTAACGTATTGAATATAGGATTAACCACCGACCTAAAATCTGGACATACAATAATACATGATTATATATTATTTTCCATACAATGGTTTAAATGTTGCTGGTATAACCTAATTTTTCATTTTAATAATCACATTATCCTGTTATATAAAAGCGTTAATAAAAAAATAGTACAATAATAAGTTATTTAAATAAGATGTCGATTTAATAAAAAATAAAAGTCCATAACTTAATCTAACTAACTTATGAGATACAAACTTAAAAAACCTATTCTTTTGAAACATTTACATATATATAATAATTTGATAATTTTTTAAATAAGAATTAAGAGATTATGTTTGAATATTATATCGATATATTTTGTTAAGTATTACTAATTAAATATGGATAAGCTCATAGATTATGTGAATTCAGAATTATTTACAAGAACAGGCTGCACACGACGGAAACTTTTACATTCTGCTGTCAAACTCTATAGCACGATTCACTCACGTGTAGCGTTATCTATTGGCGATCCAATGAACTAATTTGACAGAACAAGGTTATTTGTCAAGTTTTAATGACACTTAAGCTACATATTTAATGAATATATCGCTGGTTAAATGCCAAAGGGCCACATGACGAAAAAACAAAATTTTACAGGAGAGCCCATCAAAGTTTTTACCCTGATATTTTCACTATTTTTACGAATCTATAAGTGCATCTACATCTATGTTTTATATATCATTCGACGCGTATTTTAAAGCTGTATTCATTTATTACTAAGGAATTTCAGCAGCTTCTATCTAAAAAAGTATAATATCACATAAGTCTCGCTCTGAAATTGGTCACCAAATCACGGAATGCGAAAGAGGCGGCGTCTGATTAGTCCATTATTGGCGCTACAATCATGGGTGTCTTTCTCGAGTATAAAAGTTTCAATGATTTAGATACCATTTATGAATTAAAAAGAGTTTTTTTTTCTGGCTTGTGGCTCTTTTGCATCAGATGTTACTAAATGATTTACTAGATATATACCAGGCTTTGGACATATTTTTGTAGGATTTACTCTCAAATTACACTGGTGAATAATAACATGTCCTGAGAATAGCCTCAATATGACTGCCCAAATCTTTTATCCAGCTCCGTCGCCACAATCAATACCCCCCAGACGGCCCGGCGCCGAGATGTGAATACATTTCTATTACACACGAGGGATTCGCTGACACAAAGAATCTTTCGCTAGACAATCTCAAAGATTTGAGCACCCTTAGTCTGAATTTTAATACGGCATAATTTAAATCCATTGTAAGCAAGTGATAGTTTATATAATTACTTTGGTACACTTGCCGCGCAATTGTTATTTCCAGAAAAATCGAGAAACAATTTAACACGACACGTGTTTTTCCTCAAACAGGGCGTCTTCAGGTAACAAATCAGACAGTCTAAGAACAACGATGTCTTCACGAGTATTCTCATTTTAATAGTGAGCGTTTATATATATATTCTTTATTGTGCAATAACAAAAAAAGCCTTGCGTGAAAAAGACGAAGTACAAAGGTGGACTTTTTTCTAAAAGAAATCTCTTCCAGTCAACCTTAACTGAAGTGGGAGATCTATCTAGTTAGCGGACATTAATATCACACGAATATCGAATTTCCATTTTGTGTTTAAATGTTTGACGAATCTAAATGATCATGTTGATCTTAAAGACAATAAAGTACATATATTTTATTTTATTTATTTTATCTCCATTACTTTACTGCATGACTTTCACTTGACTAGACTATACTTGACTTTTAATGTGACTAAATGATGAATACTACTAAATGATGATAATTTTTGTAATATTTTATTTTTATTACATTATTAATCATAATATTGATATACATGTATGCAAGTATAACATATTGTATTTCCTTTTTTAACATAGTCAATTCACAATTGCTAGGGTTGGCTGGTAGAGATCTCTTCTAGAGATAAGTCCACCTTTGTACTTTTAGTTTTTACATACCTACCTTTTGTTATTTCTTTATGTTATTTGTGCAATAAAAGATTATTATTGTTATAACTAATTTTTTTTAATTACTTGACACTGGCAAATAATATAAGCAAGTGAGATGGGCTGGCTGACAGATTCCCCGATACGAGTCACCGACAGACTGACAAATCTTGTGAAACATACACACCAGACAGATAACTGACAAACCTTGACAAATTCTGACAAAGAATCCATTTTGCTTTTATTTCTTGATTATGCTACCGCTTACATCTCTTTCATTGTATTAAAAAAAATACCGAATACCCATTTTGTTTATAAAAATTTGAAGAAACTAAATGATCTTGTTGATCTTAAAGACAATAAAGTATATTATAACTAAAGAAAAATAAAATCCGAATTCGCGTTATAAAGAGTTCACTGAGTTCATTCCCAAACAACCTTAGATGACCGTTTGTCTGGCATTTAATATTGAGCGCCTCCTGGCTTGGGAAGGCTGGTTCAGCTGGTCCCTCATTATAGTTGTGATGCGTGAGAGGTCTCATTGGTTGGCTTGAAAATTTATAACAGCAGGACGCCACTCCTGCCTCCGCGTATCCACCCTGGGTACTTTTGACGAAGTTAGACCTACCGCTCAGAAAATTTTGGAGAAAGGGCATGTATGAGAAGGTTAATAAGTGTGAATGAAGCTAAGGGTGTGTGCCAAGATCGTAGCAAGTGTAAGGATGTGATCTCTGCCTACCGCTACGTGACATTATGTATGTATGTATGTCCTTATGGTATGCCCTGAATCCATCTCATCTTACTTCATGGCCATGAGATGTGGTCAATCAAGGAACTAGGAGTTAATAGGCATCTAGCGACATCGTAAAAGCGATGAATGAAACGTACAGATGAATGAAATCCTAAAATCAAGTTAAAATAAAAACAAATAAATAAAACAAAACTGCAGACATGACGCTTCACTTTCCCGCCAAGAGGTAAATTTGTCTTTTTTCGCGATGGCGCCTAAGCTCCATTGCGACAATCAATTACCGGTCATAATCGACATTGACACCTCGTTCTAGATAGTTTATGACGAACACAGATTGTTAATATCACCGCAGAGTATATAATGGGTAGAGCTAGTCTAATGTCTATGCTAAACCTCAAAGTGTTTACGACGGCGCGTGACTCCGCACCCGCTGCACTGATATGATCGCGTCGCAGGCCGGGAAACACAGCCGCTTGATAATATCGTACATTAGATATTGTGTCTGTTTGTTTGTCTATTAGATTTCTATTATGCGATAGAGCGTATGTTCTTTTGCTCATTTGTTATTCTTATTCAATTTAGTGTGTTGTAAAAATTAAATGCTGTTTCTGTATGGGTAAATATCTGTCTCATAAGAAATGATCACAGAAGTAGAGTTCACGGAGGTCAGGGCTTTGATGGATGACCGTTTAATTTATTGATATAGGCGTTACTTTGCAGAAATTAATTGTAAATGAATTGACTGTCGTTTCAGCGTTGGTCGTGAAGACATCGTTGTTTTGAGGCTAGGCTAGAGGGCGAAACACGTGTCGTGTTGAATAGTTTTTCGATTTTTCAGGAAATTATAGTAGCGCGGGAATTGTTACAAAGGGTGACCGTTTGTTTGGCATTTAATAATAAATGCTTCCGTGTTTCGGAAGGCACGTTAAGCCGTTGATTCCAGATTGCACAGTCGTGTGAAACTTAAGCCACAAGGGCTTGAAAACTTCTAACCGCAAGAAGCCACACATCTGCTTCCGCCAATTCACCCTCAGTCGGTGGAGTTTTAAAAAACAAGCACGTGTCAGAAGGTTTTATTAAATTACAACATAAATAAACTACAAGCAACGACAACAAATGTTGTAATTGGTCGTAAAAACGCAGAGCACTGTAACGTAAAGGAAAATTAACAGAAGTACAGTTAAAGTTGCCAACAGCAGTTACACTCGGGACTTTAATGGGCTGACATGATGTAGCCTTGCACTTTTAAAGACCATTGTCCTATTAAAACGTGGTTAAAAAAGTACTGAACTAATGTCAACAGACAGAAACGACACTATTTTTTACGTAGTATTGATTTTATGTTTTACAAACATTGTTATTTAGGTTTTGGCCAAAATTCAAAATTCAGAGTAATTTATTCAAGTTTGGCTCAACAGAGCTCTTATGAATGTCATACTTATAAACTAACGCGCCCATTCACTGCGGGCGGGAGCTTGATCGCAAAAGAACGGGCAAGAAAATCGTCAAGGTTGGTTTTTTCTCCCGCCAGTTACAAATTTACTTAAACTAAAAACATAGTTTACAATTTTAAAAAATCCGGCCTGGAATAGTGCCCCCCCCCTCTCATCTCACGGGGAGTCGTAAGATTCGACGACGACAGATGATGATGACAAGACGCGTCACTTTCCCGCCAAGAAGGCTTTAGGCCATTTTTTATAACAATTTTGTAATCTATTTTATCGAGAATCAAGTATTTTAGAGACTGCTAGACCCAGCTGTTCGAAGATATTTTAAAGCCTAAATATACATTTATTTTTATTATTTTTCATTGTCAGTTTGTGAGACACTGGTTTTTATATTGGAATAAGATTTTATATGGAATTTATTGAATAAAGATAATAAAAATATTAGGAAACTACAAAATTGCCGACCCGTATATTTTATACATTCTCTTGTATAACTTTTCTCCTACATAAAACTACTTAAAATGGAAGCAAATTTATATCACCTGGCTTGGGAAAATGCATATAGAATATGTTAAACGCCCCGTACGTGTACCGTCCATTAGATTTTAGGAAAAACCGGGATATTTTATAGCCATTGGCCGTTTAGGGCCAGGTGGTGGTAATGTGAAAAATATTCTAATAGATGGCGCGACGGTCGCCATCGTCATTAATCTAATCACGCACACGTGCTCTGCGATTTGGCGATGTCATTAAATTTTGACGTTTGAGGCTGTATGTGCCAGTGATTGATTTTATTATTCAATTGATTAATTGATATTTATCGAAATTGTTTATTTTACTATAATTGACGACCGATATGGCGTGGAGGTCAGTATACCTGCACTTCACTCCAGAGGGCGTGGGTTCAATTCACACACGGGACAAATCTTTGTGTGCATAAACATGAATCCCACAAATACCTTTGATCAATACGTATACAAATACAGGTTAAATCTAAGGTACCAATAACACACTAGACATCTGTTTCTGGACTAGATAAATAAATATCTGTATTCCGCTTCTGCTTGCTACTTCTTAACCATTGATATTTTTTGGGACCTTATTAATCTTATGACATCTTATTTCATCATCATATGCTGCATTATCCCGGTGGCCCTTAGCAACCCAGATGGATACATAATTCTATGGTTAAACCAGCTGTCAGGATTTTAGAAGGCCCTGACTTCCTAATAACGACTGTTGTAGATGTTCATGACAGCCGGGGCCAACGGCTTAACGTGCTTTCCGAGACACGGAGGAGCCATCAATAATTGCGAAGGTCACGACATCTTATTTTATATTTCTTTATTTATAACATAACATACATACATAAATTCACGCTGTTTGCCCCGAAGGGGTAGGCAGAGGCATATTATACGCCCACACTTTGCCAATTAAATATAGTTGGTCCCACGTAATAGGTGGCGAGCCTATTGTAACTTACCGGGCACTGATATACATTATAGTGAATGAGAATGAGTGGTAATATTGATGATAAATGGTAAATGACATGCCCTCCCCCTAAACCCCTAGAGTCCTCAGTAAAGATGTGGGACTATACTGAGATACATTTACCAACACTCATGTAGGTACGTTCACAAACACTTAACGGTTAATAATCCAGCGTTATTTATTACACATTAATGTTCGAAATATCACAAATTTCAAAAAATGAAACAAAACTAGTCATGGCGCTTTACTTTCCCGCCAAAAAATAATAACATAACATAGAATACATAAACTAGGGCGCTTATTATAAAACCTAAAGTTAAACCAGGTTTAAAACGAGTGCTGTCACCGTCTCCATTTTATCAAATGACAGTGTTAGTGTAGGCACTAAAACCATAGTCAATTTCATAAACCCACAATGAATGTATGACTAAAAATCAATTACGCAACGCAGCCATTAATAATTAATTAATACCAGAAGGGTCTGCTGTCCCTTTAGGTATCCGTCAGGAGCAGACGCTGGTCATCCATCACGCTTTGTAAGTACCTTCATGTCAGGATATAACTCGGGCATGTGTACGACGGGTACATATGTAAATTACGAACTATTACGGCGTTACTTTGCGGAAATCCATTGTAAGCAAGTAATGGATTAAAAATTTCTTACTCTCGTTTCAGCGTTGGTCGTGAAGACATCGTTGTTCTGAGGCTCCTATCTTACCTGAAGATGCCCTGTGTAAGGGCGAAACACGTGTCGTGTTGAATAGTTTCTCGATTTCTCGGGAAATTATAGTAGCGCGGGAATTGTTACAAAGATATTTTTAATCCATCACTTATTAAGATGATATTGTAATAGTGTATTGAAACACGAGGTTAACTTACTATAACTATTTAAAAGTGATCTATATAGCTCTAGTAAAGTTCACTTTTAGCACCCAGAAATTACAAATGGTGATTTCATAATTTAACTAAGATTCGGCTAAAGTATTTTTTTTCTTTTAAATAATGGATTCGTGCGTTTAGCACATTAAGCTAATGTCAATGAAGAGATATATTAATAACATATAAATCATAGTAAATGAGAATGAGTGGTGATAAAGATGATAAATGGTAAATGAGATGCCCTCCCCCTAAACCCCTTAAGTCTTCAGTATAGACATGGACTTCTTGAGAGAATTTGAAAAGTTATAACGCACTGTTTTGTTTCATTTATCAACACTCATGTACGTTCACAAACACTTAACGGTTAATAATCCACCGTTATTACACATTAATGTTTGAAATATCACAAACTATAGAAAATAAATCAAAACTACATTCATTACCTACGCTTCACATTCGCGCCGAAAAGTCCCCCAGAGCTAAAGTAAATAGGTACTAAATGTGTAGGGATGACATTAGCTGTCAATGTCATTTATATATTATGTTTTGTTTTCTTTTATTTACACGATTATTAAACACATTTTTTAAATCTAAATCGCAGTTTAAAATTACGTTATACCGACGCTTCGAACGACGACGTTCGCTTTCGACGTTTGTCATAAGATGAAATTTCGTCTAACTCTCTTAATTTCTACATTCTTCATGTAGTCTTCAAGGTGACGGCCTGAAATCTATCTAATGAACGTCCCATTACTAAGCACGGACCTCCTCTCACGATCCAAGGTGAGAGGAATTCAGGTCATATTCCATCACGCTGACCCAGTGCGGATTGGCAGAGGCAGCTGTGGCGTTCTGCTTTTAGATGTTTTTAAGACCCTTCAATGTGGCCTCTAATATACTTAACTCCTACCACATAATTTAGTGTAGCGTCTACCAAGACAAAGATTTACACGTGCCTTCTTAAGCATGAAGGAATTAGGAATTAGAAATTAAATGCTACACAAACTGTCATCCATTCAAAAAGTCAACACTGTGAACTCAACGTTAAGTGGAATTTTGTTCATTTGTCTGTTTGTTCTATTTATGCCAGGAATAAATAATGTATCATTAACACAATATAATTTTTAATGCATTCCACTTAGCTTTGTATTTGACAATTTTTGTTATAAAAAAAAACAAATCCATAAAGTATTTTGTTCCACGTCGCGAAAAAAAGCAAGCATTCCGACATTGTTCCCATTTTAGCGCCAAAATCGCGCCGTCCATCCGCTTCAATTAAAATTTTAAATGTTTTATTAATGTTTACCGGAGAGTGGCGACCTACAAACAGAGACTATGAAATAATTCAAATTTTTATTTTCTCGTCGTCGCTGTATAAGAGCTCTGATTTAAGTTAAAAAAAAATAACAGCCTAAGCATTTCAACATTCTAGCTTACCTTGCTTGGACCGGTGGACCGATGACCTGGTCAGGGCGACGGGGAGCCAGTGGATGCAGGCGGCATAGGATCGATCTACGTGGAAAGCAATTGGGGAGGCCTATGTTCAGCAGTGGACTTCAAATGGCTGAAATGATGATGATGATGAAACATTCTAGAAATCATTGTATTGTATCATAAACATAAGTGTTTTCCTATGAATATTAAGTATGTATTTACAAAAAAAAGTGTTCATATAAGTTTATCCGCCATTAAATTTCCATAACACAAAGTTCTTAATGATACTTATCTTGGAACTAAAATAAATGGTGGAGTTGTAAGAGAATCAATATAATTATTACTCGTAAAGCACTTGTGCAAAGGTTTTAAAATGTTTCAGCTGGTTCTGACCACGGATTGCTTATGTAGCCCTCATTTAGCGTTTTCGTTGGTATGAATTATGTAGTCTAGATCTCTGTACCAACTAATAATATTAAATAGTGTATTCCTTTTTTTAATGCGTTTAGCACATTTAGCCAGTGTCAAGTAAGAGATATATTAATAACATATAAGTTATAGTAAATGAGAATGAGTGGTGATAAAGATGATAATTATTTATTTATTTAAATGAAATGCCCTTTTTTTTTTTTTTTTGTTTTACGTCGGTAACAAAATGCATTTTCGCACTGCCTTTCGGCCAAAGGGGGACCGAAAGGGGGTGTGGGACTCACCACCGGCAGACACGACCGCCAGCAGCAATACCCACTAAAACTCTTCCGACGACGCCCGCCGCTTGTCGAGAAAGAGGCGGGGGCCAGTACCTGGGTTGCAGCTTCTGACACCCCGCCTGCGGCCAACGTCCCCCGGACCAAAACCGGGAGGACCTCCTCAGAGAGGCACAGTGGACGCGCCTCTCCTACCTCCCCCTGCGACCATAGCGTGTGTGGCCGACTTCCCGGAGGGTCCATGGTTAGACAGCAGGGGCCCCCTGCCCCCGCTGCCTGGACCCTCCTGGCGCTGCTGAGCGGGCCCTCCTGGCCTACCCGCTGCGCCCTCCATAGGTCCCTCTTAGTTTCCCCCCCGGTAGTCAGTACTAAGGGCACCCAGAGTCGTCGGTCTCTGGGTGTTACCTTTTCCCTAGCGCCTCCTGCGCCCTACCGGGAGCTACTTAGCCCCCCCACCACGACAAGGTGGAGACCAGTCGGGGGGGAAATGAAATGCCCTCCCCTAAACCCTTTGAGCCCTCAGTAAAGATGTGGGGCTGTACTGAGATCTCACATGGACTAGTTGAGAAAATTTAAAAAGCGATGTTGCACTGTTTTGTTTCATTAATGTTCGAAATATCACAAATAAAAAATAAAAAAAGATAACCGCGGACATGACGCTTTAGGGACTTCTTGGCGGGAAAGTAAAGCGTCATGTCCGCAGTTTTGTTTTATTTTCTAAAATTTGTGATATTTCTAACAATAATGTGTATTAATAACGGTGGATTATTAACCGTTAAGTGTTTGTGAATATACATGAGTGTTGGTAAATCAAACAAAGCAGTGCAACATCACTTTTCAAAATCTCTCAAGAAGTCCATGTGAGATCTCAGTATAGTCCATTATCTGTACTGAGGACTCAAGGGGTTTAGGGGGGGGGGGGGGTATCTCATTTACAATCTTTATCACCACTCATTCTCATTTACAATGAATTATATAGTATTAATTTATCACTTACTTGACTCTGGCTAGATGTGCTAGGCGCACGAAGCCATTATTTAAAAGAAAAGAAAAATTACGCTTTACTTTCCCGCCAAGAAGGCTGTAAAATAGTTCTTCTTCTTTTTTTAAATTAATGGCACTATGACATCAAGGGTAGTGACGACAATTCAGCCAGACTCGTATTATGACTTACATGTGAATAAAAAGAAAGAAACAAAAGAGTATAAAATAGTTTTAGCCCGTTTGTAATACATACATACATACAAAATTAATGGTAAGCAGTCGATGTAGCCCAGAAAAATGACAGCTTACTCAAGACAGCCCGCTTAAATGCTGTTTTACGCCCCACTTAAAATATTCTAGAAAAAACTTATTATAAATATATCGTGACTACTATTTGGTAATTTTAATGTTCAAGTACAAACTTAATACATTTTAATATGGCTTATAATATTATGCCCCTCTTTCTCCACAGCCATTGCCATAGATAACATCAATATCTCTCGACTCCCGCCAATAACTTTACGAGCCTACAACGAGAAATCCTCCATTGTAATTTAGGACAAAAACAGTTTAATGGCACCATCTTCCCCCCTAAAAGGGGAAAATCAATAACATTCTATTCTTTTTGCTGTGAATGTACGTAACGCCATCTAGTTGTGAGTTGTCGCACTAAGCCGCCAGCGATTTAGATATGAACCATTGTGTTTCTCGGTCAATGGATATAGGTGGCGTAAAATTTTCTTGTTTTGAGCTATTTTATAAGTACTATTTGAACATTTTCAACACCTGATGATGAAATTATTCCCATGAACGCCGAATAACTGATAGTTTAATTTAATATGTTGAGCATCCTGAAATATAAGCGGGAAACAAGCAGAATTGAATTGGCAAAGTATGGTAAATATCTATGAAATAACTTTGAAATAAAAAATAATGTCCTTAAAACTAATTTGTGTATTGATATTGTTACAGGTACTTAAAACTCACAAAGCTCACGTTAAAAGAAACTACGGTATTGTATAAAAAGAAAACAAATAAAAATAGTTGAATAAAAATCGTAATTTAAATTATTTATAACAGTAAGAATAGTAATATAATAGTATCATATAAATTCTTAGATTATGTAGTTATAACCACTAGGCAAATAGATTATAAATCTAATAAAAAAGGTCTTACAATACCTATTAATAGGATTGGCTATCAATATTTTTAAATTATACTATTTAACAACAACTAAAAAAATATTGCTTAAAACTACATATTTGCAACCTATTCATAATTATCATCATTCACAATTACTTATAAGCATAGACATTAAATACGATAATTATTATTCACCACATAAACTCTAAAACCTTTTATTAAAAAATCTGAAATATTTATTAGAAGATGTAACGGAACTCATTTCAAGGCAAGCCATTACGCTTGTCGTAAATAAAACCGCGAACTTTACGTGTTCAGCCAAACTTTATAGGTTATGAAGCTACGTAAACATGGCTGCCTTTCTCCCACTTTATACTGATACCGCGAAATGTGAAAATAATTTTCTAAATCGGTGCTAATTGAACTCATGTAACGAGAAATATATGAATTTGGAATATCATCAGAATCTCATTTTCGATCAATTTGCTGATTTAAATTATGAGATAGTACATTTTTGGCTGTAATATACTTGACAGTGATTAAATATCACTCGTTTTGGATAATAAAATATCGTCGTTTAATTTCTATGACCACTTGAGTCACTTTTAGAAAAGACAATAAATTCTGAAAACTAGGCAGTATGGCTTGTGACCTTAGCTCGTACTGGAAGAAGTACACGCGATTAAACATTATTTATTTATTTCTTTGCTTATTAATATATTTATATTCAACAGATAAAGAATTAGTTTTGTATCTCGAAATAGAATCTCCTATCTATTTTTATATTTGACTGCGACCTGCAAACTCTTCCCACATCAGCAGAACCGATAAGTTTTATAAATATTTGCAACCCCGAAACTATTCCAACTATTTACAGGCGATACTTGGAAGGAATATATGTTACAAATATAACTCAAAAAGTCCCCGATGAACCATAAATCCGCGTCGCGAGCCGGCCATTTCTGCGCTATTAAACCGCACATCAAACGCAGGTCGTTCTGCGACAAGGGTGAATATTATACAGATTATTTACAGGGACCTGTCAACCGCACGATATAGAGGAGCAGCAATCGCTGACGTTGACAAAGCGAATCGGGATTTTTATAGTTATGACGTTTGTCAATTTCATCAAAAAAAAGAAATTGCTACATAACTTATGACCTCTTTAGGGCTTCTTGGCGGGAAAGTGAAGCGTCATGTTTGCAGTACTGTTTAATTTTCTAAAATTTGTTATATTTTAAATATTAATGTGTAATAACATAACGATGGATTATTAACCGTTAAGTGTTTGTGAACAAAACAGTGCAACATCACTTTTCAAATTCTCTCAAGAAGATCTGAGTATAGTCCCACATCTTTACTGAGGACTCAAAGGGCTTAGGGGGAGGGCCACTTATTTGCCATTTATCATCTTTATCACCACTTATTCTTATTTACTATGATTCATATGTTATTAATATATCTCTTACTTGACACTGGCTAAATGTGCCAAACGCAAGTAGCCATTATTTAAAATAAAGAAAGAAAGAATTTCAAACGCTGACTGCTGATAAAGCAAAATTATATAAATGTTGCTGATAAAGCTAAATCAAGTAATATGATTAGAAAAAATATGCGAATACTTTTTCATAATTTATTACTGTTCATGCCATCTTTTAGACTAAATTTACCCAATGTTGACCAATTTTAAACTACATTTAAAGTAGGTATATGTCAAATTTTAAGGTGTAGGTACGTTATCATGGATATCCATGTAAGAGAATAATAATATTGTGAGTATATTTTATATAAATACTTATATAAAAACATATAGATGTCCAGAACTATTGTACAAGTGTGATTCATAACTTAAAATACAATTCTCAGCATTTAAAAATATATATAAATGGTTTCAAATAAGCAGAACAAACTAAAATGTTCAGTTTAATCGATTTTTTTACCACAGATACCGAACCAACCATAGACAAAATAGCGATTAATCAAATTCTATCTTACAAAGTCTTAACAGCGTAATCATAAAGAGGGTTTATTAACTTTCGCCTCCACTCCCTTATCACCATCCACGCACCATTAAACGCAGACTTCCACTCGAAAGCGTTAATAACAAAAACTGCTGAGATATAACATCTTTTGTCCCGTGTTCGCTGGCTGGTTGGCGGGCGGTGGTGTCGCGTGACTTATAACGCCGGATACGCCCTCGTTCATTACCTCCATTGTTTTACGGCTCCGGTTCTTATTAGAAGGTGATGAACTGTAAATATTAGTCTATTGGGTAATTTGTTCATTTAGCGGCAAGAGATACTCAAGTCTTTTTTTTCGAGGGTCAGCTGGAAGATATTTCTACATGAAATAAGCTGTACCTATTTTTTGTTCTTTTCTGTATCTTTGAGTGTGTACCAAGTTAATTAATAAAATAATAAATAAGATGCTTGACGAATGGGTCTTTTTATCGTGACTTAGACTTTAAGCTGTCATAGTTGGATCTTACAAAAATATGTGGAGCTATGGAGTGAAAGGCAAGTGATTGAACAACAGGTCCGAGTTGGAGGATGGTAATGATTACTTCAAATTAATTTTACAATTACACCAATTATTTAGTTCCAAGATAAGTATCATTAAGAACTTGTGTTATGGATACTAAACAACGTATAAACATACTTACATACCTTTTGTTTTTGTAAATACATACTTAATATACTTACATAGGAAAACACCCAGACCAGAACAAATATTCGTGTTCTTGCACAAAAAGATTAGTCCTGTGTGGGAATCGAAACCACGGCCTCTGGAGTGAAGTGCAGGTATACTGACCTCCACGCCATATCGGTCGTCAAACATGATGTAATCATCACCACCAACACATGGAAGTCTTCTTATGACCATGAGACCTCCTTTGTGACTGATTTTAGGCGGCCTACGTCTACCTTCATCAGATCGACTGTTTATTAATAGTATAAACACTATCAAATTGTCATTCTTGTAAATACTTTTTAGGTCTTCTTGGCGGGAAATGAAAGCGTCATGTCTGCAGTTTTGTTTTATTTTCTAAAATTTGTGATATTTCTAACATTAATGTGTAATAACGGTGGATTATTAACCGTTAAGTGTTTGTGAACATTCATAATCATAAGTGTTGGTAAATCAAACAAAACAATGCAACATCACTTTTCAAATTTTCTTTCAAGGACTCATGTAAGATCTCAGTATAGCCCCACATCTTTACTGAGGACTCAAGGGGCTTAGGAGAGGGTATTTCATCTTCGATTTATCATCTTGATCACCACTCATTCTCATTTACTATAAATTATAATAATTAATATATCACTTACTTGACACTGGCTAAATGTGCTAGACGCACGAAGCCATTATTTAAAAGGAAAAAGAAATAATTTTGAATACTGAACAATTCATTATATCTTTCCTGTTTTTCTCTATGTAGATCTTTCTCATAACAGCCTAAACTCCACATGGACACGACTTACTGTAAATATTCATAATGTCGTGTCGACATGAAAACAGTGCAATATTAAACAGCATTTAAGTGACGTTCACAAATGTTTTTAAAAGTTAATGTCCCTTACTTAATATTATAAATGATGAAAAAACTACGGATTGCATTTTAATGAAATTTGATAATAATATATAATTATATATCAAAATAACACTAAGGTCACAAATCGTAAAGATATTGAGTGAAGTTTCAATCTTGACGACAAAGCTGGGGGTGTTAGCTAGTTCTAAATAAATTATTGTTATGTTTTTACTCCCTAGAATATTCAAATTCATAATGTAGGTCAGTTCTCTATTGTAAACTGTATTTTTCTTGGAATTAATAAATATTGCTTAGATTTATAAAACATAAAATAATTTTCTTCAAACGTTATCTGTTTGTTAATCCTAAAATTTGTTGTTTGTAGAAAGACTTCTACAAACAACAAATTATATTGCACATCGAAACTATCAAAACGCAAAGACACGAAACCTTATAAACATTAATTTTCAAACCCAACAGCGGCCCTAATTTCATTCGTAACTCGACTCCGCCAATCAAGTCACGCTCAATTGAAAGTTTGGTGAAAATATCGACTACTATCAATGGAGGGACAAATTCATTCCAACAGTCGATTACTCAACTTGAATTGCGAAAAAAGAGGCGCAAAAAAACGTTACGTCATTTGTTAAAAAGAGCTTGTCAGTACGAAAGATTTCTACAGAGAAACTCATCTCTATTACACAAGACTGGCGTTGTCTATGGAGAAAGCCGTAGGGAGTTCCCTAAAACCAATAGCCTAATGAAGCAAGGATAGTGTACTCCCTAAGTGAACATTGCAAAAAATGTAAGACAATGCACTGTCAGCGAAATGGCGAAGTGCTCTGTGTAACCCTAATGAAGTTAGAAGCAAAAGCGCTCTCTCATCCGGGAACCATTTAGGTCGCGGTAAATCACTGCACTGTTTTGGTTGAAATACGTTTGAATACGTGTTGGGTCATTGTGGTTAATTTTCTTTACAGTCTTTAATTACATCTTCAAAGTTTTTAAGAATACTGGGTAGATTGATGTGTGGTTGTTATTTGCGTGGTCATATTTCTAAAGTAAAATAAAATATCCACTATAAGCATTACAAATAATAAGTTAACTACACTGACGTTTAAGAATGATTACGGGAAAAGAACAACGCAATGTCTTATTCCCCATTTCATTAATAATTTGACATTAGATTTAAAAATAAAATAACCGAATCGAACTTAAAAAATATTTAAAGAAACATTTCGCATAAAATTTATATTAATATAGTTATAGTTTATTTTCAAGTGTTTTTATTTTATATAATTATAAATTAAATTAAAATTATTGAGAACTAACCTAGTATCTAGATAAACCTTGTATAGGATTAGAGATACTTTTAACCAATTTGTATCATATTTATAAACAACGAGCTGACCCGGCGAACTTTGTTCCGCCTTAATGGCAATAAATAAGCCGATAGTGTTTTTTTTTATTGGAAAAAATCCATAAAATGTAAGTATTTACATTTAGGTATCTACATTCATCATTCGTTATTATTTCTGTATTTTAGTATATAGGTTGTTCTTCACTTAAGTACCTTGTGATACACCACATTTTTTGTTTTATTATTATTTATTGAGAAGCACGAAGTCAAGCCATACTATTAAGGCGCTGTTTCGGCACGTGCAATTTCTTGTTCTTCTTCAGTCCTTTCATTTGCAGTATTTCGTATTCTTCTTGCATTCTTCTTGCATTTGTCGGGAAAGATTTTGATAGTCTTGCTCGCGGCATATTAATTAAATTTAGTCAAGTAAGTGACATATTAATAATATATTCATAGTAAATGAGAATGAGTGGTGATAAAGATGATAAATGAGATACCCTCCCTAAAGTCCCTTAAGTCCTCAGTAAAGATGTGGGACTATACCTACTGAGATCTCACATCGACTCCTTGAGAGAATTTGAAAAGTGATGATGCACTGCTTTGTTTGATTTACTAACACTCATGTAATAGGTTGGGGAAAAAGTCTTTTCGTATTTTTGTATGAAAAGTCAAGACATTTTTTTCAAAGTTTATTTACATTTATTTACAATATATATGTACCGTTTTGTTGAATAACTTTCTGCCATTTTGTGGGCAGAGACATTATCCCGTTACTGTAGAAACTTTGGGACTTCTGATCAAAAAAACGGGACAAATAGTTTTGGCAGTCCTCTCTTGAGGTCAACCTTACAGAACCTAAAGAGTTCTGCAGAGACCGAAACAGGTGAAAATCTGAAGGCGCAAGGTCAGGGCTATATGGTGGATGCACTAGGACCTCCCAGTCGAACTCTCTTAATTTTTGCTGAGTGGCTAAAGATGTGTGTGGTCTAGCGTTATCGTGATGAAAGACCACACCCTTCCTGTTGATCAATTCCGGCCGTTTTCTCTCGACTGCTTCCTTTAATCTCATCAGTTGCTGGCAGTAAAGATCAGAATCGATGGTTTTGCCGGGCGGTAAAAGCTCATAATAAACAATGCCCTTCCAATCCCACCATACACACAGCATCACCTTATTTCGTGTTAGGCCAGGTTTGGCCACAGTCTGTGAAGCCTGGCCAACTTTCGACCACGACCTTTTTCGCACGTTCTTGTCGTACGTGATCCACTTTTCATCGCCAGTTATCAATCTCTTCAAAAACGGCTCGGTTTCATTACGTCTCAATAATGAATCGCAAATGAGTACACGGTTCATTAAGTTTCTTTGAGTGAGCTCGTGTGGCACCCAAATATCGAGCTTTTTTGTATAACCAGCTTTCTTCAAATGGGTCAAAACTGTTTTGTGGTCAATTCCCAGTTCTTCAGCTACATCGTAACTACTAATATGCCGATTTTGCTCCACTCTTTCAAAAATGGCGTCCATTTTATTCGTAACAGGGCGACCAGAGCGAGGTGCATCTTTAACATCAAAATTTCCGGACTGAAAACGTTTGAACCAAATTTGTGCTACTCTTACTGACACTGCATCAGGTCCATAAACATCACAAATTTTTTTCACTGCTTGAGTTGCATTTTTGCCTTTTTTAAAATAAAATTTTAAAATGTATCGAATTTCTTCATTAGATTCACTCATTTTTACTGAGAGAAAAACAAATGAAAAATAGCGGGAAACAACTTTTTTTTATTTTTTTCTTTTCTTTATAATGGAACCTTTTTAATGTTACCAGCCAGACACAAATAGTACAGTCAAAAAAAATTTATAATAAGTTTATACCTACGTTATGCGAAAAGACTTTTTACCCGACCTAATATAATACTTGAAAACGTCAAAATTTAATACAAAAAACAATCAAAATATGATTACACTGAAATCACGAAGCTTAGATTCGCTTACATGCAACAAAACTATTTTAAAAAAAAACCATTTAAGTGTAAGTGAATCTAAGTGCCAGTTCCGAGCCACCGCTCTGTAAGAACTGGCAAAAAACTCAAAGACATTACCAACTAGCAGTGCCCTGCGGTTTTACCCGCGTATTCCCCGTTCCCGTGGAAATATCGGGTTATAGAGTCTCCTATATGTTAGTCCAGGACTGCAGCTATACACGTACAAAGTTTCATCACAATCGCTCCAGTAGTTTTTGCGTGAAAGAGTAACAAACATCCATCCACGCATACAAACTTTCACGTTTATAATATTAGTAGGATTAGTAGGATTGTTACGTTGTAATCAATTTGTACAATATGTTTCTATATAATGTAGCAATTATCATTACATTTATAATTGGTAACATTCGTACAAGATTCAGAATTTATTTGTGGAAATCGCGTTTACCAAAGATGAACGTAAATTCAACTGTAAATTATAATTACGCTTGATATTTCTAAATGACATCAACCCTGTATTTTTGACTAAAATAGAAAACAATTTAACAGTTTAACGTGAAATGGTTGAAGTTGATACCATCATTAAATTACTAAAAATGGATTTTATAAATACCTGATGATTTAACCTCGTTAATAATACTGTTAAAGAATTCCATTATTTCAGTTCTACAAAATTGAGATCTGTTTTATCATCATTATCTTTAACTTAATTTATATAGTGTCTGTTGTGCTGATACATTTATTTATTAAGACAACCAACAAGATAAAAAACACTAGTACAAAATAAAAAGTTAAACTACAGAAACATTTTTTTTCTTTTAAATAACAGCTTCGTGCGTTTAGCACATTTAGCCAGTGTCAAGTAAGTGATATATTAATAATATATAAATCATAGTAAATGAGAATGAGTGGTGATAAAGATTATAAATGGTAAATGAGATACCCTCCCCTAAGCCCCTTGAGTCCTCAGTAAAGATGTGGGACTATACTGAGATCTCCCATGGACTCCTTGACAGAATTTGAAAAGTGATGTTGCAATACTTTGTTTGATTTACCAACATTTATGTATGTTAACAAACACTTGACGGTTAATAATTTACCGTTATTACACATTAATGTTAGAAATGTCACAAAATTTTGAAAATATAATAAAACTGTAGACATGACGCTTCACTTTCCCGCCAAGAAGTCCCTACAGAAACATAAAGCTAAGTGTCACCTTAATTACAGGTTGCCAGAGCGTGCAATGTGGACAATATATTTCATTGATATATAATATATTTTTTAAATACAATTTTAAAGAAAAGAAAAAGTTTACATTTCTTTAAAAAACTGTAATCTGTGGCGCCTAAACTTCTGTGGCTTACCTGCAAAGATGTCGATAAGTTGTTTAAATTTCTTTTTACAAAATTAAGTATATTTTACTATTACAACCCACTTTATATATAGATGTCGTATAACATGCTACATAATTTGCTTTATGAGAACGTAATGTTAACAATTAGTTAAAAGTAAAAATTAGAGAAAGTTATTACTATGTATATACATTTTTAATTTGACTTTTCCTTTTTTTCTTTATTTGACTATTCAAAATAACATAACATTTTATTTAAACTTATTCTTTCGCCAAACTACAAAATAGTTTTATGGCGAATATAACACCTTTTTAAATACATATTATGTAACTAATAAAATCACAAGCATAATAGTTAATCTTTCACAAGAGGTTAGGAACAGCCAGAATCAAAAACATCAATAAGGTATTTTTTTAACCTGTTTTTTTGTTTTCAATTTTACCTTCAGTGTTACAGTAAATTCTTGATAGCCCTATTAAGTAATATCATGTTTTTGGTAGTGGAAATTTTGGAAGGTAAACAACAACAATATTTAAAAGTCTAATTGCATGCATTTAAAGGAAAAGAAAAAAAACGCGGCGAGGTGTGGACAAGTTGTCGTAAATAATACGCAAAATCTTTGTAACGTTCACCGCTTTCGATAACTTATTTATTGAATATTATAGTATTACATTTTCGTTATAATTGCTTAGTACTGATGTTATGTCAAGCCAAAAGCATAAGACAAATATGGTAAACTAAAAAGTCTATAATTATGATTCGCCTGCAAAGGCATAGCAATTTAGGCGGACTAACAAAAAAAAAAGGATACGAAATTTAAATTAATTGAACTTTTCTTTGTTAATAATTAAATTAACGTTGGTTATGTACCTTTATTATTTTCTTTTAGTGTCGATATTTTTCTATATAATGCAAATAAGCACGTTAAATATATAAACGAAATACTAGCTACTACTATTTATTATTAATCAGGCTTCTTACTAAACTATAAATTTAACAGTTTTAGGTTAGGTTAGGATTGGTTTTTAATTAATTCAGTAATACTCGTAGTGTCTATTAGTTATTTGATTTTAATTATTTGTCCCGACAATAGTAGGTAACTTTATATTTATAACAGTTTCTTTTATATCTTCTAAGCATAGTGATAAGTATATCTGAGCTCATTTCACTAGGTTTATATGTTTTTGGACAACATAACGTTATGATTCCATTAAGTTTATGTGAGATGACTCATGGATTCCCGCTGTCGTAACAATAAAAGTTGGGTGTGGCGTGTGCTTATAGGGTGGGGGATGGAATACTCCGCCAACAGACGTCTACTGCTGAACAAAAGCCAAAGTTAAATAGATATATAAATAAATAAAAATAAAAAAAAATATATTTCAGACACTTACACCAATTATTTAGTTCCAAGATAAGTATCATTAAGAACTTGTGTTATGGATACTAAATAACGGATAAACATACATAAGTACTTTTTTTTGTAAATACATACTTAATATACATAGAAAAACACCCAGACCAGAACAAATATTCATATTTATACACACAAATATTTGTCCTGTGTGGGAATCGAACCCACGACCTCTTGAGTGAAATGCGGGTATACTCGCCACCACGCCATATCGGTCGTCATCAGCCATATATTAAAACGTTTATTGCACTAAATAAATACACATAAAAATATGAATATTCAAAAAAATATCACAAAAACTATATAAATGAAGAATTTAAATCATTTTTTGCACTCATTGGTAAAGTAATAACACAAATTTTCCAGTACGTTACATAATCCAATCAAGGTATTGCAATGTAATTAAACCTCTCTCAAATGTCCAAATGTCCTGGTCTTCTGCCAACCGCGTTCATCCGAGATTCTAGATTGATCTTTATTCTTGAGACCTTTCTAAAGGTTTCGAAAGTCATACATAATAAAATATTCAGCCAATTGCCGCCTACTGCTGAATAGCTACTGGGTAGCGCTCATTAGAAGGCCGGAAGGTCTTCTGCGTACCAAATCCATCTAGTACCAGTTACGTTTCTCAAAGTCTTGTCAGTGGAAAATTTAGCCAATATTTATACTCGGTCTTCTGCAAACCGCATTCAGCCGATACAGTAAGCATCAAATAGTTTTTAGCACCTATATAATCAAAACACGCCCCAATGCACGATGCCATGTTTGTCGATCGTGATGTCGCTTTGCATGTCACCAACTTTATGATGCTACTTGTAGAATAGAATACTTTATTTGCACTAGATTGAGGTACATTACAGTTCTTGTACAATACAATAAAGCTCCTCTCATTCAGCCAACAACGGTGGCATGCAAATTATAATTAAATTCCACATCAATTTTTAAAAGAAAACTATACTTATAAATCATTAATATGTCAAAAATGGGAATTAGCAACTAGACATAATTGAATTTTAAATTTCAAAATTGTACCAGCCATCTTTCTCAAGGTCTCATCAGTGTTAATAGAATATTTAGACGATTGACGTTCACTGCTAAACAAAGGCATCTCCTATAAAACCAACCATCCCAGTCTTCGTCAGACCGTATTCGTCCGGTACCCACCTTTCTCCAGGTGGCGTCAATGGGAATTAAATTATTGGTCAATTATCGTCCAGTGCTAAACAAAAACTTTTTGAAAGAGCTCCAACCATCCCGGTCTTCTGCAAACCGCATTCATCTGGTACTACTTACCTTTCTCATATCGTCGGTTAATCGTGACAAGGGTTGAAAGAAATACATATCGTTGAACATCTAACACAGCGCTTCTAGCCCAAAAATAAGTCAAGCTTGTTCTTTAGTTACGTCTTCTGGTCTCTTGTACCCACAGTAAAAGCTGCTCTTAGTTTGGGGCTAGATGTTGCTATGTGAGATGTCCCAAGATATTCGTGTTATAACTGCAACAATTATGCACAGATCATGCTTGAAAACTTAAGCAGTTTCTTATTTTATTTATTTAACAATTTATGCACAAAAGGAACATACACGAAGATGAAGTTATGAAAGACATGTACAACGGCACTGTTTATCCCTGAAAAGAAAGGAAGCAAGATTTCTTTTGGTGAAGAAGACAATTTATTTACCATATCTAATACTAAATCTGTTTCAATGACCCTTATTGCTTGAGGTCAGTGTTCCTAAACTCCAATTAAATCGTATGATTGATCCCACACCACACAAATATGGCGTGTTAAACGTAAAATTTATCTAAGTCTGTGTGTTGTCTGTTTTTTATTAGTATGTATGTGTTGCCAAACCATTTGTTATAACAGTTGCAGCCTACCTAAATTAGTTTGGACTAGGCTATATTAGTTTTTCCTAAATTCGGGTTTGGCCGGTAACATATGCACAAAATAATCATTATGTATGTTTATTAATTGTCTAGTATCCATAGAACAAACTCTATTTTGTTGGGGTTTAAAGCGCTGAGTAAAAAATCTCAAATATATTTATTTAATATTATGTAAAAAATGTTAAATAATTTTCCTAATAAGCGTTTGGAAAACATTTTAATTTGATAATATTATCTGGATACGCAAGTCTACTGATTCACTATTTGTGTTCATGGGATTTTATTTAACTAACATTTTAATTGTTGATTGTCTTTTTTTAACTTTACCTCCATTTATTATAATAAGTATATACTTATAACTGAAAATACACACGAAAAATATTTGACGTTAAAAATATGGTAGAGACTATGATGGTGTATAAGAATCCTACCAAGGCCTAAGAAGCCCAAGCCAACCTCACCTGCAAGTGGTGCACCTGCCGATCAACGGACGAGGCTCTGGCGAACATAACAGTGCCCGGTAAGCGGCAATAGGCTTGCCACCTATTACGTGGGACCAACTATATCATTGGCGAAGTGTGGGCGTATAATATGCCTCAGCCTATCCCTTCGGGGAAACAGGCGTTAATGTATGTATGTATGTACTACTACCTAAAATTATATTAATACTGAAAGTTAAATCATACTTGATCTGTTTATTTGATATTATTTCAAATTTACATGATTTAAATAGTTTAAAATCATCAAATATGGTCTTAAGAGTAAACTTATTTAATAATTCTGTAAGTAAACAGTAAATTGAATTTGTTTAAGAAGTGTTTAAACAACCACATAATTGTCTTGTATAATTAATGAAGTTGTTTTAAGAAAAACATGTCTCTTATCGTTGCATATTCATCTAAATATCGAGTTGATTTAAAAATGTGGATGACAAAAATAATGTTCGTAAAAAGATCCTTGTAGATTAAGCTTAAATTTGATCAACATATTTGTTTAATCTTTATCTTATAACCACGTTATATGTTTTACAATTACTACAATACTGTTATCGATTTAACGTCCATTTAAATGTCTTCTTGTTAAAAGAAGAGCAACTTGATCAATATTTTTGCAATCGATTTCGTATAAAAGAGGGTGGGATTCCACGATCAAGATTTTTATGAGATTCAACCCCAGAGAGAAAATGGCGCTCTTAGATGCAGCCTAAGGCAGCGCGCATGCGTCGTGGGCCGCTCGATACGTCCACCCTCCGGCTATACAGAACCATTAATCTCACTAAAACATTACAATCTAACTAAATCATTATAATTTAAATCATAATCGATTTTCACTCAACACTAGCACACACACAGAGCACTAATCGGTGTAGACTCGGTAGGCCGCTCCCAGCTTGTCTATGGTCAAGCAAAAAGGTTAGTCATCTGGAATCAGAAAAACACACAAAACACATAGCAATGTATATAAAAGGTACTGCTTGATCTGATGGTGGCGTGGATGTTGAATGATGAATGTGCAACGCCTCCGCCTGCTTGTCCCGGCGCAGCAGTAGCGTGGACCTACTGCTGTGACAGGACAATATGGCGGAGGCGCGCGACGCGGCGGCGGCGGGTGTTGGCAAGCGTGTGAGGCAGCGTGGCCGAGCGCCGCGCCCTCCGCCCCCGCGCCTGCGCCCTAGCCACCTACACCGACCCCTTCGCACCCCCTCCCCCGGCTCACCCTCAATGAACACCCTCAATCAACTATCGATTTTCCACTACAAAAAAAAACCAAATTCATTATCATTCTACATCTTTATTAATAGCATTTGTATTACTGAAGCTGTCACTTTAATATTAGCAAGCCCGTTGGTAAGTAGGTTAGAGGTCATCGACCTGGGATGTCTGTACGTGTAGGTAGGTAGAGGGCGAAAAACGGGCGCGGGTGCCTCTCAGTGAGTGCTTCCCGCTGAGCGCATTTCATTTATGTGAAGAGTTATTCTCACTCCGATGAAAACGTTAGGCAGTCGGTGTTCAATGATAATTGTCCAGTTTCAGGACATTCACTTACTTATGGATATTGTATAAGCACAGTAATATCTTGTTTTACGAAATTCTCTAAAACACAATATAGATCTTTACGGGATGGTCTATCTCTTCTTATATTCTTCCATTATTTTTCCATCTTATAGTAATAGTTTCAAGGGTCCAAAATTAAGGCTGCTATGGGCGATGCCATTCATGTGTTAAGCAATGATCTACACAAATTAACAGCTCCTTCACAGTATTATAACACTCGATACGATTCTGTTCGCAAATATACTTATAATTCTAATATAAGAACCAAATTTAAACTTACTATGACAAATTGTCGGCTAATCCGAACGAGGATTAATTTTTTGGGTAATAATCAGAATCAATAAAGCCATAAAAAAGCAATTACAAAGGGTATGATTTGCTTAACCTTATTATTTTTTGCGCTATTTATTGTGATCACCACCCCTTTTTAAATCAATTCTAACGTATTTATCTAAATACCAAGGTGGAGACAGAACCTGTCACGTGTTTCTTGCTAATTTCTTCTCGCAGCAAGGTCCTCGCCCTAGCTTAATGGTGCCCTTAGATTTCTATGTGCGACTTGCCCCACCCACTGGCCCTTAAGCTTAATAATTCTTTGACCCATGTCGGTGACATTATTTTACAGATTTTCTCATTTCTTATTCAATATCGTAGTTAAATCTTAAGCATAGCCCTCTCCATTCCTCGCTGTGTGATTTAAATGTTTTAATAATTAATATCTCTTCATATGTTAGGGCTTTAGTCGAAGACCTTAAGAACAATAAGAGTTAAAAACTAATCATGAACTTATCACTGTGATACTTTATCGGTTCGAGATTGCACTTTTCAGTTTCACACAAGTTCTTAATGATACTTTCATTAAGAACTTGTGTTATGGATACTTAGTAACGGATAAACATATATAAATACTTCTTTTTTTTTTGTAAATACATACTTCATATACATAGAAAAACACCCAGACCAGAACAAATATACATATTTAAACACACAAATATTTGTCCTGTGTAGGAATCGAACCCACGACCTCAGGAGTGTAATGCGGGTATACTCGCCACCACGCCATATCGGTCGACAGATTTTTATTTATTTATTTTTATTTATTTATTATTTGGGAAACATACAATGTATTATTACTTATCTATGCTTATCTTAGAATACAATACATATATCAATAAAGTTTCCACCAATACATAACACACACAAGTAACAGACACAAATCGTTTAAAAAAAAAAAGAAGATGTTTACTAAATAACCCCCTTAACTTTTTACCAATATTAATTACTAACTCGTGAATACAATTTTTCCACTGATAAAGAGAAAGATTGAACATATCAATTGACGTGAACTTTATATTATATTCATTACAAGATCTGAACAAAAACGTATAAGTATAAAAGATATAAAACAGTATTGTTGAGTTTTAAAACATAATCAATATGTAAACAATCAAACTACGTTTCGTTCATTGAAAATAGGCTTGCGCCGATTTCACGATCGTTCAGACTTTTCTAAAACTTTGAATAATCCATTTACTGAATATAAGGGTTCCTTTTCTGGAATTTTATATTAACCAACATGGAAAAAATTACCCAAAGTTTAATAGACATTAAAGAATCCTTAGTTGAGCGACACATAGTATGGCATTATATATCAATTTCTTACGAGTTTTAAAAGACATTTTCAACGTTAGTTCTTGTTTTGTGGTGGTAGAGGTAAATTCAAACTCAGCTTCGTGCGTATGCTATCGCATGAGATGCTGTCCGCGATGGCGCCAAAATCTCATTTCAAAGTCAAAGTCAAAATAATGTATTTAAGTTTGGCTCAATATAGCTTTCATTCATTCCAGGCGAGAGCTCAATCGTAAAAGAACACGCTAGAAAATACTCAATCGCCAGTTTATATAAGTTACCTAATATTTATTTGGTTATTTTTTGTTGTGACAGCTAAAAGCCGTAATATTAACGTTGCTTAGTAACTGTCTTCATATTTGATTGAAACTTGGCAGCCGGTGAGCGCGGGAACAATAAACGCTGTTTGAAGTTTTTGGGCGGTACTATCTCTGGGTGACAGACTAAATATAACATACCTAGTGACTGACTGACATGACGTATAGGGATGACCTATATTGTTTTTAACAACTATTTACGGTGCGATTATAACCTTTTATTAAGAGTAAAATTAAAAATATTTGCAACTATACCTTATTGTTGAAACTTAATGCTTAAAAAAATATTGACATTATTATAGTCTTTTGGCATAACCGTCAAACTTTGGTCTGAACAAACAAAATGACAAATTTTTATCATTCTTTGTAGAAATTGCAACTAATTATTTGGAATTATTATTGGACAAGAAGATTTTTTATGTACATTTTCCGGAGGTCAGTATAGCATCACTCTGATCTTAAGATTTAGGGTTCGAATCCCCGATTAGTGAGCATGAAGACGAAAATTATCCGTTGACTAATACTTATATTCAGTTTATTTGATTTGCTGCAAATTAATTGTAAAACTTATGGGCCGAAGCCAACCTTACTGTAAAGCGGTGTATCTGCCTATCACACAATGAACTGGCAAACATAAAAGTTTCCAGAAAGCGGTAATTGGCGCGCCAACTATTACGTGGGACCAATGATATTGTGGGACCAACTATATAATAGAATAGAATTTTATTTTCAAATAAGTTAAACATGATTTGTTTACCATTAATGAAATGACATCTAAATAGGATTGAAAACTAGTTTAGTAAGTAATTTACTCAACTAGTTCTAAAACAGACTTACAAACAGTAACACCTTCTTAAGTACCTACACACTAGAAAGTTCTTTATATTGTATAAAATTTATTTTTAGCGAAATGGCTAAGTATGGGCGTATAGAATGCCTCTGTCTACCCTTTCGGGAAAACAGACGTAATTGTATGTATGTATATACGTTGTTTCTCAATTACTCACGCAGATGGAATAAACCATCATTATGACATCTTAAGCGTCACTAAAGAATCCAACAAGAGAAATAGCCCCTCGGACGGTACTCCGGCAAAAGATAAATTACAAGCGCCCGCCCTGATTTATAGTTGTGCAGATTCCACAATAGAGGTCTTACCTAGTCCACTCATTTATCAACGTTTTGACAGACGATTTGGGAAAAGTCAAAGCTATTTCTACAATTTATAATTTTGTTAAATACGCAACAACGATCATACAAAATTCTTAACAAATTATGTATATACTTTTATGTAAGCCTTTTATCGACGTCAAAATAATTTAGTTAAGTTTGGCCAAAAAGAGCTCTTATGAAGGTCAAAACTTAAAAAGTTGCGCGCTTTTTTCGGATGGATCGTCTCCGCGATCACATCACATCTTCCGTTGTGGATAGAGCGGATGGGAATGTTCGAATTTTACTGAGTTAAAACCATCTATGTTCCGTCTTGAGCCTGATATGTACCGCGGGACTGCCTATCTCGAGAATCATTCGTTATCGATAGGTGAAAATATCATTAACTAGCAGTCGCCCGCGGCTCCGCACGCGTGGATGTCGGCTACCGCTGTAAAATGCCTACCCAGAAAAGACACGGTCAGCAAAATGATTTCCAGATCAATTCACAGACACGGACACTAACATCGACGACGCAGTCATTATCCGCAGGCTGCATAGATTGTCTTTATGTGGATGTTGAAGTTGCTAATGATGAAAATATTTAAATCTAATTAATACTTAGTTTTTACTCTTACCGGCAGTCCCGGAGAGCAACCTATTGTTTTGGGATAGATAACTAAAGCGATTATTGTAAATCTTCCCCATAAACAACATTTGACATTACATTATTTTTAGGTGACAAAATAAACTGATGGTCGGGAGCCCGGACCCGTGATAGGGCGCTGTGCAGCAGAAATCGTAATAATTTAAGTTCGCCATAACTTCAAAAACAAACGTCCAATTTTGATCATTCCAAGACCAAATATTATCTACATAAACTGCACTTATTGATGAAATAATTAATTTTGATAGGGATTAATAGCATAAGTAAAATAAATGCGTATAAATATAGTACAAAAAAAATCAAAATTTTTAAATAAAAAAAAGGGTTGTTGTGCCTCACTTGCCATATATAGGTATAGTGTGTCGCGGACTTTTTAGTAGGTGGTATAAGATCTTTAATTCATTCATACATTTTGTGGTTCTATCTTTTATAGTTTAGGCAGCGTACGCAACTGTTCTGGTTGATTTTTACACTTTGTGTCCGAAAAACCCAAATATTTTACGGAACCCTATTTTTTTCGAAATAATAATATAGCCTATGTTACTCAGTGATAATGTAGCTTTCTATTGAAAAAAGAATTATTAATATCGGTCCAGTAATTTTTGAGTTTATTCGTTACATACAAAAATACAAATCTTTCCTCTTTATAATATTAGTATAGATTACATTGACCCCCCCCCCCCGTACCACCCCAGTAACGCTTACATGGAGCCTACATCGCATGCTGGCTAGCTGAGCGCGGTGACCGGCACCACGCGACTTTTTTCTAATACTTGCATTTTTAAACTCGTGATATCTTCCTAATGAAATGTCCGAATTGAATAATTCAAAAAGTTATAAAAAGGTATTGAAGCCGTCTTGAATACAAAGTAATTTTTTTTGATAAGGATTAATACCAAGGTACAAATATAGAGCCTTTTCAAGCGGCGGCATATAAATTAAATTTTTAGAATAAAAAACCGCTTACTGTGACGTAACTATAATATTTAGACATATGCTGTCGCGACACTTTTTGTAGATAATGATGAGTACTGCAAAGTCGTAAAACATAATTTTGTTCTATCACCAATAGTTTTCGCTGCGCACGCTATGTAAGGAATTTTTCAGGTCATTTTTTTTACACCTTGGGTTACATTATTGGATTTTTAGTAAGGATCCCTAATTTTTTTTAAATATAATATAGCCTATGTTACTCGGGGATAATGTAGCTTTCTAAAGGTGAAAGAATTTTTGAAATCGGTCCAGTAGTTTCGGAGCCTATTCATTACAAACAAACAAACAAACAAACAAATCTTTCCTCTTTATAATATTAGTATAGATATAGATATAGAAAAATCCGTGCAATGGTTCGTAAGTTTCTCGCGAACAGACAGACAGATCGGGGGACTTTCATTTATTATAATCATGTACTCGCATATTTTAAAATAGGCCAAAGAGGTTTAATTGATTTTCTATTTCATTAATTTGGTTGCCCCAGATGAAGAGAGAATATTAATAAATCGAGACACAAGATAATGCCCGGTGCGTTTACGGTACATTTAGCGTGTTTGATTGAATCAGCTGTGTTACGAATTGAGTTTTGACTTCGAGTGTCATGGAGGGCGCATAATACCTGGTGTAAAATCAATTACCTATTTGATATTTATTTTCACACGATATTGGCTGAATTCATTTTGTGCTTATATTCTTTTACTGAATCAAACGTGTTTTAAACTGCATATTTTAGCAGTTACTAAGCATTATTAAAGCAGTTATTTAAGTCGGCTTTCCAACCTATTGACATATTTAATGCATTATCTTGATATAAGTGCCCTGAAAATTATAAAACTCTTAAATATTTCAAAATAATGCAAAATTTATAAGGTATTATAAGCCCAATTACACAATACATGTGCATAATCTAAAAGAATTATCTTATTTTGATTTGATTAATTTATACCTTTGACGACCAACATGGCGTGTAGGTCAGAATTAGCCAGCACTCCGCACCCGCACAGGACAAATTTTGTGTGCATGAACATGGATATTTGTCTGTTTAGCTAGGGTATTCCTGAGTATAAATAAATAAATATTTTCTAACAATATTTTTTGTTAGTAATATATACCTAATACATAGGATGTATAATAGATATGTATTTACAACTAAATAATTGGCGTGATTGTAAGAGAATATACTGCAAATGAACTAAATGATAAAAAATGATAAAGCGATAAAAAAATATTACTTTAATGAAGTCAAATACATTCACGTTTATTTATAATCAACATAGCTTGCCTTTAAACTGAAACCATAACTTATTATTGTGAAGACAGTTTATCTAAACATACCACACGCAAAATAAATGATGAACATTAATTCTTTAGTGAAATTCAAGATGGCTGAAGATGCAGAGTAATGAATTCAACGGCACGTAGTTTCTTAGTCGTCAAGGGTCGAGCCGAGCGGTGTTTTTGGGTCATATTTTTTTACTTTAAAGGGAATACTAGTTAGTTAGTTAGTTAGTTAGTTAGTTAGTGTGTAATAGAATTGTTCTTCTTTTATTACTTAAACAAAAAAAATTGTTTATGGTCAGACGTACTTTCATTATAAACTATACATTAGTATTTTACGTGAAACAGCCAACTTGAAATCTATAACTAATTCTGAAACTCAGTCATGAAAAATAGTTAATAATATGTCAACGTAAAACGTTACGTTGTATAGTCGCACCTGTCACATACTTGCTACCTGTCGTCTGTCATTTGTACTACCTGTCACAATGAAAAAATAAAAACTTCAATTTCAAATTATGGCTACCTCCAACGAAAAAGTTTTGTCGTGGCTCTCTCAATATAAATTGCATGTTACCTCTGATAGAATGTTCGCTGTGTTACAAATGTAATTTACTATATATCTACCTACCTTGTTTATCATTTATTTAAAACATTCGCTTATTTGTAAACAAATGGCATTAAACACTTATTTAAGTTTCAAATTACCAAATCTATCTGGCCGCAAAAGCCGATCGTGTTTTGTTTGAGTCGAAATCTTTTTTCCAATGATTCGCGTAACGGCGGTAAATTGTGAAAGCAGACAAAAAGTGAACTCGACTTCCTAATAGTTTAGTTGTGGTTTCTCGTCGATATTTCCGTCGATTTCATTTAGATTTGTTAGGTCAGTTGTCGTAGAAGTGTTTTAAGATGATGGGATTGTATTCCAGCGGGGCGCTGGGCGGCGTCGAGGTGTTGGAAGGTGGGCTAGTGGGTGGAGAGTTGACCGCTCATGTGCTGAGCGCCCAGGCGGCGGCCCACGCCGCGGCCACGGCAGCGGCAGCCGCACATCAGCAGCAGCAGATTGCAGTTCAGCAAATCAGTGAGTTTTATCTTTTTAATTCATTAATCTATCAACCAATTGCTATTCACTACTTAACAAGGGCTTCCTGCAAAGAGGGCCACTTTTATGATAGTTATTGAATGCACAAAAAATATTATCTTACAAGTATAGCTTATAGTTTGAAAGGATTACTGCATTATTTCGCTATTTTTTAGTGATTATTGTGATTAATGTAATATGTTTGCTACATTTTAGAATCTGAGGCTTTGATTTTATTTTGTAAATATCTACTTATAATCAATTGAAATAAAAGTTTAAACATTTCCAAACTTAATCAGGATTTGCAATGAGATTATCTCTTTGCTATAGTTAGTTAGTTTGTTTAAAATAGAATTATTTTGTTCTTATTCTTTACTATAGTTACTACTATACTTGCTATGAAATGTCATCATATTATTTAAAGTATAATAAAAAAATATGATATTTAGTTCTTATCCTATTTAATTTGTTATAATTACACCATAATATATAAAGTATTTCTTTATTACCTAGTGTAATCAGTTCAGAAATTACTATTATCAAGGTTTGCACAGTTCTTGTGGGTAATACAGGCAAAGTCATAAGCTCCTGCTAGTACTATCTATGTGTAAATTTTACTTATCTTTACTTTAACTGCTAAGCTTGTTATGCATCCCAACATCCCAATACTGGCATGGCCCATTTTTTCTCAATACAAAGATAGGATGCAATCTGATTTGATCTTATTCACATTTGATTAAATTAAACCTTTTTGTGAGTCACAAATTAAAGTTGTATCAAGAGGAATTAAACTACTTTCATTGTTGTTGAGAATGTACAACAATTGATTCCACATAGTCAGAGAAAGACTTCTGATTTTAATTAAATGCACAGTATGACAGTTTTTTTTCGTGTTTCAGTTTATCTGCACATGACTACTGCATAGACATATTCAGATAATATATTACATAGTTAAATCAAATTGTATTCCTTATTGTGTATGTTTCTTTGCTTATTTTATTTTAAAAAAAAACACAAAAGTAATTTAAAGTAAACAAGTCATAATATCAAAAGTTTTCACTGAAATGCTTTTATTTTAAGAAATATAAAACCATCATTAGGTGTAATAATGAATATTTTGTTATGTTTTATTGTTCCATGAGACCTGACGATGTAAATAAATTAAAAGGAATATAAAGAACCTACATTATCCTTTTTAAAATAACAATTTCAGGCTTCTAATCAATGTTATTGTATAAAAATTTGATACATAAAAATATTAAAACACAACCCCCCACCTGCACCATTTCAGAAACATCCCCATCCTCGGGCCGCTCGACCCCAGTCACAGCCTCATCGGTCCCGGCCACATCACCAGCACCTTCGAAGCTCTTTGTCGGAGGCCTGAGTTGGCAGACAAGCTCTGAGAAGCTCAGGGAATACTTTGCCATGTTTGGGCCCGTCACCGATGTGCTGATCATGAAAGATCCCGTAACACAGGTATGTTGCATGATTGAGATGGGTGCAGACACACTAATAATTTTAAATATACTTTAGATTTTTAACTTAGTGGGCAGCTTGTCCCAAATCTAATTTATCCTAATAATTTACAAGTTATTTATCTAAAATGTAAATAAAAGCATAACAACTCTATTATTTGTGACAGTCAGTTGCAGAATTAATCAGCTAATCTGTAAGATGAACTGATAATTTGATAAAGGTTGCATGTTCACAATGGATGCTGCGTACGCTCATATTAGATTTTTTTTTAAAAAGGCTTATGCTTAGCTGTGGTTGTCTATAGGTTGATGCTTATAATTCAACCAATTGCTGTCCACTGCTGAACATAAACCTTCCAGAAGCCCCCAAAGATGGCTATTTATCTCACTGTAGAATTCATTGCTTATAACACATTAAATATTAAGTTACATGAGGTTAGAACTGTGACCAGCAATAAAATATTTAAATGTTAGGATGAAGATTTGGGACAAGTCGCACCTTACCCAAGATTGTTTAGTAATATTTTATAATTTCACTGAAGAAAAGCCTATCCGTTGTGTTTTTGAAATACTTCGTCCAAAATGTTTCTATAGGGCCATATTTTTATACAATAATAATTATATTAGACTAAAAGAAATTAATATGAGTGATGCTTGATTAACAAATATTTAATTATCCTTATAATATAAGCATATATTTTAAAAGTTCTCTTTTAACACAACATTGTTTAATTCAATTATACAAATCAAAATACTTCATTCATTATTGATATGAATAATCACTTTACTACTAAGTGTACAATTTTTCATGCATCACTAATTTATTAAGCCATCAAATGCCATTATTTGACAAACTAATACATTTCTATTTAGTCTGCAATTAATCGCATTTAACATGTTGATATTTTACCGACGCATAAGTTGAACAATGCCCTTAAATGCGCAGTAACACATTAAAGGGGTCTCAATCGAAGTGCGGCTGGGGGGCGGGGGGTGTAAATATAGCAACGCGGTCCACTCACTTTCTGAGCCTGTCTCTCTTTTTGCCACGATTGTACCTTACCAAAAATCCTTCATTTTTGATCAACTTATGTGCCGATTACTATATTACGAAACCAACATGCCGTAAAGGCAATATAATAACGTATAACGTATGAACCAAATCAATATTAAAAATAAACATTAAATAACATAATTATTTTTGAAAGCAGCATTAACTTTCGTATTTATTGAAATTTGAAATATTAACAAATTTATAATAATTCATTATAGTAGTTTTGAATTTATAACTTTGTCTTTGAAGACATTTGTATATTATTTTGAAATGTCAGAAAAATATTTGAATACCTAAATGAAAGTTAAAAAAACAATTTTTTTTTAATGAATTTTTTATTTCTAAAAAAAATGATACTGTGACTGTGACAGCTTTAAAAATAATCTAGTAAATAAAAATTAAAATTTCATATACCTTAATCAATATGGAAATCTGTAAATTTAAATAAGTACAAAAGATAATGCAGCTTTATAAGTAACGCAATATAAATACAAAATAAAGTAATAAGTGAAATCTTTTCTAAGACAGCGGTAGGCAGTAAGCTTCAAGCGGATACCAACTCTATGGGTCAGTGAATAGAGAACATTCTCTTAGGATAGGTAGTCGTAGGTACCATTGTAATTTGTCTATGGTGGGGCCATGTCATAGAGTTCACTTTGGTTATGTTTGTTAGCACCTAAAGAACACGCCCTACCGCTCTTTACAATACAGACGTGTGTCGCAGCTTTATGGCGCTCTGAATGTTACCAACTATATGATGATGACTGTAAACGAAAGTATTTTGTTGCTATTTGTTTGTTAACTAATAATTATATTATATTTTACATAGATATTTGTTATAATTGATATGTATTATAATATATTTTACTTAGATATTTAAATAGATATTATAATATTACTCTATTCTGGCCTTATAAAATATACTTATTTGACACTACACTACCTTAAAACTACGCTAATTTGTTACTACACTACCTTGAAACTACGGTACCTTCACACTACACTACCTTGAAACTACGGTACCTTGACCCTACACTGCCTTGAAACAACGCTATTTTGACACTATACTACCTTGAAACTACGCTACTTTGTCACTATACTATCTTGAAACTACGCTACTTTGACACTATACTACCTACACACTACGGTGCCTTCACACTACACTACCTTGAAACTACGGTCCCTTGACCCTACACTACCTTGAAACAACGCTACTTGTTCAATACACTACCTTAAAACTACGCTATCTTTTTACTATCGCTACCTTGACACTAGTACAAATACATGCTTAAATATTTATTATAATAATACGTAGCAATCTTCTTTAGTTATTTAGGTTAATATTTAGGCTTAATTTATCAAATTTCATTTAATTTTGTTTCTAAATTATTTTTAATAATTATCTGTATTAGATTATTTTAGTTTAGATAAAAAGTATACATAAAATATATAAAAAAATACTTAACCTTTTAAATAGCTATTTTGTATTCATATTTACTTGTATTTTTTAAAATATAATAACTTATTTGTGTAATTAACAACTATGATATTTAAAAAAAGATTAGGCAATTAGGTAGAAAGTTTTTTTTTTTGTTTTTGTTATTATTATTTACTCCAGTGTGAACTCTATGCATCCTAATCATATATGGCGCAACACCTGTACGAGATAGTTGGGCTATGGTTGGAAAAACGTATTTAGGACTAATACAATACCATAGACGAGACTAGAAAACTGGCATGCTAGAATCACTAACACCATAGACTAAAATTAGGTCTTAGTTTAATTTTTCCGTAAAAAAATGTGAGTTGACCCTTCAGATACTGGTAGAAACCCCGTTTTGAATCACAATTAATGTTGGTGTTGCTATTTTAAAATATTTTGACATATATTTAGTAAACCTTTTAGATTTTCATTGGTATGGTTTCAGTATATTTGGCGAAGGATAGAGTTAGCCTAAAGATTTTGGCTTAGATAGTTGAGTTTTTAACCTTGCGAAATTATATTAAAAATCTGTGAGTTAATTAACATATTTTATTACAATAATTAGCTAACAAATCCAAATTATAGTTAGGAGGAAAAAATGTGTTTGGTAGAAAAGTATATTTTTAGAACATTTTTCTTCACTGGCAACACTTGATATGCTCAAGGATATAGTAGTTTTTTCACGATACGAGTAATTGCTCTGAATCGCTAATTAAGAGTATATTAAACCTAATAAAATCTTTATATAAAATAGTTCTAAATATTTTGGACCCCTGGTGGGGTAATTTTGTCTAATTGATCGACTTTTAATAATGTTATTCAAATAACATTAATTTAAGTAAACAGAAATCAATTTCATAAATAAATAGATGATTGGTACATTTAATTTTTTTATCTTATGGCAAGTATGATCAATAGACAAAAGTAGAAGGGGGCATAGACTATAACGACTAGCATGATAGTAACGTTTTGAAAAAGTATTCGAGTTTATAATTTAAGTGGATTTCATAATAATATAGAATTATTTTAAGTATAATAGTGGTTTTAACCATTTGTCTTTGAATTTACAGTATAATGAAAATGATGTACTTGTTAGCAGTTTTTATGGATATATTTTACAATTTAGTAGAAAATTTTGGTAGAAATTCTGATTGGGATCTTTGCATGTCTTGATCAAATTTAGAAAATTTGATTCACATCTGAAATGATATGAGATAAATGAAAAATTGTTGTAATAATTAATATTATTCCGACATCTCACATAACGCCTATTAATCGCAAACTAAGCTGAATACCAACAGGTAAACCTACTTAAATACTTCATTTTGACCATTATATACTTTTAATGTACATTAAATAGCATACCAAGAAAATTTGGTATCTATCTCCGGTATGGGAATTAAACCCACGACTATTTTTTTTTAAATTAAAGATATATATAATTTTATAATTTCTAAGGTATTTGTTTCATTGATATTATGTTTCGTTGTTTTCATTTTAGAAGTATCCCTACTACAATTTCTGCTTAGTCTAGGGCTTAATGACGTTGTATAATATGAACTTTTGCTACCAGATGTCATTTTAACTTTCATTAATATATCTTAAGTCTTATTGCTGACATACTCGTTTGTAAAATATGTCCATAAATACTGCGTCAATCGTTCCTCTCAACGCCATTTTGACTTAGTTAATTAGTAAGTTACGTTTGGTCGTTATTAAGTCCTGAAAATCAGGGACTAAATTGGTCATACATACGCTTAAAAACCATATCTCCATTTCATCATCGTCCCACTAGTGAGCACGGCTCTCCTTTCACGAACAAAGGTGAAATGAATTCAGGTCATGCCCCACAAGGACACAATGAGGATTGGTGGAGGCAGTTGTGTGGCGTTCTGTTCGATATTTTTACCAATATATAAGAGCTTATCTAAAGTTAGACCAGGCTTAAAACTAGTGCTCTCACCGTCTTCATCTTATCAAATGAAAGAGAAAGCAATAGTTTTAAATCTCGTCTAACTTTGGATTTCGTTTTGCTATAAGACCCATAATGTTAACCGTCTATTTATGTTGTGCTAATTATTTTCAGGGAAATTTAAATCTCTTTGTCGATATTTAAGCAACAAATAAATTATGATCTGACGCATAAACAGGGCAAAAATACTTAACATTCGTTAGGTATTCCAGAACTCTATATGCTTTAACAGCCATCAGGTCTACGTTCAGCTATATGCTTGAACTCTCTTCTTATCGTCAGTGTTATCAATACTTTACAGCGTTTGTATGACAAATGAACAATAATATCATCGATCTGATTATAAACATGCAGTGATAAATAACGTTTGCTTTAAAAAAGTCAAAGTGGCGTTAAAAACTCAATTAGACTTTGAAATCGAACATTTTGTACGCGTTTACTATCTATCGACTTCCCTGGAACAATGTATTTTATGTTTTAGAGGTGCTGAAATGATTCCAAAGTATTTTATCTTCGCAAAAATCATATTGTATATTCGCAATCACATCAATCATGATTAAAGAAATGTAACCAAAAACTACAAATAATTTAAAGCTTTTTTTACTGGCAACATTTGAAGTATTAAATTATTGCCTCGACAGTTTTGTCAGGCTGCGTTTTGAGAAAATATTAATTACAGTATAAAGCTTTAATTGGTAGGGTACCGTATTATTATTATGTGTGTTATTAATCTAAACTATCTTTATTAATATCCACAGAACAATTTTGGTAAGTGTTTTTATTATTGTGTTATTCCAGTGGAAGTCGTTTAGTTTCAATTTAAAAAAGTAATTTTAAAGCCTAATAGTACACCACGGGCTTGATTTTATAATGTAGCAAATAACTGCGCGATTTGTGATTAGAAAGCTAGGGGTGCTTCCAATTTAGTAGAATTTGGAATGATAACGATGTTAATATGGCAACACTGGGCGTATTAACTGCGATATTTTGGTATGAATTAAAATGTGTTAAATATTTTTTTTTTGGAATCGTGATTAACATGGTTTTTGTAGTGAAATTGGTAATTCTCTCAGGGTAGTCGTTTAGGACCGCTCTTATTTGTTACATTACAATTTGAAGTCTTCGGTGAGGACTAGGCCGTAACAGCAGTTCGATTTCCAAGTCTCTTATAGTAAATTCAAGTCTGGACGCGTTTAGTAAGACCGCCGCGCGCAGCGTTCGCGCGGCTTCGGCTTCATCACGTTCCAGGACGCTGCGGCCGTCGACAAAGTGCTCGCCGTGCCGGTACACTCGCTCGATGGCAAGCGAATCGATCCCAAGCACGCCACGCCCAAATCAGCCCCGCGCCCAGCGAAGACCAAGAAGATATTCGTCGGAGGCGTCGGACAAGACACTTCGGCCGAAGAAGTCCGCGCATACTTCTCGCAGTTCGGCCTCGTCGAAGACGCTGTGATGCTGATGGATCAGCAGACTAAAAGGCATCGCGGTTTCGGTTTCGTTACGTTCCATTCGGAGGAAGCGGTCGAGCGGGTCTGCGATATCCACTTCCATACCATCAAGAATAAGAAGGTGGAGTGCAAACGCGCGCAGCCGAAGGAGGCGGTCGCGGCGGCCCCGCTGGCGCTCGGGAAGAGGCTCGTTCTTCGACCGGGGAGGGGGCTAGTGTATGCGACGGGAGGGGTGGGAGGAGTGGGGGGGGTGGGGGCGGTAGGAGGAGTGGGCGTAGGAGCGGTCGGGGCCGTGGGGGCAGTGGGGGCGCCTCACTACCGCTACGCCCCGTACGCGCTGCCGGGCGGCGGGGGCGCGCTCGTGGCCCCGGCGGCCCCCCCCGCGGCGCCCGCCATGCCGCAGTTCGGGGCGGCCTACTCGCTCGCGGGCGTCGACATGTCTTCGTTCCAGGGCGTCGATTGGGGCGCGATGTACGGCCTTCCCATGTACATTTAGAGCTCCACCCCCCCCCTCTCCCCCTGTATCCCCCTCCATCCCCCCCGCCGGGCCGCGGTCGCCCTCCGGCGATCTCGGAGGCCGTTTCAAAGATGAGCATTTGATTATATTTAATTTAAGGTGATCTCAGAATAATTTAGTTTGAGGAGAACTGTCCCACTTGATGTTGTACTAGTTTGTAGTAGATAGTGCACGTTCGTTGGCAATATACTTGGAATATTATTTATATTATTGACGATTGTATGAATCTCATCGCAGCTCTGTATCTTTTATCGAAATAGGCGTAACTTTAATTGGAAGCGCGGACGCCCAGTGACGTCGGGCACATTTAAAACGGTGCCATTTTTATTCCTTTGCGTATTCGACGCGCGTATTGTTATTACTGTTTTCTCTAGTGTGTCGGCGAGCCGGTCTCGCGCTGTTTGATTGTGATGACGCGACCCCAGTGGACTGTTTGCTCAAAGTTTGAAATTCCTACCGTCAATTGTGCCAAATCGTCATTTTGTAGAATCTTTGATTATCGTTAGTTTGTAGCGGAACTAAAATGAAATGACGCAACGATGCCTATAAGATATCAGGGAATTAATTGAATGCATGTTTTCCTTTTTAAACGTCTTTAGGGATGTCTAAAGTGTGCCGACGTCATAGGGCGTCGCCGCCCCACGCTAGCTTATAGCATACTCATACATATCTAACTGATTAAGCAATCTCATTTAATTATACATTTATGTATTACATATTTACGTAGTTATTATAGTTCGGTCCGTCTTGCATCGCAGTGGCTTTTGGACTATTATAGATTATATTTTGTTTATCGCCATTATTTAAAAAATATAAATGATATTATTTATTGATATATTTTCTTTGTCTTAATTTTGTTTAGTCCGATTAGCAGTGCATTATCTGAGTGCACCTTTCATGTTTCAGATAGAACTCATAATCTTCGAACGAAAACAATATGTTAATTATTTGTTATTACAAACAATAGTATATAATTTTAGTTCCGCCTGGAATTCACATGCCTTCATGGCGATTGTAGAACTACTAGTGGGTCTAAATGGGACAAAGATAATACCGGCGCGTTGTCACTTTTAAAAATAAACATTTTGCGTGTATAAATAAATAAATAATAAATAAATAATATTCTCTTACAATCACACCAATTCTTCAGTTCCAAGATAAGTATCACTAAGAACTTGTGTTATGGATACTAAAGAACGGATAAACATACTTAAATACTTTTTTTTTGTAAATACATACTTAATATACATAGGAAAACACCCAGACCAGAACAAATATTCATGTTCATGCACACAAAGATTTGTCCTGTGTGGGAATCGAACCCACGACCTCTGGAGTGAAGTGCAGGTATACTGACCTCCACGCCATATCGGTCGTCAAAAATTTTTATAAATGAATATATAAATAATAATAAGACGTAATCCTCGATCATACTACGTTGTTGAACATACATAGTATGTTCGACGATTACGTCTATTGACGTTATTTTATTTAGACTGGACGAAGCGTCTTTAGGCGTCGACCTATCTGCCATTAGGTGGCTATTAATTAAATGTGAATTTTGGAAAGTGATTACGTGTCCACAAGTGATTTTCTAAAAAATATAACATGTGAACTTAGTAATGTTGATACTTACATTTTATAAATGACACAATAGACTTGAAACTTTTAAGGGAATGTGTAATACTCAGAGCAATAAAATATATATATACAAAAGCAAAAATCACTGCAAACGCAAGACGATCTGATTTTAGTACGTATTAATTTAGTTATATTTGATAGCAGGGACTGCAACTAACTCCGCCGAGTGTCAAGCGACAATAAGCTATAATAATGTAAGCTGTAGATAACGCCTGTCTTTGCCTGGGATGATCGCTTAAGAAAGAAAACGCCGTCAAAAAATTCAAATTCCATTTCGGTTACACGTTGGGCGCCATTTCGACGCTTGGTCGTCTTCATATCATTATCACTTTTGATAGTACATATTTTGTAAATTTGAGCCACAATATAGTGCCAATGATTGGTCTATGTCAATAAGTATTATAGTTAAATAATGATAAATTTAAAATAAAATCAGTTAATCCAAATATTTGGCTTCAAAAACTAAAGTGTAATTTTGTGTGCAAAATAATACTACACTGGAGTTCCCACATTAAAAACGTAGACATATATAAGTTTATTATATTAGGCTGAAGTGTAATGTACTTAAAACGATTAAATTATAATAAGTTTGACTGCAATTGACGCAGAAAGCAACTAGAATCATTAAAAGGGCTTAGTCGTGTAATGTCAGATTGTAAACATTTCTGATGAGTTTAATGCGCTTAGTTTTTTGATGACCAGTATGGAGTGAGGGTCTATATACCTGCACTTCGCTCCAGAGGCCGTGGGTTCGATTCCAACACAGGACAAATCTTTGTGTGCATTTAAATATTTGTGTAAATGATTATTTGTTCTGAGCTAAATGCTAGAGCACATATATAAAAAAAAAATTATGTTTACCCGATTTTTAATTTCTTCAAGTTCTTTAGGATATTTAGCATGAAACTAAGTTATAATTTTACCCAGATATCTCTTTCATGACATATTCTATTGGTAGAATCTGGCATTCATAGAATGTAGCGTTCTTAACTTATCTGACATTTCTAAAATCTGACATTAGTCGACTAATCCGTTAAAAGGTGATGGTTTTTTCCTATATCTGTCTCGCTCGCCGGAGGCTCTCGCTTTAGACTTGCCATAAGTATTAATATTTAGAAATCTCTCTTCTGTAGTACTTAATTTTTAGTGTTAAAATGAAAGCAATACATCTTAACATCCTGTGATTAAAAGTATTATTAAAAAAGACAATTTTAAGGTTGTGTTCGTGCAATTTGTAGGTGTAAGTCTAAATTTCGGGACAAGGTCCCCCCAGTATTACTAATCGTATCTTTATTCGTACTTAAAAAAATATATTTTAGTGAGATCATTTCTAATTGGATAATAATATGTCTATAGATAGTAAAAACGAAGCAATGTGTACCAAAAAGGTTAGCTCAATCGGTTTCAGGTTTAAAAGTTGCGTCTATTGCTCTATGGTTGGTGTTTTTAATGTTTTTTTTTCGGGTGCGGTCCAGGCAAAGGCAGTCCAATGTAGAGTCATGCATGCGGTAGCTTAGTCGGCCTCTCGGCCGGCTGACTCACTATGTAACCCTGGTGCGTGGAAAATTCAATTCCGAATTATTTTCTTATTCTAATTTGTCTGTACTTAATAGTATCGTAATTTTGATAACTAAACCAGTTTTTGACGACTTTGCCACAGTATTTTTTTGGTTTACAATTGAGATCTGGGTTCTATTTGATTTTAATGCCACTATGTAACCTAGCTTCTCTAGTGTCGATAAATTTGATAGCTGCAATTCATGTAGGAATATTATGGAAATTAACAGTCAATGTCATCCACATATATTTTCATAGTAAGTCTATGATAATTGCAGTTGTCTTGTGCAATTTTGCCGGACATCAGTTATGGAGTATAACTAATTTTTTTTTTTTTAATAATATACAAGTCTATAAAAATATGTGAAGAGTCGTTGAAATCTATGGTTTAAGTAAATGTATTTATCAAATTTTCCACCCCCATGGCTACCGAATGCTATATCACATGTATTCACAACCCTGTCCTAGCAGTATTTTAGAGTAAGTATTATAATGAACCTCTTGAGATTATTTCGCGGACGTCGCGCGTTCTGTCTCACATTCTAATTGGTTTGAGAGAGTCTCCGTCGTGGAAATATTGCCGTTTAATGTAATTTTTTGTGGTTTTCTATTAATTTTATATACCAGTTTTAAATGTTTTGTACCAACTACTTAGATTAGTTCTGAGTATACTGTAAGATATAAATCTATGTCTAAATTAAAGATGGTTGTCCCAAGTTTTCAGTAAACCTCAAATAATGACATTTACAATCGTATACCCAGCACTTTTAACTAAAGAGTTGCGTAAATACATTTTAAACCAATGGTAAGTAACGGAAAATGGCAAACTTTGACATTAAATTGCAACGTTGCCGTTTTGACAGTGAAACTCTCTTGAATATAATTTTATTGTCTATGCCTTTGGTTCCTCTAATTTTAATGTTTAACGGACACGGAACGGCGCCGTCCGCCTCTCGTATGATTGACACCTTTTGTATATTAGCATTTTCCCTAAATTCAGTATTAGATGGTTGATAATATTATTGTGATGTGTTTTAGTAATCCCCGCCGACGACCGTTTGGTGTCTTGCCAATATTTAGAAACAGCGGCGTCATATAGTTTGTACTTAATTTTCCTTTCTTAATTTATATAATTATATATATATCGAGGTCCAACGTTTCACTGGCAAAGTAATATTTATTGAAGTGCACCGCTGGACGCGTTTACTAATAATTTGATTTTTTCTAAACAAACGTGTAATTCGGTTGGCTCGGACGCCACTCGGCGTTCGGCGTCGAATGGCGTCGGCTATAGTATGTATTTAGCTGAATTAGATTTCCCGTAATGTAATGAAGCACCCAGTATATCCATTGTGTCATTACAATATTATTATTAGAAAGTATTATGTGTGTTTTATTTCGTAGACGTAGACGCGTGGGGTGGATCATTTTGTACTGGGTTGTGGTATGTTCTCTCGATGCACGTTTTGATTAGTTTTGAGATCAGTAGTTTTGTGTGATATTGTGCGAAAATATTTGCCCCACCGCACACCTGGGGAGGGGGGTGCCGGCGCGGTCTGGCGAACGGCATGCAATCAGTAGAAGACTTGTCACTAACCACCGACTTGAAATGGCATGGACTTATACGTAAATTAAACTCTTCCATTATAGATTCCACTGTCAATTTTCCAAAAGGCGATAGCCACACGTTGGTTGTGAAACGTGCTATTAAGGCTCGCCCTTTGGCGTTAGCGACGTCATATGACGTCGTCTGGCGTCAGGCGGCGGCCAGAGACGTAGTCACGTAGAATAGACCGTTAGAACGCTTCGCTTGAGGCCTACAGTCTTCCTGGCACTAAGTGGGACTTGTTTTGCCAAATTCAGGCCAAAATATAGCCAAAGTTTCAATACGTTTGCTTAACATTTTCAGTTTATTTAAAAAAATAGCTGATACAGTTATTGGTCAGAATTTAGTCCCTCGACACTGAAATGTTCTTGACGATTAAAATGGCGGCCTAAACACAAGCAATATTTTTAGAGTTATTAGAACATAATCTGTGAAACAAGATGGCGGAGAACGGCGCCATCTTGCGAGGCGGAAAACCAGTGATGCTACAGTGTGTTAAAACCTTTTTTTTTTTGCTAAAATCTTGCCTTTCACGGTAGCAATAAGGATGAGACAATAATGATGGGACGTTGCCAACAAAGATGCTAAACTTGTCGATAATTTGTTGCCATATACATTCCTCTCTAGTCATTTCTAATTAGTTATCGATGCCATCATCGTCATAGTGTTGCGACTAATGTAATATAACACTTGAAAACTATATGTGTCTGTCGTTTTATAAAATTAGTGTTTAATGTGCTAATGTTAATTTTTAATAAGAAAAAATATATTTAATTGCAATCCTATGACATGGCTTAAACGAGTATATCCAGTCTAATCTTGCTCAATTCTTATTCTTGCGTAGTATAGCTGTTTTGAAGGAAGTAAGCTTTGCAGTAGTGATGTGCCATAACAGACGCCATAGCTCGCCAACGACGTCAGTAGTGATGTGCTTCGCGCCTTCAGGTCTTATGGACCAATGTAAACAACATTATTGTAAGATTAAATGTACATGGAATATACAACTTTTTGATTGGTATAATATAATACATGTTATCGAGTAAAAATAATAAAAATATGTTGTGTGTTTAAATGTATGGCAATGCTAGGTAGAAGTAGTGTAGCGATTTTGAGGTTTTACATATTACGGTATAATAATTACTAAGTAGAAATAACCGAAAGCAATAATACTTTTAATAATAGGTACATATATGCACGCGCGCGCTGCTAGCATTTGCACGAGTCAGTTACGTAAAGACATTCTGCAATCCTTTAAGTGCTGAGGTCGCTTTTTGATTTAGTGACCTGTCGTGAGGCAGTTCAATTCAAGCGCTTCCGTACCTCGGAAACTTTTATCCCGGTTATCACTGGCAATAAAACGCAGGACGCCACACCTGCCCCAATCCGCACTGGGTCCGCGTGGTGAACATACCATTTCACCTGGGTTTGTGAGAAAAGTCCAGTAGCGGATGAGGTGATGATTATAAAAAGTTTATTGAAATTATAAAATCTATTGCTGCAGAAAACTTATTAAGATTTACTATTACCTAATAGTATGCCAATGATTTTCTCTACGTATTCTTTCTTCTTGTATAAAAGTGGGGCCTGTGGTTTCTGAAATAACCCCCCACTTTTGGTTATGTAATATAGAAGCAAGCTATGAGCTGCTTAACTTTTGTTTTTATATGAAAATGTAATGTTGCACTACAAGCTATGAACACGGCAGCGCGCGCTTAAATACGTTTAGATTATTAATATAATATACACACATTCATACAATATAAAATATTAACAATATTTTTATATAAATAGGATTTGGTGTATTCTGTAGCTGATAATTGGTATTTGTATTTAAAATTAAATATTAATCGTGATAACGCGACCCTTGTTGATGTAAGTGAGAGTTTGTGATTTAATCTTTTAGATATTGGGTGTTTACGACGACGCCAATAGGCGGCCACCTTCGTTTTGACAGTTTGTTAAAATGGCGGCGGTTATTCGTGACTTTTGCCGCGCATTACGACACTTTTTAATGTAAATGTTGTCTAAATTATACATTAGATCTGTTGTTCTGTCGCATTGTATATACAAAAGCAATGGCCACGCGTGCCACTGACGTACATTCCTTGTGTAAAATTGGGTCGTAATATAATTGCATTTTATTTATTTTATTGTAGTTTTAAACTCGTCGAATAGATTTTTTTTTCATATAGAAATGGGCTGTACTTTTTTTATCATCACAGACTGCTATAGATAATTGTGCAATATTTACGAATTGTTTTTTAAAAAGTATTATGTACTTATTATTTTAATATACTTACTTATCCGTAGATAGGGTCGGGTGGGTACGTAGCAGTAGATGCCCTTAATAACAGTGTTTACAAGACCCCAGAGCATAGACTACGGTTTATAGACTATGATTGTGTGACTATAGAGTATTTTTAATTTTTTCGCATTTCAAAGTCTATGTTTACGGGAGTTGCTCTACCCTAGCTTTTGTTGCGGTAAAGTATCATAAATAATGAATGTTTTGTAATTCAGGCGTTAAGTAGTTTTTGTATGTTTTTCGCCTCTTTGAGTACGATTGCTGATGTAACTATTTAATTGAATAATGGTTATTAGTTTATAGGATTTGGGCATTGATTGGCCCCTAGCTAGTGGTCGCGTAGTGTGCAGTCGGGCCTCCTTACGCCATTTAAATATCTATGGTTCATCTTCACTTAGTAAGTTAGAAATAAATGGTGACACAAAACACAGCTGTTCTTTCATTTATCGCTTTACGTCTCGTACATACCTCTTTTTTTTAGAAAGTATAAGTTTTCAGAGTATATTTTTCGGCGTAGTTTTGTATGAGCTTAAGCCCCACTTCGGGCGCCATTACAGATTTTTCATTATTTAGTTAGACGACCCGATTTTTGGTAGCACTAGCGATTAGTATTGAAGATGGACGGGAAATAGATGCATGGGGACGTATGGGGCCGTAGCGGCGGAGTGTGCATGCGAACGGCGGCGAAGAGCGAAGAGAAGACCAGCGGTGAGCCTATACTGACTTGTGTGTTCTTCTTTATCTCGGAGAAATGTCTGTTTTTTATCAAATGTTGATCCTACTTTTGAAACGGTGAGCCCTCCTTGTTTTTTATCAACGTCGTCGATTTTTAAAGACTGTAATAAAAACGGTAAACGGGTAATAAAAATGTGTAATTTAGTATAGTAGATTGTGTTGTCATGTTTGCCGTGATCCAGGCTTAAGTTTGCCTTGAAAGATACCCTCTGGGAGTCCACAGGACATTTTGGTCCTTCGATGCCATGTAGACAGTTTGAATTAATTAAACTTAAAAATTAGTATTACATCGTCGCTTTATCCTCATGATAAGTGATTTATTTAACTATAATAAACTTTGATTTAACTATAATAAATAAATACCAAGAAGTAAGCGGAGAAACACAAAATTTCACTTATCGAACGTTATGTCTCTAATAGCAATGAAAGATTTTTCCAATTCTAGCGATTTTTGTAAGAAACTAATGTACATAAAATAATGAGAACTGGTCCCATTTGTAAGAAATTTTACAAGTTTTAATATTTAACAGCGCTGTCGGCTCGCCGTTTCTGATTTAATTAGTTTTGTAAAAGCTTAACAATTTATGTAGGTGAAATTTTTTACAAAGTAGTGTGATTCAAATGATCTAATGAATTAGCGTTCAATTGAAGTTTAGTAGAGTAGGTAATTATTAAAAGATTTTTGTGTTATTTTCTTAGGTAACTAATAGATTTCATAAATTATTAGTAATTGATGAATCGGTAGATTAATAACATTGTGTCATGGAATTTGTCAGAAGAGCACTGGTCTGTTTCCCTTATCAGCCTTTTTTGCTAAACTGAATTAGATGAAATTTTGGTATAGAGATAGCTTGTGACCCTTTGATGGGTAGAAGTTGAGTTTGTAAGAACCATTTTAGAGTCAAGTTTCATTTTTATTTTAGATAATTATTATTACAGGTACTTGACATATTAGTTTCAATGATGCAATCATTTCAGTTTAACAAAATATTAATAAAATAAGTGATAGATAACCAGTAACTAAGTACTTGTTTGTACACAATACAGAAATGAATCTGACAGATGAAGTGACACAAAACATAATAATTGCCATAAATAAAAAAACAAACATTTCTTCGGGTAAGTTGGTTGGAAATTTCAATATATATGCTCACGGAACCTACGCTGTATTATGCTTAGAAAGTAGGTAATTATCATTTGTATTTAAATAGGTAACCGGTAAAGTGCATCCCAGTATTATAGTTAAGTAGAACATAGACAGGTTTGGGTTTTAGGCTATTCGCCTTATAAGTAGTTACTAGTCGTTACCTACATAGCAATACTGCTGTCTGTAATTATTGGAATAATTTTGCTCCTAATTTTCATCCTTAAAGTCATTCACAGGCTTAATACTGAGTTATGTTAACATTTTCCGCGAGTGTGCAGCTTTTAAGTCTATCTAGGTACTTAGAGCCTCACTGTCGCGTTAAGTTTTCCCTAAAACGGTTTTAGGCCGTCGTAGAACTTTTAAAATTAATAGCGACGTATTAATAAGATTGTGTAATGAGTGTCTTGTCGTTTTTTTTTGTACAATGATTACCATTTTAAATATTTGACATTTGTGACACTGACACAAGATACCTAATTTCGTGAGAAAATAATCTCTACCTCTTGATACTCATAATTTTTGTCTTGCTATTATAAAACGTGTTTTAAAAACCGTAATTATGTGTAAATAATCATACAATTACATAGGTGACCTAGACAGCAGCATTGCAATTCAAAATGATTTTGTATGAACGACCCAAATAAATTCACCTTTATATATCATTGACATAACAAAATGTGATATAAATTCTCAGAGAATGCCTAAATTTTTCAAAATACGTAGAACTTTAGCGGCGTAGCTTAGATTTTGAAGATGCATATCATCAAACACCCAACGAGACACAATATGGATTGTGCCTTGAAGTTTATTCCCAAAGATATTGCTTTTGAAAATAGTAAGTATATTTTTTGGTAGGATGAAGGACCAATATTAGTTCGGATGACGATATTTTTTGTACAATATTACTTTTTCCCGTTGAAAAATTGTTGTCGCTATTTAAGTAACTGAATTTGTGAGTAGTAACTTTAGACTAACGAGTTGTTTATTAAAAAACTCTAGATATGTAGAAGGAAACCCTTTTTAAGTAGTAGTACAAAGTAAAATTAAGTATTGAAATTTGTAATAGATGAAGTGTCTTCCTCAAAATAAATAGACTGAATAATAATCACCCCGTTTCTACCAGTTGTTTTGGAAATCCCATTCACTGGGATGCACTGGATTGTTTTTTGTAATAAATAGGTACACAATTTATAGATCTGTAAGGGCACTTGTTTAGATCTGTCAAAACTCCCACATCGAAGCTATGCTCTACTTTGTCTTTGGATAATCTTTAAAACGAGGTAAATTGTCGAAAGAAATATTCATGAAGTTTTTTGTTCCGAATTAAACTATCAATTGTATTATTGTAAATTTAGATTTGATCTAAAAAAGTGCTTGAAAAGTGTTAGAATTTCATTGTAGAAGAAAATGAAGTGTTCAGTAGATTATTACCCAGTACAAGAGTACAGAGTGCCTATTTGTGCGACGATAACGTTTCACATCTCATTATAGACTACACGGTCTTATTCAATGAATGTAATAATACAATACAAATTTTCTTAGCTCAAGTTGTAGTGAAAAATGTAATTTAATAACAAACAATTATTGGTGATAATAATACAATTTTGAATAAGGTTGTCGTTGCAGTGATATCTTTCGTCTTTGGTATTTAGTAACTATTTTTGTCTTTGCTCCCTGTATTTTTTTCAATTCTAGTCAAACTTACCAAAGTTGTTGAAATTAGAAAGTACTGCATTAAAAAGGCAGATTGATTAAAAATAACCTTAATTGAATGACAAAACAGCGAAATGCGTTGTTTTTTTTTTTGTAAATATACTACTTACAGTAAGAATTGTTATTATTAATGTGTGTTAATCATGTACTGATGTTACTTAGGGGTTATATTTTTAGTATAATTGTAGGGATTCGATCTGCTCTGTGCTTACATTTTTTAATTATAAAATTGGCAAGAATCTATTTGGTACTAAGTAATCTATTTTCTTCAAATAGTCTTTTCTATCAATAAAATATCCTTTTTCTATTAGTAAATGAGACTCGATGCTTTGTGAATTACATCAACTTGGAAAAAAAACAATTGAAGTGATATATAACAGTGGCAGTAAATTGACATTTTGCGATATACACTTATATAAGGAATATCTGCAAGAAATATTTACTTTTCATTCCAGTAATGAAAATAATGGTTCTAATTGAATAATATATTTATAATTTCACTCTACTTCGTAACAAATGGACAGCCGTGATGTAATTTTTTTTGTAAAATAATATAAATTTAAAAACTCACCGGCGATATTCAAAACTGTGTTAGTAGGTGTTTAAATTTTTTATGGATTTCTGAAACCTTTACACATTACTTGTATAAGTTTTATTTCACTGCATGAAATTCTGTGTCTTTCTTACACAAAGCACATTCAAAGCGGATTTAATATCACAAAGTGTTGAGTATTGACACAGAAGTGCCACGAATTTGTCTACAATAAATTAATAAGAGCATTATAATATAATCGAAATTTATATTTACATTATTAGAAGTAGTTTGATAAATGTAATTACGTAATCATCAAGAATGTTAGATTTTTTACCTACATTTTAACTTTTGCGCGATCATTTTTGAGATAAATCATTGTTTTTAAAAAAACATTTTTGGTGTGCGCACAGATGTTATTCGCAATGGATGCAAGGACGTAAATTAAATCTATAACCGTTTCATTTTTTATAAGGCGTTAGACGTCTAGTAAATGCAAATATTTAAAAAAACGGTCAAATTCAAAAGAAAACAATCTCTATGACTAGTTTTTTTTTCAAAACTTTATTCAAGGTTTGTAACACACTCACTGCCCAGTCACTTTATTAACTTTTATAACTTTTATAACAAAATAAATACTCTTTAGACGAGGTTTAACTGGTTCTTGAAAATGATTGCGCTAATTTTCAGTCTAATTTTGGTATTAGTCATTTTAGTATAAAATTGTGAAGGGTTATCATAAATTATGAGTATATTACTATCTGTACGAGAGTCTAGCTTTGGATATTTATCTACGGGTCGGCAAGTACTGGCCGTTTGGATTTAATTAATTCAAATAAATGGTTTACATTCACATTGAGTTTTATTTATATACACCTTTTTTAGGATCTAGGTTGTTTAAGTAGTAGGTAGGTGTTGCTGGACATAGCGCCTAGACTAGTAAGTCTACTCTAGCACAAACTGAAAAGTGTGGTTCCAGTCTACAGACTTTACGCTTCAGCTTATGGAGATGCGTACGCATTCGTTCGTCCCCGTCTATTACTTTCATATAAAACATTGTTTTTATGGAGAAAACCTGAACTGAGCAAAGTGATTTCGCTTGATATATTGTATATCGAGCGACTTATGTCTTGAGCGACGTCAGGCGAAGTTGAATGTGAGTGTGGTGAAGGCTCGTTTCTAAAAACTCTTTGAAAATAGATGTTGACATGATATGATATGTTGACAAGTTGAACGAATTCCGGCTACGACGCATCACTTCACCCGGCTGGCGACCACTAAGTACTTTTATACGTCTGGCGACACCGGACTTCAATCCGCAGAAGAGAGATAAATAGGCAGTGAATAAATAATATTTCATAATAATATTAATGCCCGCACACTTTATCCTACGGTTGCCGCAAACCAGGCCCGTGAGGACCCGACTAGTAAATACCTTGACTTAGCATCACTTTTGACTTGTCTGGAAGAGATCGCTTTTAGCGATAAGACCGCATAGATTGGCTTTAAATTTTTTTTAATATTGTAATCTGTGGTTTTTAAGTTTCTTGGCCAATGAAATATATCTATCTATCTTTTATGCAAAAGAAAATGTAAGCGAGTCTAAGTGCCGGTTCCAAGCCCCCGCTCTGGGAGAAAAACTGACAAGATATACAGCATAGATGCCTACATAAAAATCCAAAAAAAAACCTAAAAGCTAAGCAGTATAGTATATTCTCATAGCCTATTCCGGAAGGGATTTATTTTTTGTGGGAAAATAATTCTCGTTACTTTACTTCAAAAACTTAAAATTTTACTATTTATCTAGAATTATTCTTAAGAATTTTAATATAGGTTTCAAATTTCTTAAGCACAAAATTTATCAAGAGAGATTCAAAAGCCAAAAAACTTAATCCTTACTTTATAGCTCAATTACAACTTCATGAAGCGAAGTAGGAAAACTGCGAAATGGCAGAAGACCCGTTTAGGAGCATAAGGTCAACAGCGCTAAAAGAGTGCGCTTTTAAATTGTGTTAAAAGCGCACTCTTGCAAATGCTATCATCATTTATTCAAGTTTGGCTCAGGACTTGTTGGCGGAAAATTGAAGCGTCATGTCTGCAGTTTTGTTTTATTTTCTAAAATTTGTGATTTTTCTAACATTAATGTGTAATAAATAACGGTTGATTATTAACCGTTAAGTGTTTGTGAATATACATGAGTGTTGGTAAATTAAACAAAGCAGTGCAACATCACTTTTCTCACAAGGACTCCTTGAGAGAATTTGAAAACTAGCGCGCCCATTCACTGCGGGCGGGAGCTTGATCGTAAAAGAACGGGCAAGAAAATCGTCAAGGTTTTTTCTCCCGCCAGTTACAAGAAAATGTTAAGTACATTTTACAGTAATAAAACAATTGACAAGTCTACAAAAGCCAATGTCCTGCAGTCACAAGATTTAAAATAAAATAAAATAACTCTTTTTTTTTTTTAGCTATACGAAAATAATTACGAATAAATATAGTAGACATGAGCAGACCAGTCCCCACTGGCGGCACCCGTTCACGAGTATGACGCATGAACCAGCCATCGTAGAACGTAACGACCCGACGCATGACGCCACCACCGCAAAGACATTTAAGTGTGCATGACATACTTAAGCTACGGGATATTTTTTTTAACAAAATAACATTATTTTAATGAAATGTGCTGCAAACCACAAATATTTTTGGTCTTATGAAAGATATCATTTACAGCTATTCAGTCTTAACACATAATCATTCGAACAATACTATGCGTTCCTAATCAAAAAACAAAAATCCCACCAGTACAAAATTTACTTCATATTACACAGTAATGGTTTAGGAGAATGGTATGACTTCTAAAGTTGTGTTGTGCAAATCCAATATACCCTGTGGAATTTTGTTGCTAATTCTAATAATGTATACGGGAAAAGAACGTGGGAATACTTGCTACCCTTAATTTTGAACAAGCTACCTAACGAACTAATGGCAAAGCTAAATAAAGGCAATGTCAAGGCCTTTAAAAAATACTTAAAGAATATTATTTGAGCGCAAATAATTAATACCTACACTATAAACCAGCAGTACATACCTATATTATATTTTACACTACATACAGAGCTAGTACATATACTGGCAACATATTAAACTTAGTTTAAGTGGCGACTCAACCTTAGCAAATAAACCGCTGTGCGGTTTCCGTTGAGGTTATATGAATGTACCCTTTTGTTTTGGTATATTTTTTATATTATACAATAAAAATAATATATATATAAGCTAAAGCAGTACATAAACTACATACGCAAAGCCGCCCCTAAGCGGACATCGTAGATCTCTTAGTCAAGACTAATATACAAAATAGCCACCATCTAAAACGTTTAGTTAGTTCATTACATTGAAAATCGATATCTGGGGATCTGTGTAATTTTTGATAATTTCGACAAATATAATTAAACCGGTGTAAGTATTTATCTTAATAAAAAGGTCCAGTATCTATACTCTACAGCTTTAGTATATGAAGGAAATATAAAGGAATCAAAGACATCGTTTTTCACAATTAGAGGTGACAACGCCATCTAGTGAAGTTCTATGACAAAGTGAAAACAGGAAGATCACAGTCGTCTGAAAGGAAGTCTAAAAAAAAGGGTTCTTTAAAAAAAAATGTCTATGGACCTATTATTTGCTTTTCGTCATCTGCACTTTATTATTAAAGCAGCGATAGCCCAGACCTAAAATTCAGTGGGTCTCGGGTTCAAACCCTGGTTATTCATGATATTTTAAGGTTATCTGCGTAATTATCTCTTGCTCCATGCCTCTGTAAGCACTTTAAGCCGTTGGTCCCGGCTGTCATGAATATCCATGGACATATACAGACTAACGCTTAGGGCCCAGGGTCTGCTCACCGGTGTTGCCAGAATTGGCTGAATTTTAAAGTTATTACACGAAATTATTTTACTAAAAGGTAAATAAAACAAATCCTTACTGATTTCTATTTGCGGTTTATTTCTTCGTAAGTACAGTGTGAGCCACATGTCACACGTCACATTTTGATATTTTGCGCCCATACAGCCTAAACAACGGCACGTTAGTTGAACAAAAATGACGACTTGCGTAAATACAATAGTATAAGAAAGAAAGGGACCGACGCCCCCCCCCCCCTCCCGCGCCGCACTTCGCTTGAGACCCATTCAAGATCATTGTTCAACTTACGCGCCGCTTATTAAACGCACCTTATAGAAAATAATAAGACATTATTTCGAACTAAACAGTTATAATTGACACGAATTACTGTACAATATTCAGAAATCACAATTTTTGTATATTAACAACTTAAAATCGGTAAAATGTTTAATTTAATTCTTAGTTAAACAAAACGTTGAGCGATATTCATTGCATGTAAGTATTTGCCAGATGTTTTTCACTGAAATAAATGATTTTGTCGAATATTTTATTAACCGCATATAAAAGACAACATTACGATTTATTTTACATGAAAAAATACATATTGACGATGTCACGAAAATACATTATTGCTTTGTAAATATTGTTTTTATTTTATTATCCTGTCTAAATGTCGTTGGCCGATCGTTAAATGATCCAGTACGTGATATGCCTAGGCGTTTTATAAAATGTCGCTTTTTATAGATAATTCTCCATAGATTCAGTGTTGATACTTATTAGGTAGCATTTTTAAGGTTAAAAAATATATAATTTTGATTTTTTCAGTGTCATTTTTTTATTTGTCAGTGTTAGTTAGTTATAACTAGTGTTTGCCCGCGACTTTTTTCACCTAAATTCGATTTTATCGCGCTTCTTGTTAAAGTAACTTTGAATATCATATTTATAACAAATGTGCAATGATTATAGTGTTGATGTATAAATATTTATGGTAAATAAATATATAAATAGTATGTAATAATAAACAATTTGCTATGTCCTTACAGGGCGCTACATTGTAATTAACATCTCTATGTATACACATACATACATACATGACATTATGTAACTACCTAATGTAGCATGAAATTAAGAATTGTATTGCGCTTGTAGGTACAAAAATTAAGACTATTCATATAAACTTTGATCTCCTATTTCTACCCCTTACAATCTTTTTTTCACATTAAAATGTATCCTATGTCCTTTTTCACTCTAGACTATCTGTGTACCAAATTACATTCAAATTGGTTTATCAATTTTGGCGTGAAAGCCAGACAGACAGACAGTTACTTTCGCATTTATAGTATGAATATAGAACTGGACAATTTAACTATCGGAAAACGACATTAATATATCATTTATACCCTAGATTTGAATAAAAAAATAACAAGACAATAATCGATGTAAAAAAAAAGTTAATTTTTAGTAAATATTCGAAGAAGAGACTAAATTTTTCCTGGAAAAAATTAACTCGTCTGCGGTTGCCCGAGTAGGAATCGAATCTAGGACTTAAACTTAGCTACCAGGGATTCCGAGCTGATTATTTCCAGTACTTTGTGATTAACGTTTTAAGACCGCGTTATAAGTCACTGTAAAAGTTAAAAATATTCAAATGTTATATTTATAAATGAATGAATGAATGATTCAAAATATTCGAATGTCCCCAATCAGTCTCGTATACTTAACATTAAATAACATTTCAACTAACTTCAATATTTACAAAATCACATTACTTACAACAGTAATATTTACAAGTGCACATTGGCTGTGCACACCTGTTTTGTTCTCACTTTTATTGCTATAATACGACGAAGGTCGGTTCGATTCCCGGACAAGACTAATATTTCGTGCTGTGTAATGAATGATAGTTTTATTTTTCTTGATTATTTGATTCTGATTATTAATTTCTATCGATTAGTAGTTAAAATATAAATTAATTAAAAATTTAGATTTTCTAGATTTTCTTTAAAAAAAACATTTTTTTTTAAATCTTTATGTCACTGACGTAAAATTGTAATACATGCGACTTCTCAAGTTCATTGACCCTATCAGCTGATATCAACAAAAAAAATTTTTTTTTTCTATTTTTTTTAATAAATGCGTATAACACAAAAAACTCTTAAGATAAAGGCAGATAAATATTAGCACAAAAATATTAATCCTGTCCGGAAATATAACTACATCACTCACAAACAATAGTGTTGTGCGACGGAAACTTTAAAATAACATTTAGGTCATTTGTTCTTCGATTACTAGATGGACACACCTCAAAACTCTAGAATATAACATTTTCTAGCTGCCTAGAGAAATCAAGTATTTTCATTAAAAAATACTTGTTCAGATCACTTAAGTATTTATAATCTCATATTTAACATAAATTTCGCTAAATTTCGTAAAGATAATATTTTGATTACCATTTTTTCTTGTAAGTCCAACCAAAACTAAGTACTTGTGCAATATTTTTCTGTTTAGTCCCCATTGCAGACTTTGCTTAGTCCTATAAAAGACTAATACCCCACGACTGTTCTTAGTCCCACAAGACATTTATAGTCCTATTAAAGACTTTTTTCTTGTAAGTCCAACCAAAACTAAGTACTTGTGCAATATTTTTATGTTTAGTCCCCATTGAAGATTTTGCTTAGTCCCATAAAAGACTAAGACCCCACGAATGTTAGTGCCACGAAACGTTTATCGTCTTATTAAGGACTTTGTTTAGCATAAATTACATTATTTAGTCCCACCAATAGACATACTTTAGTCCCACGTGTTGTTTGTAGTCTCAATATAGAAGTTGCTTTATTAAGTTCCACAAAAAACTTATTGCTGTACCACAATAGTCCTTTAGTCTCAGAAAAATTCTCGTCCTCACAAGTTTTCCATTAAAACTTTGTATAGATTTGATCGAAGTCCCGAGATTCTTCGCAGTCCCCCCACAGTAGTGTAGAGTCCCCAAAAGTCCCCCTGGGTGGAGTCTACTCCTTGAGCAGTCCCCTCGCCTTGGGGGTCAGTTTCCTGACGCGGCCCCGAGACGATATCGACACTGGAACGGCGCCTGTCACACAACATCACATACATTATATTAAGAGTCATTTTGACAGAATTAATGGAAGTACATCGCTTATAAATAAATAAATAATTTTCTGACAATTACACCAGTTATTAAGTTTCAAGATAAGTATCAGTAAGAACTTGTGTTATGGATACTAAACAACGGATAAACGATGGGTTCGATTCCCACACAGAACAAATCTTTATGTGCTTAAACATGAATATTTCGAGGGTTCTGTGCTCAAACCCGATAAGTGACAAAATTTGCGTTTTTGGGCTTAAAGCAGTAATTTAAAAAAATGAAACTTGCAAGGTTTACTTATTGGATTATGAAGTCCTCAGTTTTCAGTCTTCTTTTCTGAAATCGACTTATCTGATAATATGACAAGAAAAAGCGGCAGAAATTATGTATCTGATGTTGTCACTTATCGGGTTTGAGCGCGGAACCCTCGATTTGTTCTGGTCTGGGTGTCTTCATGTATATTAGGTATGTGTTTACAAAAAAAGTATTTAAGTATGGTTATCTGTTCTTTAGTATCCATAACACAAGTTCTTAATGATATTATCTTGGAACTAAATAATTGGTGTAAGTGTCAGAAAATATTTATTTATTTATTATTTCTATTTATGCAGCATTGATGTGGGATTATGTTAATTCTGACCAAGCCCATTTCGGAGTGTGTAAATACGGTCTGTATGCTTGTAACTTATCAATCTTTGAATCATTTAATAATTATTATTGTAAATGTTCTGAATGAATGAATGAATGAATGAACACTTTATTGTACACTAAAAATAAAAAAGTAATCAAATCACATAAACAAATATATGGTACAATGGGCGGCCTTATTGTTAACAGCAATTTCTTCCAGGCAACCTTAGATCAACCATAGTTCTGATGCCCCGATAAAAAAAAACGAAAAAAAATACAGTGTGTTTGGTCATCGACTAGCAATAATTTAGGGGCGTCAAAGGAAAAAAACATAATATTATCGACAAAAACAAAACCCCAAACCCCCCTCTTTTTGAAATAGCGGCCATTTTTTTTTCTTACGTCTTTCTAAAAAAATATCGATTTCTCTGGACATAAAGGCACTACAGACATTTAAAAAAACTTATATAACATAACAACATTAAAAACGCATACAAACATAAAGATACACACAAAAACATATAAGAATTGAATGCCCAAAGAGAAGTGCAGAAATTATCTATATCTAGTTATGATTATTGTATTTAAAAGTAAGTAGGTAATTAACATTTATTTTTCCTCACATTTTTGTTGTAAGTACAGCAAAATAGACATACATTTATTTTTACAATAAGTATATGAAAAGCTGTTGTTTGGTATGGGCATAATTGTTATAACTCTATGTTTATTTATTAAAAATTAATACAGAATAATAATAATACACTCACCATTGTGTGATTCACTCCGGCTCGGTGTGGCGTGCGAGTTGTGTGTGGAGTTCGATGAGTGGACCGAGTGTGAGGTGTGGGCTGAGTGGGCCGAGTGGGCCGAGTGGGCCGAGTGGGCCGAGTGGGCAGAGTGCGAGGTGTGGCCCCCGAGGCGGCTCGAGTGGCCGTTCAGGTAGTTGTGGTCGGCGAGAGGCGTCGTCAGGGCGGTCTGGGGGGGGGGGGGGGGGGGAGGGGCACACACCAGATAATATTATTATTATTTTATTATTTACAAAGTATATTGTATTACATATAACTTAAAAAAGATGTACAACAAAACTGTTCAAACAGTTTGACTGAAGGATCAACAATTACTACAAAATTCAAAAACTTTGCATGCCATAAACTATTACATAGTAATTGAAAACGTCAAAATTTATAATAAATATAAAAAAAACAATCAAAATATGATTACACTGAAATCACGAAGCTTAGATTCACTTACATGCAACAAAACAATTTAAAAACAAAAAAATAATTTAGTGTAAGTGAATCTAAGTGCCAGGGCGGGCCCGCTGGCTGATGGTTACCTGGAGGCGGCGGCGCGGGGGGGCCGCTCGCTGATGGTTACCTGGAGGCGGCGGCGCGGGGGGGCCGCTCGCTGATGGTTACCTGGAGGCGGCGGCGCGGGGGGGCCGCTCGCTGATGGTTACCTGGAGGCGGCGGCGCCGCTCGCTGATGGTTACCTGGAGGCGGCGGCGCGGGGGGGCCGCTCGCTGATGGTGACCTGGAGGCGGCGGCGCGGGGGGGCCGCTCGCTGATGGTTACCTGGAGGCGGCGGCGCGGGGGGGCCGCTCGCTGATGGTTACCTGGAGGCGGCGGCGCCGCTCGCTGATGGTTACCTGGAGGCGGCGGCGCGGGGGGGCCGCTCGCTGATGGTGACCTGGAGGCGGCGGCGCGGGGGGGCCGCTCGCTGATGGTTACCTGGAGGCGGCGGGGTGGGCCCGCTCGCTGATGGTTACCTGGAGGCGGCGGCGCGGGGGGGCCGCTCGCTGATGGTTACCTGGAGGCGGCGGCGCGGGGGGGCCGCTCGCTGATGGTTACCTGGAGGCGGCGGGGTGGGCCCGCTCGCTGATGGTTACCTGGAGGCGGCGGCGCGGCGGGGGCGGCGCGGGGCGGGCCCGCTTGCTGATGGCGGCGGCGGAGTCAGAGTCTGACTGCTCGTTGTATGCACGCGGCTGCAGCCTCTCCCGCAGACTCTTGCCCCCCTGGAGCCACACAACACTACTATTAACACGGAACGTTCTGCGATTAGTCCCCGAGGGAGTCTCGCACGGCGGTCACTAAGGGGCTATCCATAAATTACGTCACACGTTAAGGGGGTAGGAGGGGGTTGACGAAGTGTGACATAGTGTGACAAGCAGATGGGAGGGATCCCAATTTCGTGACGTCACACTTCAAAATCCAGGTCCTATGAAAATTTTGGAACTGCTATATATACATAGCAACGAAATTTCTAATCGGAGCACTTCCGAAAGTCAAGATAACGTATAAATTAACGCGTCCCTCACTAAACAACTATTTAATATTTTCTGACAATTGCACCAATTATTTAGTTCCAAGATGAGTATCGTTAAAAACTTGTGTTATGAATACTGAATAACGGATAAAAATAAACACGTAAGTTTTTTCTTGTACATAAATACTTAAATACACCGTAACGTGGTACATTAGTCCTAGGATGCATCTATGGCCCAAACCAATAAAAAGTCTAACTTGCCCCAATGCTTACGATTAAGATGATATCTGTTGTTTTGTTAAATAAAAATATTTAAATAAAGTGTACGGTCCGCACACCCTTTTTACTGATAATGATAAAAGGAAAGTCTTGATAATGATGATAAAATTATATTAAACTGATAATTACTACGAGCTAGGTAAATGCAATGAGTGAGAACGCGCGGCGTGATTGATGTGGCGTAACGAACTGATTCAAACAATTAACACAATAAATGTGAATAATGGAAATGAGCTGATGGGACAAAACTGTACGGGCTTACGGCTCGTACATAAAGTCATATTATAATTTATTTTGGTCATGTGTTGATTATTTGTATGCTCAGTGCAATAAAAACAAATAAATGTGGAAAAATGAAATCAACCAAGGTGAAAAGGACTATAGTAATGTGCCGGATAGTTATAAATGTATATCCGCGGATACGGATCTGAATACGGATATTTTGTGTCAAAATCCGCGGATATGGATACGGGTCTTTATTTATTTATTCGATTGGTGTCGGCGCCCGATTGACATAAATGTGATCATGATTTATTAACTTGTTATAATATTCCTGTAATTATATAAAAAAGAAAGATTTAAGTTTTACTTATTTCATTGTCATAAAAGTGAAGTTATAACTTTTATAATGAGAATTATAAAGATTTATCTATCTAAATGTTTGCAATATAAAGGTGCCAAATATTGGATTTAATAAATACTTTGAACCTGATTTATTACCTTAAAAAGATCCGAGTGAAAAGTAACGGTCATGGATACGAATTTATCTTTTCCCTCGGATATCCGCGGATACGGATATTCGGAACATCACTAATAATAATATACAATCACGTCTGTTTCCCCGAAGGAGTAGGCAGAGGCCCACATTTCGCCAATTATATCGTTGGTAATAGGTGGCGAGCCTAGTGCCTCCAACTATAGGGGCACATATTAAAAAAAAATTAGTTATGATCGATTTTGTGAAAAAATAGGGGCTCAAAAATCTTTAAACGCATTTTCCCAAATATCATGATTTTTTCGAATTGGGCCCCTATACTCAAACTCAACTCAAAAATTATTTATTTCATAAACTATTACACATAGTACTTGAAAATGTCATAATTAAAATGAAAAAAAAAAACAACCAAAATATTATAACACTGAAATCACGAAGCTTAGATTCACTTATATGCAACAAAACAATTTTTAAAACAAAAATTTTGTATGAAAGGTGCGATTATTTACTAAGCTTAAATATTGTAATAGTTTATGAAATAAATATTATTTTACTTTACTTTATTAATTTTACTTTGTTTATTTATGTGTTATTATCAGAGGTCGGAATTAGGTAGAGTTATTTATGTACTTGCATCGAAATGTTGATATTAATATGGACCTTCCCGGGATTTCAAATGGATTTCAAATGGGAGTGCTCCGCATTTTCGCTATTGTATTCTTTTGTTCTCACAAGCTATGTAGTGCGAACAATAAACGTGGCAACATAGCGCGTGTGCGTATTGGAATTTTGCAACTTCGGTCATCCAATATCATTGATGTAAGTTTGGCAACGTCGCGCGTGCAGTAGTCTAAATTAAAAAAGTAAAAGTAAATAACTTTTTATTAAAAAGTAACGGGATTTTTTCTATTCTTTAAAATTAATCCCGGGATTTGAGGCATATCCACTATATTCTTTCGCTGTGTGAAATCAGTGTAAGTACATGAATAACTCTACCTAATTCCGACCTCTGGTTATTATGAACTAAGTCTGAAAGAAATGATTTATTATTATTATTATTATTTACTTTATTGATTTGAGAGCGATGTATACCTTACGGCCGGTGGCCCGGCGCCGCGCCGGCCCGGCCGAGCCGGACGTCTCTTGCCGCTGTCTGCAACACAAACATACATCTCTGTGACACAATTAAATACTTCAGTATGAATTTGTGTTCAATATTTTTATTTCAATAGTAATATGCAACTTTATAATTTTGCTCAACTCGGCAAGAAGCCGGTGGATGCAGGCGGCTCGCGATCAATCGTGACAACAATTGAGTGGCCTATGTTCTATAATTGCTGACCATAATGACAATGACATCATATATAAAAGTACATTTTTTAACACAAGATTGAGACACACATCACAACTTTTTAATATAACACTTTTTAGATTTACGTAAGTGAATGTGTGTATCTATGTGTACACATGTATATACATGTGTTTATCTATGTGTATATATGTGTGTATCTAGAATAAAAATAATAATATTTTTTATTGACAAAATAACATTACACAAACAATTAGATCCAAAAGTTATCAAAAAAAAACGTATACAAAACATAGGTAATGTTACCTGTCAAATCTATGTGTAATATTATTATATTATATTTATTTATTACTAGCGGCCCGGTACGTACTTCGCTACGTATAAGGCATAGTAATAAAAAAAAATGATTATTAAGTTCATTTATTCAAACAAAAAAATATTTTAAATTGCTAGCTATTTAAAATTCCAAATGACCCAAATGATATATTGTTTATATATTATATTTATCAGCAAAGAGTAAAAAATAAAAAAGAATTGGGTACTCTTACTATGGTGGGTTTATATGGGTTAGTCTAAAACATTTGGATAAACAATATTTTTGTTTTCCCATTTTGAGCATGAATAAATAAACAGTTGGGGGTTCTGGAACAGGCAACATAAAGTTGGCCATGTGAAAAACATGATTCCTCCAAATTGACACCACAAACGTGAAGTGTTTGCCCTTGGGCCTTATTTATGGACATCGCAAATGATAAACGCACAGGATATTGTAATCTTTTGAATTCAAATGACATATAAGTTGGAATCATAGGGATACGCGGTATCAAACACACTTCTCCTTTTGATTTACCAGTTAAGATTGTAGCTTGAATCAAATTTTAATTTAGAAATAACTTTTTCACTGCCAATCTGGTGCCATTACACAGTTTTGGTGGATTAATATTTCGCAATAATATAATCGAAGAACCAATTTTCAGATTCAAGCAATGCTGTGGTATACCAGCCGGTTCCAATGAATTTAAAAATTCAATTGGATAATTCATTGCCTCATCTTGATTCATAACACTGTCAATTGATTTATATGTCGTGACTACACCTGGCAGTTTCGCTTGAATTTGAAAATTAATGGCATTGATATGAATGTTTTTCGGTGCTAAAATGGCGCGTTCTCTCTACCAATCATGATTTCTGTAATTCTGAAGAATATTCGGAAAAACACATTTAATCAACTCATCTATAGATTGCGCAATTGTACAAAAATTGTTTGGTAAAGTAATCAATCCGTTGGTACTGTCGATTGGTATTTTGCCATCACCAATTTCTAACAATTGTTTTGAAAACTCATGGGCAGTTGCATCATTATGTAGGTGAATGCGCATATTAATGTTCATGTAAATTTTCGTACATATCTCCAAAGAACTGATTACTTCAAACAGGCGTTTATTTCATCAGCAGGAGTTGATCGAGAAATGACAGGCAATGTTTGACGAAAGTCACCTGACAGCAATATCAGAGCACCACCAAAAAGCTGTTGATTACCGCGTAAATCTTGCATTGTTCGATTAAATGCTTCTATTGATTTTTTATTTGCCATTGTGCACTCATCCCATAAAATAATTGACGTTAATCGCATAACTTTTGCCATAGCAGAATTTCTCGAAATATTGCATGTTGGAGTTTTAATCACCTGTACATTCAAAGGCAATTTTAATGCAGTGTGCGGTCCGACCACCTTCTAATAATGTAGCAGCAATTCCCAAAGATGCAATGCAATTTTCTGTTCCGATCGAATAGTCGCTAAAATCAATGATACAACGAAAGTTTTGCATTAGAATTGAACTCCTGCTCATATTGCAATTCACGATCAAAAAAATCATGTATCTCACTATTTGGTGCGGTCATACCCAATTGTGCTAATGCTTTATTTAAAATCTTTAGACACATATCTTCAATTATTATTAAAGCTTCGTTGTACATTTCCAAGGTAATCAACAAATCGGGATTTCTTTCATGATGATGACGCATACGAATTAAAATGTCTTCTGCCATATAATGTTCATATTTGTTCAATAATTTTGGCATACGATCGAGAGCAATTTTGAACAATTGAACTAATGCGTTATGCTGATGAAAAATCCTTGGATGGTCTTGTATTTGAAACAATTGCACAACGTTCATCCAATTCACGAAAGTTAGCCGCATCACAATGTGGACATATTGCGTTCATCATTCCAATGTATCCGTATATACTATAATCAATCTGACTGTTGTAATTAAAAGCAGCACGCAGCATTTCGTCCAAAACAGCACGACGTATTCTTGATCGCCGTGCAATCGCCGGCCTATGTTTTGTCGTCTTGCTCATGGCATTTTACCTTCACTCAACAACTCAATAATATTAGGTCGGGGAAAAAGTCTTTTCGCATAACGTAGGTATAAACTTATTATAAAAATTTTTTGACTGTACTATTTGTGTCTGGCTGGTTTTGGTAACATTAAAAAGGTTCCATTATAAAGAAAAGAAAAAAATAAAAAAAAGTTGTTTCCCGCTATTTTTCATTTGTTTTTCTCTCCGTAAAAATGAGTGAATCTAATGAAGAAATTCGATACATTTTAAAATTTTATTATAAAAAAGGCAAAAATGCAACTCAAGCAGTGAAAAAAATCTGTGATGTTTATGGACCTGATGCAGTGTCAGTAAGAGTAGCACAAATTTGGTTCAAACGTTTTCAGTCCGGAAATTTTGATGTTAAAGATGCACCTCGCTCTGGTCGCCCTGTTACGAATAAAATGGACGCCATTTTTGAAAGAGTGGAGCAAGATCGGCATATTAGTAGTTACGATGTAGCTGAAGAACTGGGAATTGACCACAAAACAGTTTTGACCCATTTGAAGAAAGCTGGTTATACAAAAAAGCTCGATATTTGGGTGCCACACGAGCTCACTCAAAGAAACTTAATGAACCGTGTACTCATTTGCGATTCATTATTGAGACGTAATGAAACCGAGCCGTTTTTGAAGAGATTGATAACTGGCGATGAAAAGTGGATCACGTACGACAAGAACGTGCGAAAAAGGTCGTGGTCGAAAGTTGGCCAGGCTTCACAGACTGTGGCCAAACCTGGCCTAACACGAAATAAGGTGATGCTGTGTGTATGGTGGGATTGGAAGGGCATTGTTTATTATGAGCTTTTACCGCCCGGCAAAACCATCGATTCTGATCTTTACTGCCAGCAACTGATGAGATTAAAGGAAGCAGTCGAGAGAAAACGGCCGGAATTGATCAACAGGAAGGGTGTGGTCTTTCATCACGATAACGCTAGACCACACACATCTTTAGCCACTCAGCAAAAATTAAGAGAGTTCGACTGGGAGGTCCTAGTGCATCCACCATATAGCCCTGACCTTGCGCCTTCAGATTTTCACCTGTTTCGGTCTCTGCAGAATTCTTTAGGTTCTGTAAGGTTGACCTCAAGAGAGGACTGCCAAAACTATTTGTCCCGTTTTTTTGATCAGAAGTCCCAAAGTTTCTACAGTAACGGGATAATGTCTCTGCCCACAAAATGGCAGAAAGTTATTCAACAAAACGGTACATATATATTGTAAATAAATGTAAATAAACTTTGAAAAAAATGTCTTGACTTTTCATACAAAAATACGAAAAGACTTTTTCCCCAACCTATTATTTTGGAAAATATAAACACAAATCAATAACAACAATATTTTTGAAAATATAAACACAACAAAGCAATAATTATCGCTGATAAAATGAAATTACATATGATGACATAAATTTTTTTTGATATAACTAACGTCACTTTTGACATTAAATTTGTTTGATAAGGTTCAAATTGGCTTTTAAGTATTAGTACAAATTGTTTGTATATGGGAGTATAGAAATATGTTGATTTTACACTTTTTCAAGATTTTTTTTTTATTTTCTCTACGTACAAACCTTCTCTGGACTTCCACAAATAATTCAATACCAAAATTAGCCAAATCGGTCCAGCCGTTCTCGAGTTTTAGCGAGACTAACGAACAGCAATTGATTTTTATATATATAGATTACTAGCTGTTACCCGCGACTTCGTCCGCGTGGAATAGTATCTTTGGGTAGCATTTTTATTATTTAATAAGAATCATTAGTAGGTATAGTAGATATCAGCGGCGGCGATGCAGAGAATTCGTTAAAAGGAACTTTAACTTCAAAAGCCAAAATATTTTTTAAACTTGATACACCCAAAATTTTTAAATATCATGTTCCTAGAATAGTTTGGAGTCATAGTTTCCGTGCCGAATCCGTTCCGTTCCGCTCGAATTTCGAAAATTCCGTTTGTAGAAAATCTCTGCACATCCTAAGAGACCTACGTACCAAGTGTCATGGTTTTGTCTTCAAAAATGAAGAACACCCATAAAAACATTCAACCCCTATTTCACCCCCATATTGGTAAAAATTTCAAAATGCTAGAACAAACGATTTTTTGTTTATTATTTAGTGCCTACATACAAAATGTTATATTTTTATTTTAAAAATTTTCGAACTTCATACAAACTTTCAACCCCTATTTCATCTCTCACAGGACGAAATTTCAAAAACGCTAGAACAAATGTTTATTTATTTCCTATCAAGTGCTTAAATATTAAGTTTCATGGTTTTATCTTTTAAAATTAAGAAATCCCATACAACTTTTCACTCCCTCCCCTTTTTAACCCTTTACAACCCCCTTTTCGAAATAAAAAGTAGCCTATGTTCTTTCTCAGGGTCTAGACCATCTGTATGCCAAATTTCATTCAAATCCGTTCAGTAGTTTTGGCGTGAAAGAGTAACAGACAGACAGACAGACAGACAGACAGAGTTACTTTCGCAAGGATGATCCCACACACTAATCTCCGACACTTCTGCTAGGGTTGGTTGGAACAGATTTCTTATAGAAATAAGCTCACCTTTGTATATGTTTTTTGTTACTGAGTATTTTAATGAATGTTTATGTGCAATAAAGGATATAAATACATCACTTTGGATTTTTTTTCGGAACCTTCGGCTGCAGAAAACGTATGTGTATACATGTGTGTATATATGTATATATGTGTGTATACGTGTGCGTATCTATGTATATATGTGTGTATACGTGTGCGTATCTATGTATATATGTGTGCATACGTGTGTGTATCTATGTATATATGTGTGTATACGTGTGCGTATCTATGTATATATGTGTGTATACGTGTGCGTATCTATGTATATATGTGTGTATACGTGTGCGTATCTGTGTGTATGTGTGTGTATACGTGTGCGTATCTATGTATATATGTGTGTATACGTGTGCGTATCTGTGTGTATGTGTGTATATACGTGTGCGTATCTGTGTGTATGTGTGTGTATACCTATAGAGCAGTAGTGGCGCGTCGTCGTCGGTGGAGTATCTGGGGCGGTAGTCGCGGTCGGACTCGTAGCGGCGCGCGTCTCCGCTCGGGGCCGCGCTGGACGAAGACGAGCCGGACGTGAAGCGTTCGCGGGTTCTGTAATGTCCCACGTATAATAAATAATAATAAATAAATATTTTCTGACAATTACACCAATTATTTAGTTCCAACATAAGTATCAGTAAGAACTTGTGTTATGGATACTAAACAACGGATAAACATACTTAAATACTTTTTTTTGTCAATACATACATACTTCATATACATAGGAAAACACCCAGACCAAAACAAATATTCATGTTCATGCACACAAAGATTTGTCCGTGTGGGAATAGAACCCACGACCTCTGGAGTGAAGCGCAGGTATACTGACCTCCACGCCATATCGGTCGTCATCAGTCATCATGTATCATACAACAATGATGAAGGATTGTGGTCATAATGTTACAAAAGTGGGTATCTGCTGTTTCTATTTGCCTTATCCAAAACAACAAATTTTAGAATGTTTCTGTTCTAATGTTGACTCTGTTATGCAAGCTCTGGATAATGTAATAATAGTTGGGGACTTCAATCTTAGAGGTATTTCGTGGGTACGTGACATAGATGCAAATGTAACAGTTCCAAATAATTATAACAATTCTCTTGGTTACACGCTCGTGGACTTTATTAATTCAAATAATTTGAAGCAATTGAATTATATTCGTAACGTAAATGATAGAACCTTAGATTTAGTGTTAACCAATATTGTGAATTCGTCCTTGGAAAGACCAGTTGACCCTATTAGTAAATTAGATTCTCATCATCCCCCGCTTCTTATTTTTTTTGATATTAATATTTCGGTTTTGCAAAGACAAAAACCAGTACATTTAAATTTTTATCGCGCTGACTATCCAAATATTAAGAGGGAATTAAGGAGAGTCAACTGGCCTTCAAAGTTCTCAAGTAGTGTAAACGTTGATGGAATGACTGATGTTTTTTACGGAGAGTTGAATGACCTATTAAAAAAATATGTTCCAAATTGCCGACCTAAGTCTCCTAAATACCCTCCTTGGTTTAACACTGCTCTGATAAGACTTTTCGCTGAAAAAAACAAACTTAGAGGTCGGTTCCGTAAATTTAAAAATCCACGTGACGAGATTGAGTTTAAAATCCTACGAGACCGTTGTAATCGTTATTCAGATGAGTGTTATTCGAAATACATACGGGATACCGAGAACGCCATTTACGACAATCCCAAAAAGTTTTGGAAGTTTCTGAATGATAGACGTAAAAATACCAATACTCTACCATCCTCTATGAAACATGACGGAACTACATACTCCACCGGCATTGAAATGGCTAACTTATTCGCTGAGCACTTTGCGTCAACCTTTTCAATTAAATATCAAAGCAGTGATCGCAATAGCTCGACTGTAAAGGACAGTATTATTTCCGATTCCCTTATAGACAAAGTTTACCTTACAGAGAAAACAATACTCCTGGCTTTAAAGAGTCTTGACTCAACGAAAGGAGCCGGTCCAGATGGGTTGCCGTCATCATTTATCAAAGTATGTGCTGAAGAATTAGTCCATCCTTTGTACCTTATTTTAAACTATTCGCTTTCTACGGGTGTATTTCCTGAAAAATGGAAGACAGCACGCATAGTTCCAGTACACAAAAAGGGTGATTTCGATAATGTTAAAAATTATCGGCCCGTATCTATGCTATGTATATTCTCAAAATTGTTTGAGTCCATGGTCTGTACTGTTCTTACTAACCACTTAATGCCGCTTTTGAATCCTATGCAACATGGATTTTGTCGCGGAAAATCTGTTTCCACTAACTTAGTTTCGTACGTGTCTTTTTTAGCTGAAAATGTGGACAGAAAAATCCAAATAGATGCAGTTTACACAGATTTTAGTAGTGCTTTTGATAAGGTTAGCCATTTTCTCTTGTTGAAGAAGCTATCTATATACGGCTTGTGTGGATCGTTTCATACATGGCTGGCTTCATACTTAGAGTCGCGGCTGTTGACAGTAGTAACAAATGGGTATTCATCGAAGCCATATGTGGCCACTTCTGGAGTGCCACAGGGTTCACACTTGGGCCCGATTTTGTTTTTGGTATTTATAAACGATATTGTTAATTGTATCAAACATAGTAAGTACTCGTTATTCGCAGATGATATGAAGATCTATAAAACCATATTTACTTATAAGGACATAGAGATGCTACAAGATGACTTGAATCGAGTTAGTGAGTGGTGTTCTAAAAATAATATGATTATAAACCCAAGCAAGTGTTTTCATGTTAAGTTCACTAGAAATAAAAATAAGCTTCAGTCATCATATCTCATTCACAATGTATTATTAAACGAAGTTGACAAGATTCGTGATCTGGGTGTGATTCTGGATAGCAAACTAAGTTTTGTCCCACATTACGATGCCATTATCTCTAAATCTCTTCAAATGCTTGGTTTTATAAAGCGTAATACATCAGACTTTAGGAACATCAAGACCCTAATAGTTCTATACAACACATTGGTTCGTAGCCACCTAGAGTTTGCTAGCGTAGTATGGAATCCCTGTTATAAAACGCACGCAGAGAGACTTGAACGCGTCCAAAGGAAGTTTACGAAATATCTGGCATTCAAAACTCCTAATTTTAGCTATCGCAGCACATATACCGAACGCTTAGCTAAATTCCAACTAATGTCTCTTGGGGATCGCCGCAAAATGCTGGACCTGATGTTTTTGTATAAGACGATTAGTGGTGCAATCGATTGTCAAGATATTCTTTGCACTGTTGGACTCAACGTGCCTAGGCCCAACTCGCGTAGGAAGGTAATGAATACATATATTGTACCTCAAAAGCGAACTAACCTCGGTAGACATGCCCCATTGCCGAGAATGCTTAGCCATTACAACAAAGAGAGTAGCGAAAGCGATTTAGATATTTATCACGACTCTCTTGGGAAATTTAAATTTAAAATTCAGTCATTCTGTCACTGAAACAGTTTTTGGGATTTCATTGTGTGCGTATTTGTTTGTTATTTGTCTTTAATTCAAACTTTTTTGTTATCTTTTGTTTTAATGTTGTGTTCACCTGTAATTGGGTTGCATGCTAGGTAAACTCTTATAATGTATAATTTTAAATGTAAACATGTAATCTGTTGGTGTACCAAATAAATAAATAAATAAATAAATAAATAAACAATCTACCACTTCTGCTGTTCCGAGGGCATAATATACAAATGTATTAGGTGTTGAAATAAGTTAAGCGTTTGATCGTGCTACATATTATTATACTAAATGTTCCAAATTTATTTCATTAAAATGATATTAGATTATATTTGTAATATTATGAATAGAAAAATCTCAGGAAACTAACTGAAAATTGGAATTTTAAACAAACAGTTAAAATGGTTTGTCTCAGGGAAGCGTTTTAGGCCCATTGTTGTTTTCCAATATTAATTATATTATGTAGCGTGCTATTTTTTAAAAAGAATAAAATTACAACTTTTTCACAATGAAAATTGATTTTAATTTCTATTTATATATAAAATTAAGTTCTTTGCATAAATGCATCATTTTTATCATACAGTCCAGTCAAGTAAATCCGTTTTTTTATTTTAAATAACTTGTAAGCGTTTTGTTTCATTCAGTACAGTATGAATTAAAATAAAATATACTTTATTGTCTTTAAGATCAACAAATTCGTTTAGATTCGTCAAATTTTAACACATACAATGAAATACAACTTTTATTTTACACAAAAGTTGAAGAGATATGGGTAGTATTATAAAGGGGGGAGAGGATTGTCAGTTTTGTAGATTGTGTGTGTGTGTGTGTGTTAGTGTGTACCTGTGTGCGTGTCTGGGTCGTTTCCTGCGATGTCCTCCGCCGCCGCTCCAGGCGCGGCGACGACGCAACTGTTGCTGCAACAAACAGGCAGACAGACATACAGACATACACATCATACACGGGAGTTATACACTATGGACCTGTAGGGAGCGGTGGATGCTTACCTTTGTTTAGTATCCATAACACGAGTTCTTAATGATACTTATCTTGGAACTAAATGACTGGTGTGATTGTAAGAGAATATTTATTACTATTATTATAATGTAACGTTTGAGAACACATAATGTTAAGTTTCAATTCTTACATCTGAAAGTGAAGGCGACAATCAGTTTCACGGCAACTTGTTTTCATTTTTAATAAACACAACTGTTTATACAAATAAAATGAAATCTTAGATGACGGAGTGTACCTTGTTATTTTTTTTATTTGCGTCATGTTGTACATAAAGATCTTAATGTTACCTATAATGGTTCTAAAACATGAACCTATGATGCAAAAGTTAAAATTGCAAAAAACATTATATTTTTTTTTTTAAGTGACCAGGACTCAACATGTACAACTTATGGACTATGTTAATAAACTTATAAACTAATTATGAACATACTTCTAATCATAATTACGCCTCTCTGTGACTCACCGCAGTACCATACCATGTGATATAGCACTGCAGCGATTATAAAATAGTTACAATTATTATCATTAAATCCTACATTACAAATTAACATTACATACAATATGAAAAACAAAAATTATCATCAAAATATAGTTACAATTCAAATCAAATCACATTAAATACAATAATTATACTAATTAAAAGTTATCATGTCATCATCATCTCAGCCATTTGAAGTCCACTGCTGAACATAGGCCTCCCCAGTTGCTTTCCACGTAGATCGATCTTTAGCCACCTGCATCCACCGGCTCCCCGCCACCCTGACCAGGTCGTCGGTCCATCGCGTGGGGGGATGTTAATGTCAATTAGGTAAATATTGAAATAAGTCATAAAAACCTTGTGCAGCTCCCAGTCCGAGTCCCCGGCGCGGGGGCCGAGTCTGGGGCCGAGTCTGTGGCCGGAGTCTGTCGCTGAGTCCGAGTCTCCACTCCAGGCGCGAGTCTTCGCCGCTACCACACGACTTGAAGACGACGCTAAACACACACATATTATATTTAACTAGCTTTTCCCCGCGGCTTCGTTCGTGTGGAATAGTGAGTTATGGCAAATTTTACCCACATAGTACATGATCTTGCGGAATTTTTTTAGAAAATAAAATTAATTTCGGGATAATAACTATCCTATGTTCTTTCTCGAGATCCAAACTATGTCTATGCGGGCCTTGCAGCCTTGGTATAGAACTATAGACCATGGTAGCGTCTCACCTTGGTGGTGGGGGTGCGAGGGGGGCGAGGCCGAGGGGGCCGGGGGGCCCGGGGGGGCGCTGCGGGTTTTCTTGCCCACGCCCTTACCTGCAACAAACAATAACATACCCAATTAGAAATGTTAATTTTGTTGTCTCATAGTCTTACTAGTTTAGAGTATTTGCCGTCAAGTAATATAACAATCCTACTAATATTATAAACGTGAAAGTTTGTATGTGTGGATGGATGTTTGTTCCTCTTTCACGCAAAAACTACTAGAGCGATTGTGATGAAACCTTGTACGTGTATAGCTGCAGTCCTGGACTAGCATATAAGATACTCTTTATCCCGATATTTCCACGGGAACGGGGACCACGCCGGTAAACCGCAGGGCGCTGCTAGTATAGTATATATTTAGCTTTAACGTCATTTGGTACATTCAACGTCAAGTAAAGGTCGTTCATAAAGTCATCATCATCATCTCAGCCCATTAACGTCCCACTACTGGGCACGAGCCTCCTCTCACATACCAAGGTGCGAGGGTATTGGGTCATACTCCACCACGCAGACCCAGCGCGGATTGGCGGAGGCAGGTGTATGGCGGCCTGCTGTTGGAATTTATCAAGCCGCCCATTAGGCCTCTGACATGGCTTAACGACTACCACATTTAGTGATAACCGGGACCAACGGCTTAACGTGCCTTCCGAAGCACCGAAGCACTCGACATTAAATGCCACACAAACGGTCACCCATCCAAGGACTGACCTCTGTAAAATCTGCTGTACTTCGGTGATCGTTTCCGACCACCTAGCACCGCAGAGCTACGAGCGCTTCATAAAGTCATACTCCAATAAAATGTATATTGAATCATACAGTAGATCACTTGTGTCAGTAGAGTTCGCTCTCCTATAACAATAAGTGATAACAACAATAATAATAATTTATTTATTGAGAAAACCAACAGCGTATACAGTAAAACAATCAATATAAGTACTGAAAGCTAGTATGGCCAATAACAGGTTTCCCTAATATAACACACAATGTGAGTGGTAAGCAAAGAAACTATTACAAGTAATAAAATATAAAAGAGGCAGTTGCTGTGTAGTGCTAATAACTCCTGGTAATTCTGGCAGTTATGCTGTAATTAAAGAACAGGAAACTGTTATAAAACTAATATAATTACATAAATAAAATAACAATGTAATAGAGGCTATGGAATAATGTTCATGTAATGGCTATGAATTAATGTTAAAATAATAATAAATAAATATTTTGACAATTACACCAATTATTTAGTTCCAAGTTAAGTATCATTAAGAACTTGTGTTATGAATACTAAATAACAATGGTTCCATGAATGATTAGAATTGATACTCAAATGTAAGTAATTAATTACGGAGAGATCGTGTTTAAATTGACCGTATTACGGGATTCTAATGAAAAATGTGCAAAACACAATTTTAAAAGTGTATACTATTACAACAGATCCATCGGTTACCTTTCCGTGGATGCAGCGGCTGGTCGCTATCGGAGGCCGAGTGGGGGGAGGCGGGGGAGCGGGGGGAGTGGGAGGAGCGGGCGGAGTGGGGGGAGTGTGAGGCGGAGGGGGGGGACGCGAGCGAGGAAGCCGAGGTAGCCGACGAAGCACGGCTTGCTGAGGCCACGCCGTTTGTGTGTTCCGGTCCTGAGGGCATGTAACACAAATATTTGTTTATAAATATTAAAACATTCGCAAATACTAATAAACATTGTTTTTATTTTACATAAAAACATACTAAAAAGCAACTAAATAAATATACTTGACATACATTTGTAACGGCATGTCATAATAATACAATTGGAATAAGTTTTTTATACATAAAATTTGAGGAATATTCCATCAAATTTTATGTATAAAAACATATTAGTCTTCACCACCAAACTCTCTTGTTGTGGCTAATGATTTATTGAAATATTAAATATAACATGTGCAGGCGCTGTAAGCTTGTTTACATAAATAAATAATAACGACGTTTTTTTGTAACTTCACAAATTAATCTGAACACACGAAAAGTAGAACCGCAGGCCAGTATCAGCGCCACCTCTTAATAGACGGGTGGTTAAAACACACTAAATAACTAAACTAAATTTAGTACGTGCAAGTGTGAGTGTTTGTGTGTAAGTGTGTGTGTATGTTAGTGTGTATGTGTGTAAGTGTTTTTAGTGTATGTGTATGTTAGTGTGTATGTGTGTAAGTGTGTATGTGTGTTTAGTGTATGTGTATGTTAGTGTGTATGTGTGTTTAGTGTATGTGTATGTCAGTGTGTAAGTGTGTTTAGTGTATGTTAGTGTGTATGTGTGTTTAGTGTATGTGTATGTCAGTGTGTAAGTGTGTTTAGTGTATGTTAGTGTGTATGTGTGTTTAGTGTATGTGTATGTTAGTGTGTTTAGTGTATGTGTATGTTAGTGTGTTTAGTGTATGTGTATGTTAGTGTGTTTAGTGTATGTGTATGTTAGTGTGTATGTGTGTGTGTGTGTGTGTCCCCTATAGCTGACCGTGTCTCCTGGCGGGGCGGCGGCGGGCGGGGCGGGGGCCGGGGCCGGGCCCGCGGGCCGCCGCCCACAGCTGCTCGAACAGGCTCGACAGGCGGACAGTCATCGAGTAGATCTACACACAGACAAACAAACAGACATCACATAATTCCTAGTTCCTATAATTCCGGTAATTTTAACAGTATGAAGCACTTGTAATCATAATCATAACGCCTTATTGTTTCATTTGGTGTACAATTACAATCATTGAAGTGCTCATCCTACCTCTTCAACTATCTACTCTACAACTATCGTCCTGTACGGTGTTACGTGGTCAACTGAGCTGCACACCTTAATCGACGGTAGCAATTAACAATGTCGTAAGTGAAAAGTCGTTACTTTAAACAATGTAAGTGAATAGCCGTTACCTAAAACAATGTTGTATTTGAAAAGCCGTTACTTAAAACAATGTCGTACACTAAATAAAACTTTCACTTACGACATTGTAAACTAAGTAAAACTTAAAACAAAGCCGTTACTTAAAACTTATAGCAACGACTTTTCACTAATGACATTGTGAACTGCTACCGTTGATATTATGCCAGTAGTATTAGAAAGAAAGAAAGAAAATAATTTATTCTGTGACATATGATACATTGGTTTACAAAAATACAAAAATAAAAATTAATAAACACATGTGGCACCGAAAAGGCTTATACTCAGCATATGCCGAGGGGTCACTGTGGCCCCGCGGCGCTGGTCTTCCGTACAAGCCTATTAATATTACGTAAGTAGGACAAACTTGAACATTTCAACATATAAAGCATTAGCTTGTAAAGAAGAATGAGTATAGTGTCCTCACCCGACTCCGCCTGTTGGTGTTGTAAAGTAGTATGAATACAGTATAGTGTTCTCACCCGACTCCGCCTGTTGGTGTTGTAAAGTAGTACGAATATAGTATAGTGTTCTCACCCGACTCCGCCTGTTGGTGTTGTAAAGTAGTACGAATATAGTATAGTGTTCTCACCCGACTCCGCCTGTTGGTGTTGTAAAGTAGTACGAATATAGTATAGTGTTCTCACCCGACTCCGCCTGTTGGTGTTGTAAAGTAGTACGAATATAGTATAGTGTTCTCACCCGACTCCGCCTGTTGGTGTTGTAAAGTAGTACGAATATAGTATAGTGTTCTCACCCGACTCCGCCTGTTGGTGTTGTAAAGTAGTACGAATATAGTATAGTGTTCTCACCCGACTCCGCCTGTTGGTGTTGTAAAGTAGTACGAATATAGTATAGTGTTCTCACCCGACTCCGCCTGTTGGTGTTGTAAAGTAGTACGAATATAGTATAGTGTTCTCACCCGACTCCGCCTGTTGGTGTTGTAAAGTAGTACGAATATAGTATAGTGTTCTCACCCGACTCCGCCTGTTGGTGTTGTAAAGCCTGGAGTTGTCGAAGACGGTACGCACGTCGGCCGCGAACTGGTCCCGACGCGAGTAGCGGCCGCGGGCCAGGCGCGTCCTCACTGAGCCCAGGTCCATGGGACGCCGGACCACCGACGGGTAGTCTGCGGGAGGACCAGGTTACAGCTGGCTCACAACAGCTCTTCATCTCAGCCCATTAACGTCCCACTACTGAGCACGAGCCTGCTCACATACCGAGGTGTGAGGGTATTGGGTCATACTCCACCACGCAGACCCAGTGCGGATTGGCGGAGGCAGGTGTATGGCCTCTAACATAGCTTAACGACTACCACATTTAGTGATAACCAACCAACCAACGGCTTAACGTGCCTTCCAAAGCACGGAAGCGCTCGATATCACATGCCACACAAACGGTCACCCATCCAAGGACTAACCTCTGTAGGCTCTGCTGTACTTTGGTGATCGTTTCCGACCTCCGAACACCGCAGTGTTAAGAGCGCTTTAAAACAGCTCTTATGAAGGTCAAAACTTAAACTAACGCGCCCATTCACTGCGGGCGGGAGCTTGATCGTAAAAGAACGGGCAAGAAAATCGTCAAGGTTAGTTTTTTCTTCAGGATGCTATTGGGGTTGCGACGCCACTATAGTGCCTCAGGGATGCTGGCCTCGGCTGGGGTTGATAGCTTATCAGCTATCATCAGAACGAGAATAGCGTCGCTGTTGCAGCGGCTTTGTGGCAGTTCCAACAGCCTCCTGAAGACTGTGGCCAACAGGCTTGATGTGGACAGTGCTATTATGCAGCACTGGACACGCGTTCACATAACCAAGGATGCCACAATTACATATAACCGGTATGTGTAATGGTGGTATCCAGTTATGTACTTAATTATAAAATTGTAATACTAACATAGTTTTTAAGATTTATTGTTACTAACACTAAGGATTTTGATCCGAAATAAACGATTTTTTTCTCCCGACAGTTACATATGTACTTTATAGTAAAACAATTTGACTAGTCTACAAAAACCCGTGTTCTGCAGTCACAAGATTTAAAATAAAAGTCGAAAGCAACTCTTTTTTTTATCATACGAGCATAATTACGAACGAATAATTATTATAAGTATGTGTAATAAATGATTCATCTTGTAAGTCGATAAAAAAACAGGCAATTCATAGTTTTGACCGATTTTCTTATCCAAGTATTACTTGAATATGTCATATATTTGTAAAGGATATACAGAAGTGGGATGATTAGCATCCCACTGCGTTTAAATAAATAAATAATAAATATTCTCTAACAATCACACTAATCATTTAGCTCCAAGATAAGTATCATTAAGAACTTGTTTTATGGATACTAAACAACGGATAAAAATACTTACAAACTTTTTTTTTTGTCAATAAATACTTAATATACATAGTAAAACACCCAGACCAGAACAAATATTCATGTTCATGCACACAAAGATTTGTCCTGTGTGGGAATCGAACTCACGACCTCTGAGTGAAGTGCAGGTATACTGACCTCCACGCCATATCGGTCGTCGTTTAAGACATCAGAAGTGGGATATTAATGTGTTATATCAGCAGACGGTGACGTAGACAGTGGAGTGTGTACGTGTGTGTGTATGTGTACGTGTCTGTGTGTGTACGTGTCTGTGTGTATACCTGGGGCCAGTAGTGGCGAGACGGGCGTCTTGAATGGCTCGGCGTCGGGGGAAGCGAGCAGTTCGCTCAGGACGCGCGAACACACAGCGCGCCAGTCCGACTGAGGGAATCATAACACAATTATTCAAACCATTATAGTACTTGAAAATGTCAAAATTTATTATAAATATAAAAAAAACAATCAAAATATAATTATACTGAAATCACAAAGCTTAGATTCACTTGCAACCAAACAATTAAAAATACAAAAAATATTTAAGTGTAAGTGAATCTTAGTGCCGGTTCCGAGCCACCGCTCTGTGAGAAGAACTGGCAAGAAACTCACAGGCTATGCTCTTATAAATTGTCAATTGGTGAGTTACAATCTTCATTTGTCTGTGACGCTATACAATGCAACATAATATTGCACATCTAGTTCTTAAAACACGTTATCGTTACCAAATACAAACCAGAGTTTCCTTTTATTCATTGAGTGTTTGAAGATCTTTATTAGAGCTCCGTACTCTAAGGTAAATAAAAAAACGGGACCCTATTACTAAGAGTCTGCTGTCCGTCCGTCTGTCACCGGCTTCAAATGAACCGTGATAGTCAGATAGTTAAAATTATTACAGAAGATTAATTAATAATAATAATAATTTATTTCTGTATGATAACTAGCCTTATTACAACCTATGATCCCGGGTCTTTTAAGTGGGGCGTGAAACGGCATTTTAGCAAACCGTCATGAGTGTGTGCTCTTTGTACCGTGCTTATTTCACGGTATGAAGCGCTTTCATTTTTTATTGGACTGCATCGACTGCTTACCATCAGGCAGGATGTAGTCATTTTGACGTGTCACATTTAAAAAAAAACAAAAAAAATATTTTGCGAACATAAATTGGGTTAGTAATGCAATTAATTAAAGTGTTAAAACCCCTTATACCTAACAAGTGTAATTTTAGGAGAAGAGTCGGAACCGAAACCGTATCAAAAGCTTTTGATAAGTCTAAAAACACAGCTAAGAACTTTTTTTTTAGTTTAAGTTCGCTCTAACATCAATTACTAAAAAACACCGGCACACTATTCCAATAATTTATTGATTCAGGCGTTGCTTTGCGGACATCCATTGTAAGCAAGTGATGGATTAAAAATATCTTTGTAACAATTCCCGCGCTGCTATAATTTCCCGAAAAATCGAGAAACTAATCAACACGACACGTGTTTCGCCCTTACACAGGGCATCTTCAGGTAAGGTAGGAGCCTCAGAACAACGATGTCTTCACGACCAACGCTGAAACGAGAGTTGACTCACACGTGTCGTGTTGAATAGTTTCTCGATTTTTCGGGAAATTATAGCAGCGCGGGAATTGTTACAAAGATATTTTTAATCCATCACTTGCTTACACTATTCCAACACAATCAAAACTAATGTAATATTCTACATCTTAAAGCAATGACATAACTAATTTAAAAAAGCTTAGTAGATGAAAAGAGTTGGTGTAGTGTGAGGCAGGGTCCCCCCCGACTGGTCTCCACCTTGTCGTGGTGGGGGGGCTGAGTACCTCCCGATGAGGCCCTAGGGAAAAGGTAACACCCAGAGACCGACGACTCTGGGTGCCCTTAGTACAGACTACCGGGGGGGAAACTAAGAGGGACCTGTGGAGGGCGCTGCGGGTAGGCCAGGAGGGCTTGCTCAGCAGCGCCAGGAGGGTCTAGGCAGTGGCGGCAGGGGGCCCCTGCTGTCTAACCATGGACCCTCCGGGAAGTCGGCCACACACGCTATGGTCGCAAGGGGAGGTAGGAGGGGCGCGTCCACTGCGCCTCTCTGAGGAGATCCTCCCGGTTTTGGTCCGGGGGACGTTGGCCGCAGGCGGGGTGTCAGAAGCTGCAACCCAGGTACTGGCCCCCGCCTCTTTCTCAACAAGCGGCGGGCGTCGTCGGAAGATTTTTAGTGGGTATTGCTGCCGGCGGTCGTGTCTGCCGGTGGTGAGTCCCACACACCTCTCTCAGTGCATTTTGTTACCGACGTAAAAAAAAAAAAAAAGTGTGAGGCAGGGTGGTGGGTGGTGGTGGGTGCTGGTGGTGGGTGTGATGGTTACCTGCGAGGCGGCGGCGGCGGCCAACGGCTCGTCGTCTGAGGAGTGGTAGGCGGCGGCCAGCTCGCGGTACTTCGCCATCACGTCGAGGCGGTCCCACGCGCTGACAACATTACACCTAGTTAGGATTCTTACATCTTATTTCAATATGTTGGTTAATACTTTAAATGTATTGTGTGAATTGGTTTGACTTTTCTTATTTAAGTCTGGAACCTATATTTTATAAAATTCAGTCAAAGCACGGATTTGTATTTACTGGTGTAGATATTGAAAAGAGGACTGTGACGAGCCTGGCTTGCCGCACGATGGGCGAGTGTGAGTGTGAGTGTGTGTGAGTGTGAGAGTGTGAGTGAGGGTGTAGTGTATACCTGACCGCGTGTAGCAGCAGGTCGGTGACGAGCCTGGCTTGTCTCACGATGGGCGAGTGTGAGTGTGAGTGTGTGTGAGTGTGAGTGTGTGTGAGTGTGAGAGTGTGAGTGAGGGTGTAGTGTATACCTGACCGCGTGTAGCAGCAGGTCGGTGACGAGCCTGGCTTGCCGCACGATGGGCGAGTGTGAGTGTGAGTGTGTGTGAGTGTGAGAGTGTGAGTGAGGGTGTAGTGTATACCTGACCGCGTGTAGCAGCAGGTCGGTGACGAGCCTGGCTTGCCGCACGATGGGCGAGTGTGAGTGTGAGTGTGTGTGAGTGTGAGAGTGTGAGTGAGGGTGTAGTGTATACCTGACCGCGTGTAGCAGCAGGTCGGTGACGAGCCTGGCTTGCCGCACGATGGGCGAGTGTGAGTGTGAGTGTGTGTGAGTGTGAGAGTGTGAGTGAGGGTGTAGTGTATACCTGACCGCGTGTAGCAGCAGGTCGGTGACGAGCCTGGCTTGCCGCACGATGGGCGAGTGTGAGTGTGAGTGTGTGTGAGTGTGAGAGTGTGAGTGAGGGTGTAGTGTATACCTGACCGCGTGTAGCAGCAGGTCGGTGACGAGCCTGGCTTGCCGCACGATGGGCGAGTGTGAGTGTGAGTGTGTGTGAGTGTGTGAGTGTGAGTGTGTGTGTAGTGTATACCTGACCGCGTGTAGCAGCAGGTCGGTGACGAGCCTGGCTTGTCTCACGATGGGCGAGTGCGGCTCGTTGAACTGCTCCGCGTTGGTCGCCAAGTATCGCATGTCGAACTGGACCGCCGCCGCCCGCCGGTAGAACTGATGGACCGAGGACAGGAATTCATTACTAACACTACAATTATACAGGATGTAGAGACCTAGATGAAAGCCAGATCACATCATAACGAGAGACATTAGCACGCGCGGAACAGACCGCGTCGACAAGACAAGAAACTTAAGAAAGAACCAATTTTAGACTTTAAACACCACATAAAAACATTTAAAGACAAAATAAATCTTCGTGCTGGGTAGAATACTCTCAGCTTCGATTAAACACTCTTTACACCCTGTAATATATCGCTAAAATGAAAACATCATGGACCAACAACAAAATTAAGCTTGAAAATCAACATGGTCAATTATTTATAATTATAATTGATAAAAAGATAATAATGTATTTGTTTAACTAACGCACATCAATAATACACAATGTGACTGCGTGTAAAAAGACCCTGAACAAAACCGAGAGCTCCGTATTTGTTTAATAATAATTTTGAAATTCATTTATTTGACAACATTGGTCCAATTGTTAGTAATGCACACAACTTAAAGACAAGTGTTAGTAAATACAGTATTAATAATAAAAACTAAAATCTACACTTTACATTACGATAATTGTTTGCTTTAAAAACTCATTCTCGTTAGAAACCCTCACTTTAGTGACAATAATCAAATCTCCAGCAATCATTAATGACAACAAACCACTGGTATTTTTCCCCAAGCATTTAAAGGTTTAAAACAATAAAAAGAGGGATATAAAAAGTTCGTTTGGTACATCAAACACATACATATGTACATGTTTAAAAGTAAAATAAAGCTAGCATTTATTTTGTTTAAACATATGCATAAAAATTAATTCTAAAAGTTGTGGATTTTCGCAAGGCGTTTGATACGGTGATCTATGAGCGTTTTCCACGGATATGTAATATGCTTTACCTTTACTTACTATGTAATAGAAAAATAGAATAAAAATACGGAATACGAAAAGAGAAATATTATATTATATTCATCTGTCTACAAAGAAATTTGATTCGTAGTACTCCAAGGGAGTCTGTTAGTTTCTTTGCTATGAATAAATTAACGAAACACGTAAAGGAATTGGTAGGTATAACTTAAAATATAAATAAGAATAAATGCCTTTTTAAAATATTTATATAGAGGTCTATATAGACGTCAGTCTCATTTTGCGTTGTTTGATTTTAGGTCTAGAAGAAGAAATATAAATTTTCCTGCGATTGAAAAATCAATGTGCAATTGACATCGACCAAATCTTTAATATACTAAACTTTAAATTAACGTAATAATAACTTAATATTATTTAATGAACTGAATTACTAACCCTATTAATTTACGTGAAAAAACTAAAATTAGGCTACAATTATACAGAATTAAATTATTATTAAGGTTACCTCCTTTGCATATAAGCCAGGAATAAAACATGAACTAGTCTATAGAGTAAACAAATTGAGTGTGCCCCAAGGGAGAATTGTAGGTCCCTTCTTATTTCCAGTGAATGTATTGGTTACCTGGTTGGCTGCGCGCGCGTTGATGGTAGCGAGGTCGACGGGGTAAGGCACGGAGCGCGCGTACTCGGGGTATCGCTGCAGATCCACCGGCGCCACGAACGGCTCCGCCACCGACAGCGACATCACCTGGACACACAATCATTTCTTTTATCATCCTTACTATACATACATACATATATCTACGCCTGTTCCTCCCGAAGGGGTAGGCAGAGGTTTATTATACGCCCACATTGTGCCTATTGCCGCTTACCGGGCACAGTTATGTTCGCCAGAGCCTCGTCCGTTGATCGGTAGGTGCACCACTGGCAGGTGAGGTTGACTCGGGCTCCTTAGGTCTTCGTAGGATCCTTATACACCTGTATTCTTACTGTACATAATGATATTATTAATGCGAAAGTAACTCTGTCTGTCTGTATCGCTTACACGCCAAAACTATTGCACCAATTTTAATGAAATTTGGTACACAGATAGTCTAGAGCCTGAGAAAGGATATGTACCTATACCTACACCTGAGGGTCGGAAACTCGGACAAAGTCGCGGGCTGCATATACCCCCATCTATTGGGAAGGCTAATGTTCAGCAATGAACCTTATACGGCTGCAATGATAGTGAGCGCTGACCTGTCCCACGTGTTCCGCGATGGCCAGGCTGACGGCGCGCGGCGCGTGGGGCCCCCAGTCCGCAGGCGTGGGCCGGTACAAGGCTGCCTCCAGCTCCGAGGGAAGCACCGGCAGCGACCCGCCGGGCTCCGGGGGCATGCTGGTACGAACACATACACGTACATCTATTAAGAGATTACACATATCGACGCTGGAAAGGCAACCGTGCTTATGCACCATTTGGCTACTTTACAGCAGAGCGATTCAAACAATGACAATTATGATTTTTCAATTTAGTACTTTGCAAGATATGCCCTACTTCGCCAACACACCAAATCTTTTGTTAATTACTATGTGGTAAACGGTGTTGGTGGCAATTCTATCAATTGTACTAGTTATCATATATTGTATTGTCACTGTTTGTTTACCCAAATAAATGGAAAAAAATAATTTCTTACAATTATTTAATTCCAAGATAAGTCATTCAGAATTTGTGTTATGGATACTAAATAACGGATAAACATTTACGTTTTTTTTTCTATTTTTAAATACACACTTATTATACATTGGCCACCCAGTCCAAAAGTGATATCATTCATGCACACAAAGAATTTGTTCTGTGTGGGAATCAAACCCATCAGGAGCGGAGTATAAAAAAAAAATATATACTTTATTGTCTTTAAGATCAACATGATCATTTCGATTCGTCAAACATTCACATACAAAATGGAAATTCCATTTTTTTAACAACAATGAAAGAGATATGAGCGGTAACATAATACAGGAGTAAAAGCAAATGGGTTCTTTGTCAGAATTTGTCAGTTTATCTGTCTGTTGTGGTTTTCTCAAGATTTGTCAGTCTGTATCTGTCAGTCAGCCTGTCGTGATTTTAAAGGAGGGAGGGGATTGTTCGTCAGTCAGACAGTCTGTCGGTGACTCTAACGAGGCTTCCAAAAGGCAACGAGATTGAGAAGAATGCCTCAAGAAACTCATCTCGGCTTTTTCCAAATTATGTCTTAAGATCTAATACAATTATAGAAATAAATTGTTAAGATTACCGCTGTTCTTAAAACTAACAAAATCTAATATCTAAAGTTCATATCTCATCTAGTCTTAAGAAAGAAAGGAGCAATTAATGTAACTCCCAGGCAGGCTTGTCGTTCATAAAATCTTTCACACTATAATAAGTCTTCTGGCACAATTTACTCTTTATGTAATTTTTAAATTTAGTTATAGATAAATTAAAAAAAAATTAAAAATTCATTTATTCAGGTTTGGCTCAATAGAGCTCTTATGAATGTCATACTTATAAACTAGCGCGCCCATTCACTGCGGGCGGGAGCTTGATCGTAAGGAACGGGCAAGAAAATCGTCAAGGTTGTTTTTTTCTCGCGCCAGTTACAATTAAAATACATAATATTAAAACAATTGTGTTCTGCAGTCACAAGATTTGAAAAAAAAAAAGGGAGACAGAACTCTTATTTTACCAATATTAACATAATAAATTTGCCACATTATTTGGCAGCGTATTGTAGGTACATGCGAATACTGTAATGATGAATGCGAGTGCGGATATACTGACCTCCACGCTATATCGGACGTCAAAATGATATATGAATTTATATAAATATAGGTTGAAGAAATAAGTTAAGAAATACTGACCGGTTGGGGTCGACTGGCTCCAGATCCCACGGAGACAGCCTCTCTACCTCGCCGTTGTCCCAGCGGACCTAAAACAACATACATAAAGTCACGCCTGCATATTATACACCCACATGGCCAGTGATATTGTTGATCCCACCTAAAATAGGTGACGAGCCTATTGCTGCTTACTGGGAACTTGTATATTCGCTAGAACCTCGTCTGTTAATCGGCAGATGCACCTCTTACAGGTGAGGTCGGCTTGGCCTCCTAAGATCTCGGTAAGATCCCAACACCTAAGCACAACACTATATACTAAAACAATAACATAATGAGATAAAACTACAACATGTCTGCTACACTAGTGCAACACCATCGCTTCACTTCAATAACGATTTTATGTCATGAGTTACATGAAGATTTAGGAAAAATCTCTAGATGTTCTAGTAAAACCATAACCTATGTTACTCGGGAAATATGTTAGCATTCTATGTGTAAAAGAATTATATAAATTCGTCCAGTGGTTTTTGGATTTATTAGTAAAAAACATACATACAATATCGGACTCAGAGCTCGTCCCTGTGGTACTCCAGATTTTATTTTCTTCGATTTAGTATACCGACTAGTTACATTATTCTATAATTTTTTAACGTTTCATTAGATATATTTGAAACATTTTTTATCATTTGGTACAAAAATACAACTTACCAAATGTTCTTAGATAATTTATAAATAATTTAATGCACATAAACTCAATAGTTTTTCCGTGAAAAAACACACCCGAAGTTACCATTATTATATAAAACTAGAAGAATCAAGTTCCATAAGCAATGGTTCAATCAAACACATATACAAATAGTAATCTCAGTATGTAAACCATTATATCATACCTTATCAAACGCTTGAGTAAAATCTTGAACTGTGGTGATGACGATTTTCCAACTATTAATAACAGATATGGTTATAATTTCTATGATTTGAATTTGTTACATTATCAATGCTCTATTTAGTCATAAGGTGAAAGCAGACAAATTATTATTTTCTTAGTATTTTTTTTTAAATTAAGAGATAATTAGGTTCGGAACCGAGTCTCTGGTAACAAAATAAGATTACAGTGTATGCAGAAAAATCTATTAAACTAACTTGGTGTACAAAATTGAAACTAACCTTAAGTGAAAGAAAATGTGGAGCCGCACTAGCTGAAAACTCCGCGGCCGGGTCCATAGGCCCGTTGGTCCCGGCCGCCGCTCCGCTAGTCCCGGGCGTAGTCCCGGGGGAAACGTCACCATTACCGGCCGCTGGGACGTTAGTCTTCTCTAGCACCACGCCAGACCACCAAGAGTCGTCGATCATACATCGGAACCTGATGAAGAAATAGTTTTTTATATACTAACACAATATTAAACTGGCCAAGGGCAAAAAAGGCTTCAATACTGTACATCATACATACATAATGTCACGCCTCTTTCCCGTAGCGGCAGGCAGAGATCACATCCTTCCACTTGCTACGATCTTGGCACACACTCTTAGCTTCATTCACACTCATTAACCTCCTCATACACGCCCGTCGGCTTAGGGTACTTTTGACCTGCCTTTTCTCCAAAATTTACTGAAATTGGTCATGGAAGGTCTTACGTGGTCTTCCTCTCTAACCACTTGTGCATAATAAATAACTTTTGTTAGTCTACTTTCATTCATCCTCTCAACATGACCAAACCATCTAAGCATACCTTTCTCAATTCTTGTCACTATATCTTCTTTTACACCAGCTTCGACCCTTATCACTTCATTCTCATCCTATCAATCAAAGAAATCAAAAGAAGGAATATGGAAAAAATAATAAAAGTAAAAATTTTCGTTTAAAAAAATGATGCAATCTTGGTAGGATCCCTATAATCCTATACATATTACATGTAATAACTGATATACAATCTAATTAAAGTAAAATAAAAATAAAATATACTTTATTGTCTTTAAGATCAACATGATCATTTAGATTCGTCAAACATTCACACAAAAAATTGAAATTCGATATATTTTGACGTGACAACGTCTTATAAATTGGTTTGCCGGGTGACACTTCAAGAAACTGCGTTACGCTCCGCTCACGTTATGCGCTCACAATGAGAGCGAGTGAGAGGCACGCGTCCCTTCCACTCGGGCATGGTTAGCCCGCCTAAGAGCGAGAGAGACAGACATAAATATAATTCTTTGTATAAATAAATGTTTTAAATTGTTACTATTATTTCATCCTTCTTCCTACTATACGAATGAATATTCACATTAAAATTATTTTACCACTCAAAGTCGTTGTCACGTAAAACTTTCGCCCGTATACCGACTTTACAGGCAACCAATTTTTTTTAACAACAAAGAAAGAGATATGAGTGGTACAATAATAAAGAAATAAAAGCAAATGAGCACTTAATAATGATAATATTGTGGTTAAGTTGTATTCACCTGTCGCCGGGTCCCCACGAGCGGCTAATGGCGATGTCGTACTGCTGTTTGAGCACAATGAAGTCTATCACATCCGCCATGTCGTGGTACCGCACGGTGAACCCCCTCGCGCGATGTCCCGCCGTGGGCCCGCTCGGGGGGCCGGTGGACCCACCGGTGAACCCCGTGGGGAGACAGGCGAATCGCACGCAGGCGACGCGAGGAGGCTTTATCACGTATTTGAGTCCCACCACCTTCACCAGCTCGCACTCCTGTGATTATTGTTTGTAGCAACATTCATATTACACTATGGATTACAATGGAAATCATTTATTTGCACAAAATGTACAACTGTCAATGTTTGGTACAATTCAAGTGTTACAGTAATGTGTGTAACTACAAGTATAAGTGTTACCAGTGTTACTACCGGTTGGCTATAAACACAAATATTTTTATTTTATTCAAAATGTTTGAATAAAATAAAAATATTTATCTTACATTATCTTAACATTTTTTTTTACATTTATCTTAATTTATCAAACAGTAATTATCGAATAAATAATTTTTCATTTCATAATTGTACACTATATAAAATAATTAGTTTAGAATTATATTAATACTTCCGAGTGGAAAGCGGTCTGACAATTCTCCCTTGCAAAATCTATTTTTTTATATTGATCTTAAATGAAATGGCAAACTGTAGTTGGCAAGTATCTGAACGTGTGTCCGTCTGTGAGAGTGTGTGTGGGTGTGTATGAGCGTGAGTGTGGGTGTGCGTGAGTGTGTCTTAGCGTGTGTGTTCATCTGTAAGTGTGTGTGAGAGTGTGTATGAGAGTGTGTGTGAGAGCGTGTGTGAGAGTGTGTGAGAGTGAGTGTGGGTGTGTGTTTGTGTGTGTGTGTTTGCGTGTGTGTGTGTGTGTTTGCGTGTGTGTCTAGGTGTGTGTGTCTGTGTTTGTAAGTACAAGTGTATAGTGAGAGTGAGCGTTACGTACATGGACCATGGTGCGTCCCCAGGGCTTGTCTCGCGGGTTCACTTTGTAGAGCTCCTTCTCCGAGACCGCCTCGAAGTAGCGCTGGTGGCCCTGAGGGGGGAGGGGGGGGGGAGAGAGGGGGTCATTACACATTACTCGATGAAAGAGTATTGCTTATAAATTTAATATTACTTACCCCAGTAAAGGAGTAGCGTCTTAGCTAGAGGTTCTCTAAATATTTTGAATCAACACGGCCTATTAAGAAGTGACTTGTGTATGTTACTAAAAAAGTCGTCTAAAAATCCGTAACATTTAATCGCAAACATTTAAAGTGTGACCGTTTATGATAGTTTTACAAAATTATTTGGTTTTGATGACTATATAGGTTAGGTTATATCTAAATATTTTTAAAGAAAAAAAAATTGGTTGCCTGTAAAGTCGGTATACGGGCGAAAGTTTTACGTGACAACGACTTTGAGTGGTAAAATAATTTTTTTATGTCTGTCTCTCTCGCTCTTAGCCGGGCTAACCATGCCCGAGTGGAAGGGACGCGTGCCTCTCACTCGCTCTCATTGTGAGCGCATAACGTGAGCGGAGCGTAACGCAGTTTCTTGAAGTGTCACCCGGCAAACCAATTTATAAGACGTTGTCACGTCAAAAGTTACGCGTTTGCACTAGCTTTTTAATTTAAATTAACATTAAAATCACAAGAAGTTATTTCAAATAACTAAAAATATAAAGTGTAATAGTTACCAGGCGGAAGTACAGACAGTGGTCCCCCATTTGCGGCTGGTAGGGGGCCTTCCGGGGGGACACTGCGGTCAGCCATTCCTCCACGCGGTACAGCTCATCGTCCGCAGCCGCGGCCGGGGGGGGCGGGGGACTGACGTGTTGGGGAGGAGAGATTGGAGGGGGGGCGGCGGGGGGGGAGGTTGTGGGTTGGGGACGCTTTGATGCCGCAGCTGTTTTCTGGCTGTGTAACGGTTACAAAATATTACATAGATTATTATTTTTTATCAAATTCAATTAATAATAAATGAAGAAAAATATCTTTAAAACAATGTTGCTAAATTGCTATTTAAATGAGTTCTCGTCGGTTTTAGACCTTCTACTATACTCTGGTTTTTTTTAACAACAACAACCCTACAAGGAACTAAACCCCCCCCTCCCCCCACGGTGGGATGGGGGGGGATAATGGTTATGTCGGACTTGAACCGACGAAACCTCTCCCTGGTAGCCTTTAGTATTGCTACTGTTAAGGTATCTGACTTGTAATAGGTTGGGGAAAAAGTCTTTTCGTATTTTTGTATGAAAAGTCAAGACATTTTTTTCAAAGTTTATTTACATTTATTTACAATATATATGTACCGTTTTGTTGAATAACTTTCTGCCATTTTGTGGGCAGAGACATTATCCCGTTACTGTAGAAACTTTGGGACTTCTGATCAAAAAAACGGGACAAATAGTTTTGGCAGTCCTCTCTTGAGGTCAACCTTACAGAACCTAAAGAATTCTGCAGAGACCGAAACAGGTGAAAATCTGAAGGCGCAAGGTCAGGGCTATATGGTGGATGCACTAGGACCTCCCAGTCGAACTCTCTTAATTTTTGCTGAGTGGCTAAAGATGTGTGTGGTCTAGCGTTATCGTGATGAAAGACCACACCCTTCCTGTTGATCAATTCCGGCCGTTTTCTCTCGACTGCTTCCTTTAATCTCATCAGTTGCTGGCAGTAAAGATCAGAATCGATGGTTTTGCCGGGCGGTAAAAGCTCATAATAAACAATGCCCTTCCAATCCCACCATACACACAGCATCACCTTATTTCGTGTTAGGCCAGGTTTGGCCACAGTCTGTGAAGCCTGGCCAACTTTCGACCACGACCTTTTTCGCACGTTCTTGTCGTACGTGATCCACTTTTCATCGCCAGTTATCAATCTCTTCAAAAACGGCTCGGTTTCATTACGTCTCAATAATGAATCGCAAATGAGTACACGGTTCATTAAGTTTCTTTGAGTGAGCTCGTGTGGCACCCAAATATCGAGCTTTTTTGTATAACCAGCTTTCTTCAAATGGGTCAAAACTGTTTTGTGGTCAATTCCCAGTTCTTCAGCTACATCGTAACTACTAATATGCCGATCTTGCTCCACTCTTTCAAAAATGGCGTCCATTTTATTCGTAACAGGGCGACCAGAGCGAGGTGCATCTTTAACATCAAAATTTCCGGACTGAAAACGTTTGAACCAAATTTGTGCTACTCTTACTGACACTGCATCAGGTCCATAAACATCACAAATTTTTTTCACTGCTTGAGTTGCATTTTTGCCTTTTTTATAATAAAATTTTAAAATGTATCGAATTTCTTCATTAGATTCACTCATTTTTACGGAGAGAAAAACAAATGAAAAATAGCGGGAAACAACTTTTTTTTATTTTTTTCTTTTCTTTATAATGGAACCTTTTAAATGTTACCAAAACCAGCCAGACACAAATAGTACAGTCAAAAAATTTTTATAATAAGTTTATACCTACGTTATGCGAAAAGACTTTTTCCCCGACCTAATATTATGTATATTTATGTAAATATTGTGTACTTTATTAGTATTTTTATTAGATTTTTAAATAATGTACGTGGGGTTTGGAATAAGAGATGGTTTCTTGTAATAATTATTTAACCCCGTCATTAATTAATATTTTCTAACAATTACACCAATTATTTAGTTCCAAGATAAGTATTATTAAGAACTTGTGTTATGGATACTAAACAACGGATAAACATACTTATATACTTATGATAATACTCTATATAATATAAAATAAAATATACTTAATGATCAACAGGATCATTTAGGTTCGTCAATTTTTTATACACAAAATGGAAATTTCATTTTTTTTCTTAACAACAATGAAAGAGATATGAGCGGTACCATAATCAAGAAATAAAGGCAAATGGGTTAAGATTTGTCAGTTTATCTGTCTGTTGTGGTTTATTCTCAAGATTTGTCAGTCTGTCAATCACTCTTGTCGGGGGGATCTGTCAGTCAGCTTGTCGTGATTCTAACGAGGCTTTCAAGAGGCAACGAGAATGAGAATGCCTCAATTTGTAATTTTTAATTTGTTATAAACATGATACCAATTTGGTTAATAGTATCTCTAATCCTATACAAGGTTCTAGATATTGGGTTAGTTCTCAATAATGTAATACTACAATAAATAATCTATAATTATCCTTACTAATATTATAAATGCGAAAGTAACTCTGTCTGTCTGTCGGTCTGTCTGTCTGTTACTCTTTCACGCCAAAACTACTGAACGGATTTAAATGAAATTTGGTATACAGATAGTCTAGACCCTGAGAAAGGATATAGGCTACTTTTTATTGCGAAAAGGGGGTTGTAAATGCTACCCAAAGATACTATTCCACGCGGACGAAGTCGCGGGTAACAGCTAGTATATAATAAAACACTCCAAAATCAACAATAAAATATACAAACAATCGACATTCATCGCTCAAGAAACTCATCACATATATCGACGCTGGAAAGGCAACCTTGTTTATACACTATTTGGCTACTTAACAGGAGAGCGATTCAAAGAAAGACAATTTTCAAAAAATCTTATATATAAAAATAAGTCGCAAAATGTGTTGGTAAGCGCATAACTCAACAACGCCTAGACCAATTTGGCCAATTATTTTTTTTAAATGTTCTCTGAAGTTCCAGGATGGTTTTTACGGCGAGAAAAAATCGAATAATTATCGGAAAACCCCTAAAAACAGCCCTTTTCTTTTTGCCATATAAACGTTTTCTAACTAAAAGGTACAGTCAATTTGAGCTTTATTGTTATCACATAATGTTCATATTTCAAGCACTCACTGTTGTCTAAGCAATGTAGATGTGTCAATAATTGTCAGTTTGCGCTTTATTAAAACTATGTAAAGTTGAAATCTATCAAAACAGTGTGCTTTGGAACACAGAATACATTGCTGAAGGGTTTAATGTCACATTCCAAAATTTCATAGTCACAAAATGTAATAATAGTTCACTTTATAAATCTTTTTGGCAGGACGAAGTCTGTCGGGTCCGCTAGTATATAAATAAATTTATTTTTTGTCAGAATGTCAGTCAAACGAATGTCAAAAATGGCCAGAATTGGATGAAACCGAGATCTGCAGATAGAAAAAAATCAGGCGATTCTAATGATATATATAAATTTGGCGCATAAGCAAGGTTGCCTTTCCAAATAACGGATAAACATACATTAATGCTTTTTTTTTGTAATTACATACTTCAAATACATAGGAAATATTGTTTTGTCTGTTTTAATAAGACAAGGGCATAATGTTATTTTGTCAGTGTGTCTGAGGTATTGTGAGAGAATGGGATAAAAGGAGTTTTTAAGTGTGAGATTTTAATATTATATTTAACTTTTACTGTTTTTGATAATTAGTGTAATTGGTGTATTCCGTTTTGATTAAATAAATAAATAAGGAATATAATAAACTGAACCTCTAAAAAATACTTTTTGATCATCAAAAATACTGAGTGAGCACCTAATGAGGTGATTAGGTGCTCAATCAGTATTTTTGATGCACAAAAAGGTTAGGTTAGGTTGGCAATTTATTAATTCTGATAACACGTTAAATACAAGCCAATAAATAATTGTCAAAAATTGTGAAAATTTGTGAGGTATGCAAGTGTAATGATATATATAAATTTGGCGCATAAGCAAGGTTGCCCTTCCAGCGTCGATATGTATATACATAATATAGTGTGTGTCTGTCCGTACTTGTTGGTCCGGAGCTGGGAGCGTCGCGCGCGCGCGGGGGGCCCGGCCGCCCAGTCCGAGTACGACGATGAGGAACTGGACACAAACAAACATACATACAGAACTACATTTATATATATATTCAAACATAACAAATTGCAACTTATGCCAGCAAAGTACAAATAATTTTTATAAACTAAGTTACACCTAAAACTATGTGTTCATACATAAAAATCATATTTTATGGTAGATTAACGATTTCTTTTAAGAATAATAAATAAATATTTTCTGACGCTTACACCAATTATTTAGTTCCAACATAAGTATCATTAAGAACTTGTGTTATGGATACTAAATAACGGATAAACATACTTAAATACTTTTTGTAAATATATACTGAATATACATAGGAAAACACCCAGACCAGAACAAATATTCATGTTCATGCACATAAAGATTCTGTGTGGGAATCGAACCCACGACCTCTCGAGTGAAGTGCGGGTATACGCCATATCGGTCGTAACATTAATCAACATTTTTTTTAACAAACATTTTGAAACATATTTCTACTACTCTTTAATAATCTTTAAAATCAAAAAACTTGAATATTATAAAAACACTTATTAATTAGGAATTCTCATATTTATTAATGAAGTTAATGTACAGAAGAATTATATAAAGATTATAATCGGCGACACAAACATGACGATCAACGAAGGTTCCCTTAGTGCTACTTTATTGGTTACAGCTTCGGGGGACCCTTTCAGTATCATCAAATTTACACTGTGTGTGTCATGTAATAAAAATAATTTAAAAGAGCATAGCCTGTGAGTTTCTTGTCAGTTCTTCTCACAGAGCGGAGGCTCTGAACTGGCACTTAGATTCACTTACACCAAATTTTTATTTATTTGCATGTAAGTGAATCTAAGCTTCGTGATTTCAGGGTTGATATAATTTTTTTTTCATATATATTTTGTTTTGACGTTTTCAAGTGCTATGTAATAGTTTATGAAATAAAGAACTTTTTACTTTACTTTTACTTTACTTTACCATCGTAGTCAAAAGAAAGAAAGGGACAAAATGTGTGTGAACTGGTTGCTATACCTGGAGCAGTCTGTCGAGTGCGAGTGTCCGGAGTTGGAGCCGGAGAAGGAGCCGGACGGGCGGCCCGAGCAGCCGGACAGCCGGACGGACGAGTCGGACGTGTCGGACGACACGCTGTCCGGCTCGGGCGGCTCTTCGCGGGCCACGGGCCGGCTCTGGAATTCAATTCATTAATCAATTAATTAATATAATGTTCTTTTTGTTAAAATTAGTTTATCCAGTAGCTTGAGTATGTCACGCTCACTCAAATGTCTTTGCGGTCGTAGCGTTCCCTAAAATATGGTTGAGCGAAACGATGGCTGGTTCATGCGTCATACTCGTGAACGGGTGCCGCCAGTGAGGACTGGTCTGCTCATGTCTACTTTGTTTATTCGTACTCATACTCGTATAACTTAAAATATAAAGTTATTTTCTTCTTTTATTTTAAATCTTGTGACTGCAGAACACAGGTTTTTGTAGATTTGTCAAATTGTTTTACTACTAAGTACATATTCTTGTAACTGGCGGGAGAAAAAACTAACCTTGAGGATTTTCCTGCCCGTTCTTTTACGATCAAGCTCCCGCCCGCAGTGAATGGGCGCGCTAGTTTTTAAGTTTTGACGTTCATAAGAGCTCTTTTGAGCCAAACTTGAATAAATGAATATGAATATTTCTAACATTTGCACCAATTATTTGGTTCTAAGATAAGTATCATTAAGAACTTGTGTTATATAACGTACTAAATAACGAATACATTAATACTATTTTTTTTTGTAAATACATACTTCAAATACATAGGAAATATTGTTTTGTCTGTTTTAATAAGACAAGGGCATAATGTCATTTTGTCAGTGTCTGAGGTATTGTGAGAGAATGGGATAAAAGAAATTTTTATGTGTGAGATTTTAATATTATATTTAACTTTACTGTTTTTAATAATTAGTGTAATTGGTGTATTCCGTTCTGATTAAATAAATAAAGAAATAATTGTCATAAATTGTGAAAATTTGTGAGGTATGCAATAGTGTTTCAAATATGCCTTTTCAACTGTTGGGACAGACACCATAATGTATAGTTTACTTCATGTAAAGGAGAATTACTTTACAGTAATATTAACTAAACAAGATCGCATTAAGCGCAGAAAAAATCTTAAAATGAATCTCCTGTAAAATTGCATGCCCTTGTCTTACTGAAGGTGCGGTGTGTTACTCGCGGGGGCCTCCCTTGAGGGGGCAGCGGGAGGGTCGTCCGTCTGTTGGTATGAGTGACTCACCCCCGACGGGGCCTTCCTCTGGCGCGGCCGGGGGGCCCGGCGGCGCGGGGGGGGCTGCGGGGCCGTGCTGATCATGAGGGGGCGGCGTCTCATCTCGCGGCGGTACCACGCCAGCTCCAGCTCCGCCATCTCCTCGCTGCAATATACACAACAGGCATTACTTGACAGACATTACTTGACTGCTTCAACTTGTTTGATTACATCACACGAATTTCGTGAACTTTTGACCCCCCTCCGTCCTTGTCACATCTGGTCACACTTGTGAGACTCCCTCTCCCTGAGTGTGATGTCACATATTTTGCAATTGTACAGCAAGAAATGATTATACTAAAACAACAGTTCCAAAATTTTTCCAAAATTTTTATAGGACCTGGATTTTGAATTGTGACGTCACGAAATTTAGGATCCCTCCCATCCCCTTGTCACACCATGTCACACTTCGTCAACCCCCTCCCATCTCATTAATGTGTAACGTAATTTATGGATAGTCCCTTACATATTAAACAATGTCGTAAATAATTAATTTACATTAATTCCTGTAAAAAACTCTTTTTCCAAATTCAGTCCAAATACATTCTTATAGCAGCGATACAACCAGAGACTTTGTAAAAATTAACATCAGACACATTTTTTCTTCATCGTCATCATTTCAGCCATTTGAAGTCCACTGCTGAACATAGGCCTCCCCAATTGCTTTCCACGTTGATCGATCCTTAGCCACCTGCATCCACCGGCTCCCCGCCGCCCTGACTAGATCATCGGTCCATCGGGGGGCCGCCCTCTGCTACTTTTTCCGAATAATTATTTAACAATATTATAGTATTATGTTAGAGTATTCTAGTTCACTTTTTGTTTTCATTTTCACTGTATTTTCATATTTCAATGCCGAGAGCCATAGGACTTCTCATAATAATAGTTAAATTCATTTATATGACAACAATGGTCCAATTGTTAGTAATTTACACAACTTAAAGATTAGTATTAGTAATTTAAAAAATAAACAAAAATTTTACAAAATCATAGCCGTGGCCTTTGATGCACAAATACAGACACAAAGTGCCTAATAATTGGTGCATCAAAGTTATTAACTAATTTAGAGGGTCTCGGATTCAAACCCTGGTGGCGTATTAACCTTATTTTTATTGTCCTATTGTTAATAAATGATAACCACCCCATGTCTCTTCCGACGGTGTAGTAGAGGGCTACTAGTCCGGCAATCTCGTCCCGCGGGGGGGGGGGGGGGGGGGGGGGGGGGACGACGACGAGGTAGAGTGGCATACTACCACACGGCTACACACGAAAAGTTCCCCCTTTCCCGCTACCCCCCTACCCGCTCCCCGTTGACATCTTGCTTACCTCGTCCCCGCCACCCAGATTGCCGGACATAGGCTCAATGTGGACGAGGGTCTAGCCATTTCACCATTTCACACGCTTCATCGTGCCTCAATGAGCCTGTGAAAAGCGATACAAGAAGGTATATGTGTAAGTAACCTGGCCTCCTCCCAAGTGGAAATCCCCCTTCGTCGTCGGGCGATGGGTATACCGGCGGGGGGCCCTCCCTCCGAGAACCACGCGCCCGTGTGTCGGACGCCCTCGTTGCCCCACGGGCCCCCACCCTCGGCTGGTACCCCGGGCACCCCGTTAGCCCCCCCAGCTGGCCCCCCGTTCGCCCCCCCGGCTGGACCTTCTGCCCCCCCGGGTACTCCAATCTCAGCCGGTTCTAGAAATTCCTGTTAAACATCAAATTATTAGTACATAACATATTTGTATTATTAAAGTAGTTCGTGTGGGGGGGAGGGAGGGGGAGGGAGGGGGAGTACCTGGTGGAGCCGGCCGGGCACCAGGCGCTGCACGGCGGGGGGGTGCGGCGCCCCCTCCACGTCCACCAGCAGGGGGGGCGGCATGAGGTGGGGGGGCGTCGACGTCTGCTCGTCCAGCGCGCCGCCGAGAGCGTCCCGCACTGCGCACACGACATGGCGTCAGTACAACCACCAACACGTTATCGCACAACAATTTTCAGATATTAACGGCTTAGAATTCCCCACGAACATAGAGCTCGAACGCATTTGTACAACTCGTCCGAATGAACTGTGCACCTCGCCCTGTGACGTAATTTGGAAGGGAACGTTAGCAAAAAAAAAATAATGTTAAAAAATTAAATTATCATTCTTTAATATGTTAATCAAAGGTCGTCTTGATGATAAGGCGTCACAATACTAGGTCATTTTACTTTTGACGTTTCGCTATAAAATAGATACATATGGATTGATATATTACAACAGCTTGACAATAAAGAGACGACAAAAATGAGGGCACTAGATGTTTTCATTGCGGTGACATTTTTGATAGTCTAAGATCATTTCTGTATGTAATAATAAGTAAATGCGACGTTGCTCCTCCGTACACACAATTTTATTCCAGATGCATGCAATCGTTAGATGCTATCGCTACTGAGCGCTTACAGAATTCAATCTTATTTCAATTTCAAAATTTTACACAATATTATTTAAATTTCTAATTGATAAACTGTATTATAACCAGAGGTCGGAATTAGGTAGAGTTATTCATGTACTTACACTGATTTCACACAGCGAAAGAATATAGTGGATATGCCTCAAATCCCGGGATTAATTTTAAAGAATAGAAAAAATCCCGTTACTTTTTAATAAAAAGTTATTTACTTTTACTTTTTTAATTTAGACTACTGCACGCGCGACGTTGCCAAACTTACATCAATGATATTGGATGACCGAAATTGTTGGCCACACGGGATTGTCCATTTGAAATCCCGGGAAGGTCCACATTAATATCAACATTTCGATGCAAGTACATAAATAACTCTACCTAATTCCGACCTCTGATAATAACATTAATGACTTTTTTACTGATATATTTTGAATACTTGTAATTATTAATGACATTATAAAATTGCTTGACATTGAATCTTATTTGTGAACGTCAACTATAATTATCTTGTTGGGTTTGTGTTATATTATTATTGTTATTTTATATATAAGTTCTGAATTTTTGTTTTAATTTTTTATGCTGTAATTTCGCTCCTAGATTTTTTAATTATTTTATATATTTTGTACACAATTAATTACTAATATGACTTGACTAATATTTCCACGTCGAAAAGCGACAGAATATGTTGGAATACGAACCTGAGCATGTATACGATAACCATATTCTATGAAATAAATGATTTATTATTGTTATTATTCAGAATTATCTGTTTTTTAATAATTTTTTTTAATATTTCTATTCTTGTTTGTTTATTTTTATGTCTATATTGTATATTTCTGCATGTGTGTGTTTGTGATTCAAATAAATTTTTATCTTATCTTACGGCGAATGTAAAAATAAAAAATATACTTTAAGAATAACATGATCATTTAGATTCGTCAAACATTTACTCACAAAATGGAAATTCGATATTTTTTTTAACAACAATGAAAGATATATGAGCGATACCATAATAAAGAAATAAAAGCAAATGGGTTCTTTGTCAGAATTTGTCAAGGTTTGTCAGTTTATCTGTCTGTTGTGGTTTTCTCAAGGTTTGTCAGTCTGTACCTGTCAGTCGTGATTCTAAAGGAGAGAGGGGATTGTCAGTCAGTCTGTCGGTGACTCTAACGAGGCTACCAAAATGCGGGGCGCAGCGCGGGGAAGCGGGGGGGGGGGGGGGGTCGCATTCCAGCGGGGTGCCCAGTTGATTCGGGCGAGTTGGAGCTCCTGCGTGGTTCCAGTTGTGGTCCCCCCTCACCAAGGGGCCGGTAGTCGGTGTGGAAGAAGAGTTCCGTGGGCAGCGTCTCCAGCAGTGGGTGACCGCGGCCCAGCCCCAGCAGCAGCAGCTGTCCGTGGGAGTCAGAGGCGGCGATGGAGCACGGGCCGCCCCACTTGGCGTCGAAGATGGCCGCCTCACCCTGCCGCATCAATTACAACTATATCAACTCATATGTTAAGGAGGCTTGTTGTGGCCAGTGAATTAAAGTCGATGACACCTACTTATATACAAAATGATTAAAAGAGAACAAACATATTGCTATTTCGCACAAAGCACATGTTACAGAAATTGACGGTACAGAAGAAACATACAATATTATTCTACCTACACTAAATATAAAATTACTATAAAAAAAATCACGTAGTTCGCATCTGAGTTGGCTGGTCGCCTCGTCGATGCGGACGTGTATGATGTCGCCACACATATTTCTAGCCCCCCCTCCCCTAGAGATGGGCGATGGGCAGATACCCAAAAGGTAAACACCCGATATCCAAAGGGAAAATACCCAAATGATGGGTTTAAGAATCTATAAATGCAAAAATAGTTCGAGAAGCTTATTTGAAAATATTCGGGAATATTTACTCAATCAAGTATTTACCGGGTAAATCCCATCTCTACTCCCCCCCCCCCTTAGGGATCATCCATAAATTACGTCACATGAATTTCGTGAACTTTTGACCCCCTCCGTTCTTGTCACAGCTGGTCACACTTGTGAGATTCCCTCCTTAGTGTGATTTCACATATTTTGCAATTAAACGTATTAAACATTATAATAAATATTCTCTAACAATTACACCAATTATTTAGTTCCAAGATAAGTATCATTAAGAACTTGTGTTTTGGATACTAAATAACGAATAAACATACATTAATTACACTAAATAAACTACCACGTACAGTAAATAAATTACTACGAAGTAGAACAGCTACTAAAACCTGCACTGTAAGAAATTGTCCATTTTGCATATAATACACACACACACACACACACACTAACATTAGTTATCTTTTTGTTATATAATTTACTTAAGTCTTGTAATAAAATTTTGATCTCTTTAGCCCTAAGAAAACCGTATTGATGATGGCTGCGATACAGGCTTCGCCTACTGCGGTTATCATTGAAAATGATTACTGTAAACTCTGGAATGCGTAATAAAGATTTATTATTATTATTACAGTACAATAGCATTTTGCTTTCCACAGAGTTAGCAAGGTATTTTGATGATCGCTAATCCTCTTTAACAATCCTAAGAACATTTCAAATCAATGTTGTGTACAAGTGTAGAAATAGTGTACAGATCTCTCTGATTGAAGTCCCCCCCACCTGTCCGTCGCGGCGGTTCCTGAAGGTGGCGAGGGGCCCGCGCTGCCCCACCTGCCACACCATGAGCTGGCCGTCGTGGCCCGCCGACAGGAACACGCCCCCCAGCGAGGGGTGCGCCTCCAGGACATAGGCCTCGTCGCGGTGGCCCCTCAGGACCCAGAACTGGACGCACGACCGGGAACACCACACCTGCAGCCAGACCAGAACGGCCAGTGTAGCAAGACAACATTGGAACAACCGGTACATTATGGTCCATTATAAGGTCAAGATTCAGTTTTTGAATTAATAACTGCAAAATTGACCTTTATAATAAAGTAACTAAAGTAGCATTTTTGATTGGATTATGAATTTTAATGTCCAAGCATTCATATATATTATTATTTACATTCGTCTGTAATACATCGTTATATTTCTGAATCAATGAAGAATGTCATTTAAGTAACTAACCAATTGATAATTTAAAAGAGCAGGAGTTTTTTGCCATTTCTTCTTACAGAGCGGTGTCTCGGAACTGGCACTCGGATTAAGCTTCGAGCTTCGTGGTTTCAATGTAAATCAAGGACAGGAAAGAAAGACAGGATCGCTCACCCTGAGCGTGTGGTCTGACACAGCCGTCATGACGAAGGCGTCGCTGCGGTCCCAGCAGACCATGGTGACCTTGAGCCCCCCCCCCGCGGGCCGCAGCTGCCTCGGGCGCCACTGGCCCGCGTGCGGCGCCCACAGGGCCGCGCCGCCGTCCTTGGCGCCGCTGACGAGGCGCAGCCCCCGGTGCGCCCAGGCCAGCGAGTCCACGGCGTCCCCGTGCGCCGCGCTCTCCAGCACGCGCCGCGGGCCGCCCCCGCCCCCCTCGCTCCCTTCCACCATGTAGATCTGGACACAGTCCCGAACTCGTCAACTACACTAAGGGCGCGTTCCCACTATGTCGTAACGACTAATTTATCGTTCGAAATTTGTCTGTATTGTTCGAAATGTGTCGTTCTAAATGTGAACACCTCCATTTAAACATATAAGCCACGACACTTAAAACTACACGATTACCTGTCGTCACGACACAGTGGGAACGCGCCCTAAGCCTGCAGCCTGCTTGGAAAGGAACTCGCCAAGGTTCGGACGGGACCGGACATGAACCTATATCGATTGGGAAGTTAGCTCCAGTCCCAGTCGCACGCATTACGGCGGACCCAACGAGGACCCTTGGAGAACACCGCCGAGACCTACATTTATGAATTTTCTCCATCCCTGCCAGTATTTTTACTTAATCAGTTTCTTGAGCGCTATACTAACTTGATAACTTTTAATACGCTTTGGGCCTCATTCACAATGTCTGATACCCGGCATTATTTCAACTAAATTACAGTTTTGTTTGGACTATCTGTCAGGTAAACGAACTCTCTTAAAACTAACGTAATTTAAAAATATGGTCAAACTTTTATCTACTATTTCACAAAGTTATTCATTTTCAGTTATTTCGAAAATTTTGGCTCTTGCCAATTGAGTTTTAGAATAAATTAATAAGTAATAATGGCGATATATAACCTTTAAAAGACAGTTATTACAGCCTTGAAACCAATAATTCCTGTTATGGCTATAGATTTTATGATAGCATTTGATATCGTAGACCATCATATATTTTGATAAAGATGGGAATTTATTGAATTAAAACTGGCTACTATTATCAAAAGATAGATAACTATCGATCAAGAGTTTCAATATAATAAAATCATATAGAAAAATTCAACTCAACTTAATATTTTGAATATAGGGTCGTTCCCAAGGTAGTATCCTGGGGCCGCTGATATTTATAATTTACAATCAAGGTAAAGCTACCAACATGACTTAGGTGCTAAGGTATCGAGTTGATGATTTTTTTTATTATTAAACAAAATAATAATAATGATGATTAAAATATTTCATAGCAACAAATCAAAACAAAGATTTATTTAACGTAATATGTTTGTGAGAGAAGCATTGACATTAAAAGTGGGATGACTTGATGTTAATGTACAGAAAGAAATAACATAGTTCTTGATGTTTCAAAATCAGAAGTGGGATGACAATGTTATGCATAAAACTTAACCAAATTAAAATAGATTAGGTAAACTTACCCTGACATGATGATCGGCCGAGCCGGCCGCTAGAAACGTCCCCCCCGCGCTCCAGGCCGCGCATATCATGTGGCAGGCGCCGGGCCGCGTGCGCTCCATGTAGTGCACGGGGGCCGCGGGCGGGCCTGCCCCCCCGGCCCCCCCCGCGGCCCCCCCCGCGCCCGGCTGCGGCCAGAACGCCACCGAGCCGTCGGTGCTGGTGGAGGCGAGCCAGCGGACGGAGCCCCCCCGGGGGGACCAGTGCACCGCCGTGATGGTGCCCCCGTGGGCCGCCAGCACCGCCAGGGGCGCGCCCGTGTAGATGCACCTAGGGGGGCATACGCGGTATCATCACACTGAGAAGTCCTACACAACCCCACGACAAGTCCTGACCTGATGGAAAGTAGTCACCGCAGCCATTTGACGCCTGCAATACTAAGAGCACCACTAGTGCCTTGTCAACCTTTGAAAACCGTTTCACTGTCTATCTTAACAAGATGTTTTTTCCTTTACACTAAAAATACCAGCAAAACCATAATGTTGTCCCCATTCGCCCCTTCCCCAATACTCACCAGACCCTGACGAGCCGCTCCACACTGCCACACGCTAGCAGATCCCCCCGGGAGACACACACACGTCCGTGATCTCCGCCCCGGCCCCCCGCAGGGTGGCCAACAGCCTCCCGTCTTCTGCGGACCAGATCTTCACCAGGAGGTCATCTGCACCCTACATAAATAACTTTATTATATTGCTCTCTTAGATTTAAATGGAGATCAAAGCTGCTTCGAAATAAACAGACATAATATGTTAAATTATTTGCATAAAAATAAGGTATACGGATTGAGAATGTTAGAAACAGAGCAAAGCGTGCCTTGCCAATTTTGATATGCAAAGGTTTAATAAATTAATTAAGTAAATTTAATTTCGTATTGATAACTATTTTGACTAGACATTCTGAACCGACAAACTAACAAATCTTGAGTAAAAACCGCCGCAAACAGATTAACTGACAAACCTTGACCAATTCTGACAAACAATTCATGTCTGCAGTATTGTTTTATTTTATAAAATTTGTGATATTTTGAACTTTAATGCGCAATAACGGTGGATTATTAACAGTTATTAAGTATTAAGGTATTAATTAATTAGGTATTAAGTGTTTGTGAACGTACATGAGTGATGGTTAATGAAACAAAGCAGTGCAACATCACTTTTCATATTCTCTCAAGAAGTCCATGTGATATCTCAGTATAGTCCCACATCTTTACTGAGGACTCAAGGGGTTTTGGGCAGGGCATCTCATTTACCATTTATCACCACTCATTTTCATTCACTATGATTTAACTTGACACTTGCTAAACGCATGAAGCTATTATTTAAAAGAAAAAATATATTGACGAATCTGAATAATATTGTTATCTTACAGACAATGAATTACATTTTATTTTATTTCGAACTTAAACAGATTCATCAATCTCCCTTCCTCTTAACGTGTGGCGTAATTTTTGGAAAGCCCCTTCCAACGGAAGACATTAGAAGGTGATGTGATGATGGCGCATGATGGTGATGTTAGTGAGATGATGAGGGTTCATGGCGATATGGAGGGGTAATTATGGCTATGTAGAGAAGGATGATCTTCGTGTGACATGGAAGTGATGGGGAGTGATTGTGGTGGAGAATAGTGGAGTGGAGACACTAAAGGGGCAGGGGAGGTACTAAAGGGGGAGAGGCACTAGAGGGGAGGGGGATACTAAAGGGGAAGGTAGAACAGGGAGGGGAGGACATAAGAGAGGGACGAGGACACTGGATGGGAAAAATAAACCTAAGAGACGGGGGGGCAGTAGAAGGGTAGCGGAGAGGGGGGAACACACTCACGGTGATGACGTAGCGGCCGCTGCAGTCGAACACGAGGCAGTAGACGGCCGAGAGATGCCCCAGGGTCCTCCGCTGCAGCTGAAGGCCGGTCAGGAGCCGCGGCGGCATCATGGCGGGCCCCCCCGCGCCCCCCACACTCGGGCCCGAGCCCAGCTCGCGGTACACCACGCGGCGGACTGGCGGACATTGGAACCCTCGGTTAATGTGAACTATGGAAGCTCTTAGACACCACATGACGAGACAATCAGAAAAGGATAAACTCACTAAAATTAAGTAGCGTTCAGATTTAAATAGGTTCAAATTTAAAAATTATTTATTTCATAAACTGTTATACATAGTACTTGAAAACGTCAAAATTAAATATGAAAAAAACAACCGAAATATTATAACACTGAAATCACGAAGCGTAGATTCACTTATATGCAACAAAACCATTTAAAAATATTGAAGTGTAAGTGAATCTAAGTGTCAGTTCCGAGCCCCCGCTCTGTGAGAAGAACTGGCAAGAAACTCATAGGCTATGCTCTTTTAAATATATCCATTTGTTTGGTAATTGAATTACAATCATCATTTGTCTGTGAATTTATACAATGCAAGGTGGCATTAACATCATTAGATGCGGAGCAGTAGTTGTCGAGACAAATATCTCTCACCTCGATTGTATAGATTCTATTAGACGAGTAAATACCAAATAGATACTCACCCACGGAATGGTCCTGCTTGAACCACGCATACTTGGGCTTGCTCTTCACCAGCGACTCGCTCAAGAGCGACAATCTGGCCATGAGACGCTCGCTTGGCTCCTGCGTCTTGCTCTCCGGAGACGGGGGGGTGGTAGCGGGTAACGCGGGGGTGGTAGCGGCCACAGCGGGGGAGGTAGCGGGCGGTCCGTCCGCCGGGGGGGAGGGGGGAGGTGGGGGAGCCGCTGCTGACTGCTGAGCCAGAGAGAGTGCTCGGGCGCACACGGCGGCCAGCCGGTCGTATGAGACATTGCGGTATTGGGAACACTGCAACACAAACAGTTATTTAAATTAGTTAGATTCTTTATTGCGCAACCATAAGTGATAATAATAATCATAATAATTCTTTATTGTTTCATTTGGTGTACAATTAGATCTTAAAAATAATATTTTGTCCTCAAATGATCCCTGCAAGGGTATCACAATTATTATTTAAAATAGGAACACATTTCTTCCTTATACATATTATATAAATTAAACAACCATAAAAATAAATAAAACTATATACCTATACATTAAGTTTCTACTAATTATATTAAATGTATTTAACTGTTCAATTATATGTTTAAGAATGTAGGTATTCGTTCAGACTGTAGTAAGCATTTTGCAATAGATGTTGCCTTAAATTAATAAAGTAAAGTAAAGTAAAGTAAAAAAATTATTTATTTCATAAACTATTATACATAGTACTTGAAAACGTCATGATTACAAATGAAAAAAAAATACAATCGAAATAATATTACACTAAATCACGAAGCTTAGATTCACTTACATGCAAAAAAACAATTTAAAAACAAAAAATAATTAAGTGTAAGTGAATCTAAGTGCCAGTTCCGAGCCACCGCTCTGTAAGAAGAACTGGCAAGAAACTCACAGGCTATGCTCTTTTAAATATGTCCATTAGTTTGGTACTAGAATTACAATCTTCATTTGTCTGTGAAGCTATACAATGCAATATAACATAACCTTAACAATATTTATTTTTTCAAGTCATTCATATTAGAATAGCCTGTATGAAACGGCAGCTTAATCCCAAGCACTTTTATCCGCCACATAGTCTTTAACAGAATAGTATCCCTTTGAAGACAGCTTGTTTTTTATGGTTAATTTAAATTTATTTAGGCTCAATTGCTGTATGTTGCTTGGGATTTTATTGTAGAATCGTACACATTGACCTTTAAAAGATTTGTTTATCTTTTGGAGCCTAGTGGCAGGTACAACTAATTTATGCTTATTCCTTGTGTTTAGGTTATGTATACAGCTTTTCTTACTAAATTGATCAGTATTCTTATGTACATAAACCAGGTTATCATAAATGAATTGACCGGCCACTGTCAAAATACCAATTTCTTTAAACTTTTCCCTTAGTGAATGTCCACACGGGAGATTATAAATTGCTCGAATAGCCCTCTTCTGCAGCACAAAGATAGTTTGAATGTCTGCGGCACAACCCCACAGAAGAATACCATAGGACATAACACTATGGAAATAGCTATGATAAACTAGCCTAGCTGTTACAACGTCTGTTAATTGGCGAATTTCCTTTACCGCGAATGCTGCAGAGCTAAGTCTACTCGACAATTCACCAATATGTGGGCCCCACTGTAGCTTAGAGTCTAAAGTAATCCCTAAAAACTTGGTAGTATCCACAAGGGTCAACTCATCCTCCTTTACCATAATAGTAGAGTTTGCCTGTCTGACGTTAGGCATCACGAATTTAATACATTTCGTTTTAGCCCCATTTAATAGCAAATTGTTAACGTCAAACCAGTGCACCACCTTCGAGATCGCACTGTTTACTTCGTCTAAATTCTGATTTCGTTTTAACTTAAACAATAATGATGTATCATCAGCAAACAAAACTATCTCGTGGTTTTCTTTAATAAAATATGGCAAATCATTAATATAAATCAAAAACAAAAACGGACCGAGAATCGAGCCCTGCGGTACCCCCATTTTTACAACAGACCCCTGAGATCGCTTTCCATTAACCTCAACCCTTTGAATCCTATCACTTAGATATGAAGTGAGAAGATCCAATGCGGAGTTTCTTATTCCGTAATATTCTAATTTTTTTATCAATGCTTCATGAGGAACACAGTCAAAAGCTTTGGACAGATCGCAAAAAATACCTAAAGCGTCCAAAGAATTTTCCCAAGCATCAAATATATGTTTTAAAAGCTCAACACCTGCATCGGTTGTAGAGCGACCCTTAGTGAATCCAAATTGTTTCGAATGCATTAATCCATTTTTATTGAAAAATATTAACATCTGATTGTAAATGAGTTTTTCAAAAATTTTACTAAATGTAGGCAGCACTGAGATAGGTCGAAAATTTGTTGGGTCTGTTGTACTGCCTGATTTATATAAAGGAATGATTTTACTTTCTTTCATTAGATCGGGAAATTTGCCGCAATCTACACATTTATTAAATATTAGAGCCAAACTGTGCGCCACCGAAACAATGATAGGCTTGGTAACTACGATGGAATTGCCCCAGAGGTCTGCAGCTTTCTTAACACTAAGAGTATTGAATGTCTTAATTATATCCATAGATGTAACATGACTAAACGTAAAATCTACTGTACATATATTCACGTTATCTTTCAAAATAGACTCCGCTAAAGTGGGCGAACAATTTAAAGCTTTTGTGATAGACACTGGAATATTAGTAAAAAAGTTTTCGAAAGCATTGGCTACATCTAAGTCAGATGTAAGAGTTTTTTTATCAATGTTGAGTTTAAACTCAGTATTATAATTTTTACTTTTTCCCGTTTCACTATTAATAATATTCCAGGTCATTTTAATCTTATCATCACAATTTTTTATTTTAGAGCTTAAATAATAAGACTTTGCCGTATGACATGCTTTTCTAAATATTTTAGAATATTTTCTTACATAATTATAAAATTGTTCACTGTTGTTTAATTTTTTCTCATCATACAGTTCATACAGCCTCTTTCTACATTTATGTAGCCCAGGAGTAGCCCATTCACTAAAGGTAGCTTTATTATTTACCTTAACCGTTCTGGGAGTAAATATTGATTTAAATGTGTTAGAAAAGCTGCTGAAAAAATCATTATATAAAAAATTTGGGTCACAGCTTTCATCTATAAAAGGTAAACTATAGCATAATAATTTACTGTTAAACCTCTCAAAACGATTATTGGTTTTTGGTACAAATGTAATAGTTTTTTTAGCTACAGTTTCATTTTTACAAATAAAAGACATTTGTTGTCCGCAATGATCTGAATCTAATTGATTAATAATTTTTTTATTGTTATCACTTAGCATAATATTTGTAAAAATGTTATCTAAGCCAACAAGAATTACTGCTACTTCTGCTACAGAAGTAGCAGTAATTCTTGTTGGCTCCAGAAACAAATTAACCAAATTATGAGATTTAAAAAGTGCCTTTAATCTTGTACATGGACTGGAACACTCTAACAAATTAACATTAAAATCTCCACACACAATAACTTTTTTATTACTTTTACAAAATTTTCCTAAGGCTTTATCCATAATACCTTCAAATAAATCATATGAAGCTGAAGGCGGTCTGTACACACTCAATACAATAAACTGCTGCATTTCTATACAGGCCATTTCTATAATACGTTCAACAGAGATTGACTATATCATGGCGCTCCTTGAATTTAAACTGTTTATTTACTATAATTAATGATCCGCCATGTATAGCACCACTCCTGCAGAACGAACTACCTAACAGGTGACTGTTGAAATTGAACATGAGCTGGTTACAATTTAGCCAATGTTCAGTAATACACAAAATATCAATATGATTATCGCTCATGAACAATTCAATTTCCAGTTCCTTGCCCAATATTCCTCTAATGTTCTGGTGAATCAGGTTGATTACACCATTTTGTTTCTGCTGTGTGTACTTTTTATTGCCAGAAAAAGAGTTCTCTTTTGTCTTAACACCTAGTTTAAATTGTCAAATAATGAATTATTTATGTCGGAGTGCTCAATAGAAGCAGATTGTACCAAATTCTTGGTAGTAATGTCAATTGAATATAATAGTGACAAAACTATTTGTCGTTTAAAATAATTGGAAAGGTAAAACCTACCTTTGGTCAATAAATAATTATTTCTAACAATACTGTTAGTGTCAATTATTCTACATTTATTACTATAGGTACATAGGTTGTACAAAGATAAATTTAGTATGTATCTTCGGTCATTTTCGGACTTTGACAAATGCTGAGAATAGGGGAAAGTGAACATAATAATTTCTTTCACTTTAAGTGAGTTCAAAGCTTCATAAAATTGTATTAAATCACTTTTGTTCACTGTTCCCCTATTTCCAATAAGAATTAGCAGTGTCGCCTGTGAATGTATATTACTGTCCATTAAAATTTGTTTAGTAATATTTTTAAGACTACTATAAGGCAAACAATTGCTGATTGCGCTATGTCCCTTTAGGTATGAGTTTAACAGTGAGCCCATGCCATGTCCTACCTCATCGCAGTACATGATAATACTAGGTTTAAGTTTAGGTGTACTTGGTGTGGTTTGGAAGGAACTGTCTTTGGATTTATTTGGGTTACTAAGTAAGTAAGTACATTGAGCTGAGCTCGTAACCTTTTTGATTTAAAATATTCATATGTAAGTAGGGCGCTCTTAAATATAAGTGACGTTTACAAGTGCTTCAAAATAAGGTTCTATGTCTGTGACAAATGCTGAGTATACTATTTTACAATACTATTGATATAAAACTACAAGTTTTCTGAAATCAATAAAAATATAACAACTTTTTGCTAAACACATATTTTTAACAATAAAAATATTTTATATCTTATTGTATAAATAATTGTCCCAATAATCCCAGAAATTGCTTAATAAACTTGAAAAGTCACTAAAGTGTTACTGTAACTTAGAGTACTCGAAATTTCTAAAAAAAAAACATTTGTTTAATGTTTTTTCTTATGAATATAAATTTCACATATTATAATGAACTAGCGGCCCGCCCCGGCTTCGCACGGGTACATACACACAAACACATACACCCTTCTTTTTTGCGTCGGGTTATTAAAAAAAAAGTAAAATCATAAAGGAAGTTTGAATTTTTTTTTAATGAATTTTTTTATTCATATTTTTTATGAATGTTTTTTTTTTATTTTGAAATTTTATTTGACTTCCCCCCTTCCCCCCGTACTCCAGTGACGCTTACATGGAGCCTACATCGCATGCTGGCTAGCTGAGCGCGGTGAGCGGCAACCCCCGACTTTTTTCTAATACTTGCATTTTTAAACTCGTGATAACTTCCGAATGAAATGTCCGAATTGAATGATTCAAAAAGTTATAAAAAGGTATTGAAGCCGTCTTGAATATAAAGTTTTTTTTTTGATAAGGAATAATACCAAGGTACAAATATAGAGCCTTTTCAAGCGGCGGCATATAAATTAAATTTTTAGAATAAAAAACCGCTTACTGTGACGTAACTATAATATTTAGACAAATGCTGTCGCGACACTTTTTGTAGATAATGATGAGTTCTGCAAAGTCGTAGTACATAATTTTGTTCTATCATCAGTAGTTTTCGCTGCGCACGCTACGTAAGGAATTTTTAGGTCATTTTTTTACACCTTGGGTTACATTATTGGATTTTTAGTAAGGATTCCTAATTTTTAAAAAAATATAATATAGCCTATGTTACTCGGGGATAATGTAGCTTTCCAAAGGTGAAAGAATTTTTGAAATCGGTCCAGTAGTTTCGGAGCCTATTCATTACAAACAAACAAATTTTTCCTCTTTATAATATTAGTATAGATATAGATAGTATAGAAGTATAGATATAGAAGTATAGATATAGATTATTTTAGAATTGTAATTACTAATTTCTTTAGAACTTAACAATTTGATATTGTTTAATTATCATTAATAATATGTAATATGAAGAATATAGTATAATATTTTCTTATGTAACATTTGCACTTAAATAAAATCACACCAATCATTTAGTTCCAAGATAAGTATCACTAAGAACTCGTGTTATGGATTCTAAAGAACGGATAAACTTACTGAAATACTTTTTTTTGTACATACATACTTAATATACATAGGAAAACACCCAGACTTTCGGATTGTACTCAATGCAATCTTTGCCAAGGGTTTGGTGAAGAGTTTTTCGAGTTTAATGAGATTCGGAGATGTTATTTAAGTAGATAGACATTCATCATCTCAGCCCATTCATGTCCCACTACTAAGCACGAGCCTCCTCTAACATGCTAAGGTGCGAGGGTATTGGGTAATACTCCACCACGCAGACCCAGTGCCGATTGGCGAAGGCAGGTGTATGGCGTCCTGCTGTTAGAATTTTTATAGCCGCCCAATTAGGCCTCTAACATGGCCTAACGACTACCACATTTAGTGATAACCGGGTCAGTAGCACGAAAGCGCTCGACATCAAATGTCACACAAACGGTCACCCATCCAAGGACTGACCTCTGTAAACTCTGCTTTACTTCGGTGATCGTTTCCGACCACCGAGCATCGCGGAGCTACGAGCGCTTCAGATAGACATTACATACCTTATTTGAGTTCAAATAAATTTAATAAAGTTGTGGTGGTCTTTTTAAATTGTAATATTATATATATTTGTATAACATATTAGTATGACAACAAAATGTACTCAAAAGCTCAGTTTAAAAATTCCCGCCGTCCGCCCTGCTATGACGCTTTCTATAAAGCCGGGCGGCCGACCGAGAGCGAGCGCGGCCGACCGCTATCGTCCTCAAGAGCGAGACAAAACATTCTAGCTCAACGGCATCAGCACGCGTCGGACAAGGACGGCAACACACCTAATTACGCACATTACGCTGACACCCCATCGCTGAATAGAATGATATAACGAAATTTTCGCAAATTGTGGAAATTAACCAATTTTCTAACAGAAACTTCACCAAAATATTTTTCACGTGTTTCCACAACAATTTTACGATCATTTCTATTCCAAACGCAAAATAAGAAATTTTGTAGTTTTTACACAATTTAAGACTTTTCAGGACGTAAATCTTTCTATAAAATGACAATTAACTGTAAATAAAGTGAATTAAAAGCTAAAAACTCACCAAATCTTCGTAGGACTGCGAGTGCTCGCCGCCTTCCCAGTCGACTCGGCGCGGCAGCACCTGCAACATTCCGACCTTATAAAACTTTTCAGCAACTTTCAGGAAGTTTGACAGCCTCTCCCACGTGCGTTTGCGATCAAAACAACAATAAAGCTCTACCCGGCACTATGAAAATCACCAACTTACCTCGACACTCTCGAGCTCTTTAAGCAAAGTCTGCAAATAAAAAAGTTCAATTTAGCACAAATTTTTCAAGAAAATTACTAATCAGATGTATTTTTATCGTTTTTACCTTTGCAGTTTCCTTCAGGGGCCCGCCAGAGAGAAATTTCGCTATCAAAAAGTAGAGCTCTGAAACCGGGAAAGCTGCCATTAGTACGACCTCGGTTGTATGGTACTCACATTTCAGATCGAGATTATGACTCTCCAGACTCACCGGGAATGACCCTGTGCACCTCGTTGTGCTCCTCCATGATCCTGGATTTAATCCAAGGAGTACAAGTTCACTTACACATCACTAATATCGTAAAAATCTCGCAAACATGTCACTGTCCCATACATTGTTGACGAAAGATAATGCAGTTTTCTAAAATAGCAAAATGGCGTATGTGCTTCTGTCGGTAAAACAGTTCAATTCAGAGATGTCGAGATCGGTAAAACAGTTCCTATAGCCCCAGCTGTCATGACAACACATTCCGAAATATGAACGTGTTCCGAATATAGTTATTAAACAAATTACTAATAAAATTTTATAGAAAATGAAGACGTCCCTACAATTTATTACTGAAATAACAACTTTATTATATACTGTAAGCGTTTTTGTGTACAATGAGAAATATTGACATGAATGTTATGCTTATTTTAAATATACTTTGTTAATATTTTTGCAGTGGTTCATTTTTCTATGTGGCAATGATTGTACTACTAAATGTCAAATTTATCAGGTCATCAAGTCGAGGGTGCTGCTTTTAGTAAAATCAAAATATTTATTGATAAATATGGGAAAGCCATGAGTCCTGACATACCAAAGTGCTTTGTTAGTGCATACTTTCGCTTGAATGTGAAATCCGGTGACGACACTGGGTGTAGTGGTGTAAAAACTGTGTTTATTGTGGGTGGAGTATTTTGCTGATGTTTACCCTTAGATGAAGAGTGTCCTGAACAGGAGATCATAGTTGGAGCCTTACTGAAGGCTATGTTTTGTATGATACTATCAACAAGCATTAGTCGACACTGTAAGTACTGTTAGTATTTCGCAGCATAGCTTATGAGACTCATAATGCAGAAGTAATCATTATTTCCACATGTAGCATGGTATTGATTGTTTTCTAAAAATACTTTCACCTTTTAACTCAACAGAGTGTAAATAATAGATTCAACCTACTTTGATTATCCCCCACAGTCAGTGTATTATACATTTTCTAGAAACATCCAGGCATATATAAGTGACACTCTTATGTATTGCTGTATTTAAAAAAAGAATCACATAAGACTAAAGTTGACTCCGCCTGTTGTTAGCCTAGGAAGTGTGTTAAGTAAATTTGTCTTAATGCTATTAATATAAAATTATTTTTTGCATTACATTTATGCATTTTGAAGAATAAGTTTATGCAAAAATGCATACTACTTGTGCTTTAAGCGAATTAAGCAATAAATAAGTAAGTGTTGAGAGATTAATGATTTAAACATGCATGATCTGAACATTTTGCTTTAAAGAGGTGGCACGTCTCAAATCAAAATTTGTCCTAATATTTATATGTTATGTTTATGTATCTCGACAGAATATAAATAAATTTATACATTTCTTTCCATTTGCCATCATGTCAACAAAATATATTTGGTTTGGTTGCGTTAGAACTATGACCTATATTTATCATTTTGATATATGATATATCATTTATCAAAATGATGAATGATGAGATGAGTTTGATTTGTGATAAATTTTAGAGTTTGATAGTTTGATTGTGAGCCACTGTATTTTAATCCTTTTTTTTATTATAACGCCTTTAAAGTTTTCTGTTATAAACTTCAAACTTCAAATATTTATTGCGATCATGAGTAGACATAGGACGTTATAAAAAGTAAAGGTACAATACATGATACCCTGTTAGGGCGCAGCAACACAATTTTAATATAAAATTACTTAAATACTATTTAATTAATCTTATATTATATTATTTATCTATTTATATATTATTATACTCATATATACCTCTATTATTATGTTACCTAAGGTTAACTGGCAGAGAATGCCTAATGGCATTAAGTTCGCCTTTTGTAATACTTTTAAGTGTGCAATAAAGATGCCTGGTTCTGCCTGATGGTGAGCAGTAGATGCAGTACAGATAAGTATAGGTAGCTCCATTTTGTGGAAAAGCACAGTAAAACACTGGGTGCGCCACTCATAAAGGCCGTAACCGCTCGTAAAACCAAGTATCATGTTTTTGTAGAATGTCTTAATAAACCTATATGTTTGTATGTATATATAGAAGACCATGCGAAATGGAGGCAAAAGAGTGACGTCAAGTGGACCCTGAGCCCGATAGATAGATGATGACATTGTATTTGTGTATTTTGTGCAGAGTGAGAGATGTCGGGGCCGGCGGGAAGCGGCGCCAGCGGAGCGCCCAGCACCGGCGCCGTGGCCCTCGACGGGCTGGGGGGCTCGCTCGAGGACAAGGTGAGTAGCCACTAGCTTATTATCTTTTTTAACTATAACATTCAGTTCATTACCGTTTGTAAATTATCTTTCATGATTCAACTATAGAAAGCGAGCAATCAACAATTGTTAACTGTTAGCAAATAAATATCCTTGGACATAACACAGAATTGACAGTACAATAGGAAGTCATATTACATAGGAAAATTTTCTTGTGTTAACAATTAATTTCAATAGTAAGTAGTGGATAGCAGTGCTGGGACCTTACCACCTAACTTGCTGGTAACCGAGGATTAGGCAAAATGGATTTCGAATTGATTCTGTCGTACCGCCAAACACGTAGAACTCAAAACAAGTTGGTGCTCTCCATTTAGACACAAATTTAGAAGTAATGACGTGATATTGGACAGTCTCTATCTGGTTTTTATACATGCATACATAATGTCACGCCTATTTCCCGTAGCGGTAGGCAGAGATCACATCCTTCCACTTGCTACGATCTTGGCACACACTTTTAGCTTCATTCACACTCATTAATCTCCTCATACACGCCTGTCGGTTAAGGGTACTTATGACCTGAACTTTCTCCAAAATGTTTTTATTATACATAAAAATGTGTCATCGAAACGCAAAACATGACCATTTGTTCAATTAGTTGCTTCACTAGAGTCACTAGCACAGATTGCAGGTCATGAATAATCTGTGACATTCGGTAGAGAAATTTAGATCTAGATGATGAAATTCATCGAAGTAGACGGTAGGACCCCTGGTTCCTAAGCTACTCGCCCCTCGGCAGGACTGCTCGCTGCTGTGTCCGGTCTGCTTCGAGCTGATCGAGGAGGCCTACGTGACCCGCTGCGGCCACTCGTTCTGCTTCGGCTGCGTGTCCAAGGCGGTGGAGCTCCAGCGGCGGTGCCCCAAGTGCGGCGCGGCGCTCGCCTCCAGGGATCACATCTTCCCCAACTTCCTGCTCAATGAACTGGTCAGTGTCTGTTACTGAACATGCTACAGTTAATAAAATATACATAGAAGTAAGAAAACAAAATTCAGTGAATGTTTGTAATGGCTTGCATATATGTCCTTTGGTTAAATAAGAAATTTATATATAAATAATTTATTTATATATAAATAAGAATTGCGAACACTTATGTGTAATAACGGTAGATTATTAACCGTTAAGTGTATGTGAATATACATGAGTGTTGGTAAATGAAACAAAACAGTGCAACATCACTTTTCAATTTCTCTCAAGAAGTTCATGTGAGTCTTTACTAAGGACTCAAGGAGTTTAGGGGAGGGCAACTCATTTACCATTTATCATCTTTATCACCACTCATTCTGACTTACTATGATTTATATGTTATTAATATATCTCTTACTTGACACTGGCTAAATGTGCTAAACGCACGAAGCCATTATTTAAAAGAAAAAAAAATTTACAAAAGTACCTTTATGGTCGCCAGGTGGCGAAATGCCGTCTCCGCACGGGGCTGGGTCCCCCCGGCGAGGGCAGCGGGGGGGCTCTGTCCGGCGGCGGGGGGCCGGGCGGGGGTGGGGGGGCAGACGGGGGGGCGCGGCTCCAGCTGCTCGTGGCCAGCGAGGCGAGGCAGCTCAGTCTGCAGGATGTGGAGAAACTGCTCGACACACTCGCCAGGAGGTATACACGTTCAATTTACTGAAGGCATATCAACAACATGAACACTAACAATGTATTAGTCTGGTCAAATTAGTCCACAAATAGGGAGTTGACAGGATTATTCTATTATTCGACGACCGATATGGCGTGGAGGTCAGTATACCCGCACTTCACTCCAGAGGTCGTGGGTTTGATTCCCACATAGGAAAAAAATTGTGAATTTGAACATGAATATGTGTTCTGGGCTGGGTGTTTTCTATGTATATTAAGTATGTATTCACAAATAAATGTAAATAAATATGTTTATCCGTTGTTTAGTATCCATAACACAAGTTCTTAATGTGACTAATCTTGGAGCTAAATAATTGGTGTAATTGTCAGAAAATATTTATTTTTATTTTATTTATTTATTCAAAATACTAAAATTAATGAAATCTAAAAAATCATCATTGATTATATTCCTTATTTACCTGCATTCGTGACACACACTCGCACTCGTGACACACACACACACACACACACACACACACACACACACACACACACACACACACACACACACACACACACACACACACACACACACACACACACACACACAATTTTCTAAATCCTTTAATAATTTTCTTTTATAAATTCCTTTTATGTTTATTTTTGACGACCGATATGGCGTGGAGGTCAGTACACCTGCACTTCACTCCAGAGGTCGTGGGTTCGATTCCCACACAGGATGAAAATGAATATTTGTTCTGGTCTGGGTGTTCTCCTATGTATCTTAAGTATGTATTTACAAAAAAAAAAAATATCTTGGAACTAAATAATTGGTGTGTTATATTATTATTTTTATTTTAACAATTTGATTTTTAATGTTTTTATTTTTTATTTTTATTGTATTTATATTATATCAGCTGCCGTTAATTTATAACTGTTAAGGTGGTTTGTCTATTTTCTAACCATGCTATGGAAGAGCGGTGCTGCCTATCACAAGCAATTTAGCTTAAAAGGGAGCATCAACCACTTATGCCTGTAGTTGACTAAGTAACTGAAATAAACTTTTTTTTGTATTCTTGTATTTGTATTCCTGGTTTTTTTTATTCAGGACCGAATCGAATTTTTTTTTCTGCGATTTCTAGCAAAACGGTAAATTTTACCTAGAAATCAGGTCGCACGATACGATTTTCTATAAGTTGTTTTCACGGGTCATCACGAACCGTCTCGGTCAAAGGTTTGACGACTTCCAGCCTCCCGAACAAGCCGGTTTCCGAAAAGGCTTTTCAACCATAGACCACATTCACACGCTGCGGCAGGTTATACAGAAGACCGAGGAGTATAACCAGCCACTTTGCTTAGCGTTTGTGGACTATGAGAAAGCCTTTGATTCGATCGAGAGCTGGGCAGTGTTTCAGTCCCTGCAGCGATGCCGCATTTATCATCGGTATATCGAAGTTCTGAGGAGTTTATACAGAAACGCCACCATGTCCGTACGAGTACTGGACCAGTGCACGAATCCTATCCTCTTGCAGAAAGGCGTGAGACAGGGTGATGTCATTTCACCGAAACTGTTCACTGCTGCTCTGGAGGATGTTTTCAAGCTACTGGACTGGGAAAACTACGGCATCAACATTAATGGTGAGTATATGACTCACCTTCGATTTGCCGACGACATAGTGGTCATAGCGGAGTCGCTTGTGGATCTGGGCACAATGCTCGGAGACTTCGACAGAGCTTCCCGAAGGGTAGGTCTTAAAATGAACATGGATAAGACCAAAATCATGTCAAATATCCATGTTGTGCCTACCCCAGTAATAGTGGGAAGCTCGGCCCTCGAAGTTGTCGACGAGTACGTATACCTGGGACAAAAAGTCCAATTAGGTAAGTCCAACTTCGAGAAAGAGGTCAATCGTCGAATCCAGCTCGGTTGGGCTGCGTTCGGGAAACTACGCAAAATCTTCTCGTCCAAAGTACCTCAGTGTCTCAAGACGAAAGTCTTCGACCAGTGTGTGTTGCCAGCGATGACGTATGGGACTGAGACGTGGTGCCTGACTATGGGCCTCATAAGGAAGCTCAAAGTCGCTCAGCGTGCAATGGACAGAGCTATGCTCGGAGTGTCCCTACGTGATAGAATCAGAAATGAGGAAATCCGTAGGAGAACCAGAGTGACCGACATAGCGAAGCGCGTTTGCAGGCTGAAGTGGCAATGGGCGGGGCACATAGCTCGAAGAACCGACGACCGATGGGGCGTTAAGGTTCTTGAATGGCGACCACGAATCAGCAAACGTAGTAGAGGGCGGCCCCCAACGCGATGGACCGACGATCTGGTCAGGGCGGCGGGGAGCCGGTGGATGCAGGCGGCAAAGAATCGATCTACGTGGAAAGCAATTGGGGAGGCCTATGTTCAGCGGTGGACTTCGAATGGCTGAAATGATGATGACAACTTATGAAATAAAGTCTTCTGTGTTTACACCCATAATTGGTTATTTGTTTTATTTGATAAATCGTCATCGGGTTGTATATTATTATATAGTGGGTCCCACGTAATAGGTGGCGAGCCTATTGCCGCTTACCGGGCACGGTTATGTTCGCCAGAGCATCGTCCGTTGATCGGCAGGTGCACTCCTTTCAGGTGAGGTTGACTTGGGCTCCTCAGGTCTTGGAAGGATCCCTATACAGTCAGTCAGACTTTTTGTGTTCTTGCCAGTTCTTCTCACAGAGCGGTGGCTCGGAACTGGCACTTAGATTCACTTACACTTCAATATTTTTTGTTTTTAAATTGTTTTGTTGCTTATAGGTGAATCTAAGCTTCGTGATTTCAGTGTTATAATATTTCGGTTGTTTTTTTCATATTTAATTTTGACGTTTTCAAGTACTATGTATAATAGTTTATGAAATAAATATTTTTTGACTTTAGTGATATTGTGGCCATGTTCCCAATATCGCTGTTCTATACTGGTATACCTTCATGGACGTACGACACAACATATAACACTACTTAATGCAATTTATTGATTCAGGCGTTACTTTGCGGAAATCCATTGTAAGCAAGTGATGGATTAAAAATACACACGACCAACGCTTGGTCGTGAAGACATCGTTGTTCTGAGGCTGCTATCTTACCTGAAGATGCCCTGTGTAAGAAAACACGTGTCGTGTTGAATAGTTTCTCGATTTTTCGGAAAATTATAGTAGCGCGGGAATTGTTACAAAGATATTTTAATCCATCACCTGCTTACAACTTAATGTAATATGTATCACTGTTTTAATCCAATAACATCCCAGTTCCGATCGACTTCAGAAGTGGGATTAACATAACCTCACCTACAATGGTCAACCATTATCCCATAGTAACATTTTTTTATGCTATTGCATAGCTTTGAGCGTGGAGACCGAATCCAGAATATCCGTAACGAAAAAAACCTAACACCCCCCACTCCGACCGGCACAGCGTTGATACTTTTTAGCTTTTCCATCTATCGATAAATAGCAGACCTTTTTAAATATCACGCTTATCTCTTTAGTGCAGCAACCCGTCTTTAGGTGGCAATGGTTGTATCGGGGGGCTAAAATTTGTTTTCTTAAGTAAAGTAAAAGTAAAGTAAGAAGAACCGACGACCGATGGGGCGTCAAGGTTCTGCAATGGCGACTACGAACCGGTAAACGTAGTAGAGGACGGCCTCCCACGCGATGGACCGATGATCTGGTCAAGGCAGCGGGAAGCCGATGGATGCAGGCGACTCAGGATCGCTCAATGTGGAAATCTATTGGGGAGGCCTATGTTCAGCAGTGGACGTCAGATGGCTGAGATGATGATGATGATGATGAAGTTGATAAAAATGTAATAGCTTTACCGCGGCAGTCTCCGAGTGTCGCACTTCTTTTTTATTGAATGGAATAAAGCTGGCGTTAGTTCTTAAATTGAAGTTCATAAGACATTGAGCCAAATTTGACTTTGATTTTATAATTTCAGACGAAGACTGCTGAAGGCGGAGGGGGCGGCGGCGCAACACAGACTGCTGCGCGACTTTCTGCGACAACTGCTGCAGCAACGCAGCAATCAGCGAGATCAGCTGTCGCGGGAGTGCGCTTTGGTGCAGAGGGTTAGTCGCAATTTGTCGCAGTGTGTCGCAACTTGTCGCATCGTGTCGCAACTTGTCGGTAGGAGATAGCGAGACATGACTCAACTGGCACGAGAGTGTGTCTTAGTGCTGCGGCTGAATCGCAAAGTGTGGCAACTTTAAGAAATTTATCGCTACTTGTCTTATCTTGATGCAACTATTTGGAAATCATCATCATCATTGTATTTTTTCGGAGGTAGGCGTGAAAACGTGACAAGTGTAGCTCTTCAATTAAACTAATTTAAATTTGTTTAAATAATTTATTAATTACTTACCACTATTTATTTTACTTTATTAAACACAAAATAATCAATTGAAATAATAATTTTAATGAAGAACTGTTTTATTTGAGTGCATCACCTGCCGGCCACAATTTCAAACTTTCACCACAAGTTAAATCAGTTTTACCGAAGCACTAGACATGGAGAGCTCCCAGTCTGAGTTCCGTGCCATGCACAAATCACTGGCAGAGACATTGCTTCAAAAGATGGCAGATTTTGAAGAGCAGCTGAAACTGAAGAAGGATCCTGCATCAGTCGGTCAGTTGGCTTCTGATTTTTTAAACTTTAAGACTAATGTCTGGAGTATTTTGTCAGCTGTAAATCTCCATATTTCAAAGTTGGAAAACTTGGTGGATGAAATTGACATGCGGAGTCGTAGAAAATGTCTCCTTCTGTATGGTGTTCAAGAGGGTTCCAATGAGGATATGTGTACTGCAGTCTCCAATATAATTACTGAGAAACTTAAACTCAAAGGCGTCTCTTCTTCTTCATTTAAAGCTTGCTATAGATTGGGTGGAAGCCGTGAGGGCAGGCCTCGACCAATCTTAATAAGATTCGCAGCTCACTCCATGAATGCTGAAGTCTGAAGAAAGAAGACATTATTCAAGGGTACTCCAATCGTCCTAGCGGAATTTCTAACGGTTAGACGACAGAGCTTGTTTATGGCAGCGCGTCAAAGTTTTGGTATCACAAACTGCTGGAGTATGGATGGCTGTATTTATGTGAAGTGCCATGACGGGGAGCGTCATAGAATCCCGTCTGAGTCGGACTTGACACGTCTGTGTAGTTATTCCCGATCGAAGAACGACGCAGCAGTTCCATACGACGCAGCAGTTCCATCTGCTGAAAGTAAGGTTGCAGTCACGAAGAAACCAAAACGTGCGGTTAGACTAAAATAAGTTTTCTTTCTTCATTGTTCATTGTTCCGTTAATCGCTGTAACTATTGATATATGTCTACCCTTTACCAGGGCTTTATATTTAACAATTTTTTTATTAAGAATAAAATTCAGGTAAACATTTATTAGTTTTTGTACAAGTGTCACTGTCAAATTGTCATTCAACTTGTGCTTATTATGTCTTTTTTTACAGGCCTGGTATTAAACATTTTAAGTCATTCTCAATTGTTATAGCTCTCTGTACTCTGTATTATTCCTTCTTTGTTTGTTTTAACGTGTAACTTTTGTGAGCCGGTAGGTTAGCACTTAGATAAGTTTGTCATATATATTTTAAACTTAGTAATTTCTTAATTTTAAGTATATTTATATATTTTTTAAATATTTTGTTCTGATATGGATGATAATGATTCCTTCTGCTCCTGTCTAAGTAGCAATGATTCAAATGATGACTCCTTTCATGATGTAATTTCTCTTTGTAATGTTGTTGAGAGTGGTTTTAGTAGTCACAAAAAGTTTTTAAATATCTGTCACATTAATGCACAGAGCATACCTGCTCATTTCAATGAATTTATAGACACTTTTTCTTTAGAATGTGTCAGTGCTGTTCTGGTTTCGGAGAGTTGGCTGAAACCCTGCTTAGAATCTGCTGCGTATGCTCTTCCTGGATTTGTTGCTATACGTAATGATCGCACTGGCAAGGGTGGAGGTGGCGTGGCAATCTACCTGCGTAGTAACATCTCCTATAAAGTTCTGGACATGTTTCCCTCCCTGTACTCGTCTAAAGCAGAATACATTTTTCTGGAGATCTGCATCAGTGGTGAGAAAGCTGTTCTAGGTGTCGTCTATTGTCCCCCTGGTGTAGATTATTTCAGTCAACTGGAGGCTGTTTTGGAACCGCTAAGTGTAAATTACGCGCATCATATTGTTATGGGTGATTTCAATACAGATCTTTTAAAACAAACCCCTTCCTCATCTAAACTTCTTTCTCTTATTGCTTCTCTAAACTGTGTCAATTTACCTCTCAACCCCACTCATCATAATATAAATTCCCCTGATTCTTGGCTTGATTTGATTATCACTTCTTCTCCCCATAATCTTGTAGCATACGCTCAGCATGATGCACCTGGATTCTCTCGGCATGACCTTTTGCTTGCTAGTTATAGACTACGTATTAATAAACCTAAACCAGTTGTGGTTTCAATGCGAAACTATGCCCGTATTGACGTTGATGCCATTTACAGGGATGCCTTAAGCATTGACTGGGACCCTATGGTGGCCTGTGTTACTCTTGACGATAAGGTGGACTTTTTTAATCGAACTATTATTGCACTCTTTGATGTCCATGCTCCTGTAAAACAAGTTAGGTTGAAACGTCCTCCTGCTCCATGGATGACTCGTGGTGTTCGGATGTATATGACAAGGCGTAACAGAGCTTTCCGAAAATTTAAGCGTGACAGATCGGAGGATAATTGGGAAATTTTTAGGGTTGCCAGGAATCGTTGCAACCAGATGGTGAGAGCAGCCAAGCGAAAATATATTCACAGTAATGTGGCCAAATCATCTTCGGCTGATATTTGGAAGTTTTTGAAGGACCTTGGTTTCAGGAAAGTTGGGAATAATAATCTGAATTCCCAATTTTCCCTTGATGAGTTAAACCTTCATTTTTCTACTTCTTATTCTGTTGATGACTCCATGAAGGCACAGACTCTCAATGAAATATCGCGATTGCCATCATTAGAGTCAACTTCTTTCAATTTATCTGGAGTGACTGAGGACGAGTTGAGAAAGGTGGTGGTGTCTATAAAATCTAATGCTGTTGGCTATGATAATATCAGTAGAACCATGATTATGGAAATTTTAGACCCGGTCCTTCCTGCTTTGTCCCACATCATTAATTTCTCCTTAAGCTCAGGATTTTTTCCAACTTGCTGGCGTAAAGCTTATGTCCGTCCTCTTCCCAAAGTACCCAATCCATCTGCTTTAAATAATTATAGACCTATATCCATATTACCTTTTCTTTCTAAAATTCTTGAAGCCACTGTACTTAAACAATTATCAACATTTGTTTACAAAAACTCGCTTCTCTCCTCATTCCAGTCTGGCTTTCGTCCCGGCCATAGCACAAGCACAGCTTTGCTGAAAGTCACAGAGGACTTTAGAGATAGCATGGAACACGGTAAGATCACTGTGTTGGTTCTGATTGACTTCTCCAATGCTTTTAATACGGTTGACCATGACCTGCTCATTGCTATCCTATCCAAATTAAATTTCTCGAGGATATCCCTAGATTGGTTCAAGGACTATCTTCGTGGTCGACAGCAGATTGTTAAAGACAATAAGCTATTTTCCAGTTGCTGTGATATAAAAAGTGGTGTCCCCCAAGGTGGAATTTTATCTCCTCTCCTTTTTTCTCTTTTTATAAATACTTTGGTTTCCTACCTTGGTTGCTCTCACCATCTATATGCTGATGACCTGCAATTGTATTGTGAATGTGACATTGCTAATATCAATACCGCAATTGCTCTCCTAAACGAGGATTTGACGACAATTACTAATTGGTCCAAAAGATTTGGCTTATTGGTAAACCCTTCAAAATGTCAAGCAATTATCATTGGTAGTTCTCGAAAGCTCTATAAGTTAGATTTGGCTACGGTTCCGCTTTTGGTGCTCAATGACATTAGCATACCATTTAGTTCCAGTGTTCGGGATCTTGGCCTCCACATTGACTCTACTCTTAGCTGGTCTACTCATATCACTGAAGTCAGTCGGAAAATTACTGGTGCTTTGCGTGCCCTTCATAGGTTTAAATATTTTCTTCCTTTCAGCACTAAAGTTTTGTTAGTGCAGGCCTTAATTATCCCAATTATTGATTATGCCGATGTATGCTTTCCTGATTTAAACAAAGACCTTTTACTAAAATTGGACCGTTTGCAAAATAGTACTATTCGCTTTATTTTCGGAGTCCGTAAGTATGACCACATTTCTCCCTATCGTTTTCAACTTAACTGGTTATCTATTCCTCAGCGTCGCCAAGTAAGGCTCCTAACTACCCTTTTTCCATTTTACGTAATCCTGAGTTACCTGAATATTTACGCTCCAAATTCAGAACTCTTTCTTCTACTCATTCTAGGCAGCTTCGCTCGTGTGACAACTTTCTCCTTGCCACTCCACAACACAGTTCAGGTTTTATGTCGAACTCTTTCTGCATAAAAGCTATTCAACTTTGGAACTCTCTCCCTACTGATATAAGGTTGGCAGAAAGCAAGCCTACTTTTAAAGGGTTGCTCAAGAAATACTTTCTTGAGGAGTCATCATCCGATTGAGTCTACATATCATAATTAGTATTAATTTTGTGTATAGGTATATGTAGTTTGTGTGTAGAGCTACGAGCGCTTCAAAACAGTAGGAGCATATATATCATGGAGCATAGGGGACAACAGAAGCGCGAGTGTGGTCTGTTTTGCCAAATGCTATAACAGTGTAGCCATTAAATGTAATAAAAACCATAATATACTAATATAGTAAACCAATCGCGAGAAGCGCTCGTAGCTCTGCGGTGCTAGGTGGTCGGAAACAATCACCGAAGTACAGCAGAGCTTACAGGGGTCAGTCCTGGGATGGGTGACCGTTTGTGTGGCTTTTGATATCGAGCGCTTCCGTGCTTCGGAACGAACGTTAAGCCGTTGGTCCCGGTTTTCACTAAATGTGGTAGTCGTTAAGCCATGTTATAGGCCTAATGGGCTGCTTGATAAATTCTAACAGCAGGACGCCATACACCTGCCTCCGCCAATCCGCACTGGGTCCGCGTGGTGGAGTATGACCCAATACCCTCGCACCTTGGTATGTGAGAGGAGGCTCGTGCTCAGTAGTGGGACGTTAATGGGCTGAGATGATGAGTAGACCAATACTCGTGGTGTGGTTGTGTTGTGCAGGACATGGAGTACGTGGAGGGAGTGTTACGAGCGTTACAGGAAGACGCCGACACTAGCGCCGCAGACGACGACGAACAAGGTACACGCACACACACACATACACACACACACACCCCCCCCCCCACACACACACACATAATGTAATCTTTCCCATTGTCTCAACTGAACTTATTAAAATCCCACTTCCGCCGAGTTCAGAAGTGGGATAACGGAAGATCATGTGTTTCCTATGATCCCGGGTCTTTTAAGCGGGGCGTGAAACGGCATTTTAGCAGGCCGTCATGAGTGGGTGCGCTTTGTACCGTGCTTATTTCACGGTATGAAGCGCTTCCATTTTTTATTGGACTGCATCGGCTGCTTACCATCAGGCAGGATGTAACCATAATGATGTGTCACATTAAAAAAAAAACTGTTAAAAGTTAAAAAGATATCAAGTTTATTTGAGTTACCATAAACCTTATGTACTAATACGGTGACTCTGTATGGGGTATCTATGTTGTGGCTACAACACACACAATGGGCTCACGCACACCAAGCCGAGAGCTACGCTTTTTCGTCCAAGCTATAGATTTTTTTCTTTGTGACTTTATTTAAAAAATCATATAGCCTCCAAGTTAATGAAGGTCAAAAACATAAAAAAAATTGGAAAAGCGAGCGATTTTTGCAGTTTTAAACACAAATTAATCCTATTTAAAATATATAAAAACATTTTTTGTTCAATTTTTTATAGGTTTTTTTTGTATAAAGTATTAGAAAAAATTTACGTGACCATCGGAGTTTTCGGTAGTTCAGTGGTTACAGCAGTGGAGCCGTTATCTAAAGGTCAGAGGTTCGATACCTGTCCAGGTTACCGCAGACGAGTTGAAGTTAAAAAAAAATCGTGTCATAATTTTGGTTGTGTCTTGCTTTTGACTTCAATCACAGATTTCTTTTATTACTTTACTTTGTATTAATATAATTTTATAATACCTTTTAATAGAAGTAAACATATAAATAATTAAATATTTCTGACACTTACGCCAATTATTTAGTTCCAAGATAAGTATCATTAAGAACTTGTGTTATGGACACTAAACAACGGATAAACATACTTAAATACTTTTTTTTTGTAAATACATACTAAGTATTTATAGAAAACACTCAGACTAGGACAAATATTCATTTTTAAGCACACAAAAAATTTTCCTTTGTAGAAATCGAACCCACGACCTCTGGAGTGAAGTGCAGGTATACTGACCTCCACGCCATATCGGTCGTCAGCATAATCTATGTATAGCAATAATCTTGATGTTGCAATTTCCAGGCTCGATGATGTCAGTGGGCGGCACTTCAGCTTCGATGGGCGGGGCCGCCGCGGGCACGCCTCCTGCGGGCGGGGCCACGCCGGCCGGGGGCGGGGCCACGCCGGCCGGGGGCGGGGCCCTGGGGGCCGGCGCGGGGGCCGAGGGGGAGGCGGAGAGTTTCGCGGGGGGAGGGGGGGACGCGCTCGCGGCCAGGTGGAGGAAACTCACCGCGCATTTTGATGACTTTGTACAGGTAACAGTCTATGAAATGTATTATATCGGTACCTTTTTTTTAAATAATATTCGGATTATTAGAAGAAGTATTTTGATTGACGATATGGCGTGGAGGTTAGTATACCTGCACTTCACTCCAGAGGTCGTAGGTTCGATTCCCACACAGGACAAATCTTTGTGTGCATGAACTTGAATATTTGTTCTGGTCTGGGTGTTTTCTTATGTATATTAAGTATGTATTGACAAAAAAAAAGTTTGTAAGTATGTTTATCCGTTGTTTAGTATCCATAACACAAGTTCTTAATGATACTTATGTTGGAACTAAATAATTGGTGTGATTGTTAGAGAATATTTATTTATAACTGCTTTTTTCTTAGTTAACATTATAATACGGGGGAGGTATTGATATGGCTCTGGCGAATATACAAGTGGCAGTAGGTTCGCCACCTACTGCGTGAGACTGATAATGTGACTGGCGAAATATAGGCGTAATAAATGTAATATGCCTCTTCCTACCCCTTCGGGGAAACAGGCGTGAATGTATGTTTATATTATAAGGTTTATTTTATATTTCAGCACATTACTTACTTACAAGTTCTTTTTTTTAACTATAGCATACTATTACAATGTGCGCGAAGCTCTGCAATACTACAAAGTAAAGATCTACAGACTTTTAGAATTGTCAATGTCAAATGTTTTTTTTTCTTTTAAATAATGGCTTCTTGCGTTTAGTATATTTAGCCAGTGTCAAATTAGAGATATGTTAATGGTGTATAATTCATATATTCATTTATATATATATATTCATAGTTAATGAGAATGAGTGGTGATGAAGATAAATGGTAAATGAGATACCCTCCCCTAAGCCCCTTGAGTCCTCAGTAAATATGTGGGACTATACTGAGATCTCACAGGGACTTCTTGAGAGAAAATTTGAAAAGTGATGTTGCATTGTTTTGTTTGATTTACCATTACTTGTGAATGTTCACAAACACTTGACGGTTAATAATACACCGTTATTACACATTAATGTAAGAAATATCATAAAATTTAGAAACTTAAACAAAACTGCAGACATGACGCTTCACTTTCCCGCCAAGAAGTCCTAATGTCAAATGTTTTTTTTAATCAATAAAGCTCTTAAAAAGTCACTGCAGGCGAGAACTTGCATCAAAATATTTTAAGAAATATAGTAAATCTTTCAAAAACCATCATTTGTTATTGAAAACAGTTTTTTTAAATTAATGAACACGAATCATGTCCCCTGCCGTTTTTCACATCGAAAAAGTATAAATAACGTACGTACTAATGTAATGTGTTGTTGTTGTGTTGTACACTAAAGTGTTGTGTTGTTGTGTCAGTGCTACTTCTCTCACCGCGCCGACGAGTTGTATTTCCCGGGGAGTGCGCCCGCGCCGCAACCGGAGCGGCCTCTCTGTGAGTATATACTACTTGATTTTGACCGACGAAATATGTTTTTATTGACATGAGTATTTTTATATTTAAATTTTTAATCAATATTATGCAATTTTGTGTATTTTTGCAATTTATCAATTTTTAGTAGACATTTTTGAAAAGGGGCTATCCATAAATTACGTCACACATAAATAGTGTGGGAGGGGGTTGACGAAGTGTGACATGGTGTGACAAGGGGATGGGAGGGATCCTAAATTTCGTGACGTCACATTTCAAAATCCAGGTCCTATAAACATTTTGGAACTGCTGTTTTAATGTAATCATTTCTTGCTGTACAATTGCAAAATATGTGACATCACACTAAGGAGGAGGGAGTCTCACAAGTGTGACCAGCTGTGACAGGGACGGAGGGGAGGGTCAAAAGTTCACGAAATTCATGCGACGTAATTTATGGAGGATCCCTAATTAATGAATGTATGTGTTGATGTGATTCCCACATATAAGGTGACCTGCCTGTCTGTTTGTAGCTGGAGGGGGATCTCGCCACATGGCGGTGGAGGCCTCCATGGAGGCTGAAGTGGGCTTCGAGGTGGACGCCGAGGGGGCCCGCGAGGGGGTCCTCGAGGCCGCCGCGGGGGGGCGGGGCCTCGAGCTGTTCCGGGAGGTATATATTGCGCACACACCTTTTCTTCTTTCGTTTTTTCATTCTCTTCACGGAGTTCAGAAACGATCTGTGGCAAACAAATGCTAGCATACCATTCTGCATTAACCGTTCTTTGTCCCTCAAGGGGCTCAGTCGCAACATGGCCGGTTTTGGAGACAAACGTGGCCACCATTTTTGTTGGCTTTAACTCATTTTCGAACTTAACCCAAACTCGGGACTGATTTTTGTTTCGGGTTCATCCGCGTATATCCAGGATTCGTCACCTGATACGATGTTGTGTACAGCATTTGAGGATCCTGCGTGGAATCTTTCGAGAGTTCCGACGCACCAAGTACCGCGAGCTGCTTTTTGCTCTTCACAGAGCGAATGCGGTATCCATCGGGAATCAACTTTTTTACACCTAATAGTTCATGCAAGATTATTTGTGTTTGACTCATGTCATTGTCTAAAGTTGTCTGAATTTCGCGGTATGTCACATGTCGATCTTCCTCAGTCAGCTCACGCACAGCATCGACGTTTTCTCGGGTGACTGACTGTAGTTTTTGGACGACCTTGACGGGGATCATCACTGAGCTTGACACGTCCATGTTGAAATTCAGCAAACCAGCGATAAATAGTGGTTTTGGATGGGGCTTCATCTCCACATGCAGAAATCATCCGGTCAATAAACTGTTTTTGTGTTAAACCACTTCGAAGGTCATAATAAATCATCGCTTTTGAATTTTCTCTAGTCAATTGCATTTTCTCAACGACTAAACAAGACCTTGTGACAAGACCGAGATTCTTTTTTTAAATAAATAAATGGTATTCGATATTTAAAACCAAGCAGTTTTCAATTAAACCGATTTTAATATGACAGGAACATTCCCGATACTTTTAGTGCAGCACTCGTAGGACATGTATGTGCCATAACACCTATAATTCATGGATCGTAGAAATTTGCTCTGTACATTTTCAATAAGGTCCACATATTTATTGTATAAAGGGTTCCATATTGGTATAGTCACACTCAAGGTGGGAGCGAACCAGGGCTTTATAAAGATAAACATAGATACAGGGTGTCTTAAAATTTTTAGAAGACCTCATAACAAACCCATACATTTGAAAGGCTCTTTTAACAATTTCCATCACACTTTGTATCCAATATGATCCCTAAGTCACGCATAGAAGTGACATTTTCTAATAAGACATTAAATAGAGAATAGCCACAATTTGGATAGGCTTAAATGCAATGCCGAAAGTCTATTCAAATCCTGTTGTACTAGGATGCAATCGGATATAAATGTAATAGATTTATAAACTTTAAGATCGTCTGCATATAAAAAAAGTTACAATTGTGAAAACACTGCCCCATGTCATTAATAAAAAGTATAAATAAAGGTGGACCAAGAATGGACCCCTGAGGAACGCCTGAAGTCACATGAATGCGCTCAGATTGAAATCCATCGATGACGACCTTTTTAGTTCTGTTTATTATGTAGGACAAAAACCAACGCACCAGATTGCCCCGTATGCCATTAAACGCAATTTTCTTTAAAAGCAGGTCGTGATCGACCTCGTCGAAAGCTTTCGGTAAGTCGGTATATATAGCATCAATTTGAGAATTATTGTCCATGTTTTCAAAGAGTAAAGATACAGATCATGAGATTAGTTATAGTGGATCTTCCCTTCGCGAAGCCATGGTGTTCTTTCAAGATGCTTTTATGTAAAACTGGATAAACTTTACTATGAACTAATCTTTCAAAAAGCTTCGACAAGGCCGATAGACTTGATATTGGCATCGGCTATAAACAGAGGCTTCCAAGTGTTGATGCGTGTGTGTGTCCAGGACCTGTGCGCGTTCACCCGGTTCCGCGCGCTGCGGCCGCTGGCCACGCTGGCCTACTGCAGCGACGCCATCAACTACTCCACCATCGTGTCCACCATCGAGTTCGACAAGGACGACGAGTTCTTCGCCATCGCCGGCGTCACCAAGCGGATCAAGGTCGGACTACACACTACACACTCTACAACTACTCCACCATCGTGTCCACCATCGAGTTCGACAAGGACGACGAGTTCTTCGCCATCGCCGGCGTCACCAAGCGGATCAAGGTCGGACTACACACTACACACTCTACAACTACTCCACCATCGTGTCCACCATCGAGTTCGACAAGGACGACGAGTTCTTCGCCATCGCCGGCGTCACCAAGCGGATCAAGGTCGGACTACACACTACACACTCTACAACTACTCCACCATCGTGTCCACCATCGAGTTCGACAAGGACGACGAGTTCTTCGCCATCGCCGGCGTCACCAAGCGGATCAAGGTCGGACTACACACTACACACTCTACAACTACTCCACCATCGTGTCCACCATCGAGTTCGACAAGGACGACGAGTTCTTCGCCATCGCCGGCGTCACCAAGCGGATCAAGGTCGGACTACACACTACACACTCTACAACTACTCCACCATCGTGTCCACCATCGAGTTCGACAAGGACGACGAGTTCTTCGCCATCGCCGGCGTCACCAAGCGGATCAAGGTCGGACTACACACTACACACTCTACAACTACTCCACCATCGTGTCCACCATCGAGTTCGACAAGGACGACGAGTTCTTCGCCATCGCCGGCGTCACCAAGCGGATCAAGGTCGGACTACACACTACACACTCTACAACTACTCCACCATCGTGTCCACCATCGAGTTCGACAAGGACGACGAGTTCTTCGCCATCGCCGGCGTCACCAAGCGGATCAAGGTCGGACTACACACTACACACTCTACAACTACTCCACCATCGTGTCCACCATCGAGTTCGACAAGGACGACGAGTTCTTCGCCATCGCCGGCGTCACCAAGCGGATCAAGGTCGGACTACACACTGCGCACTACACCCTGCGCACTACACACTACACACTGCGCACTACACCCTGCGCACTACACACTACACACTGCGCACTACACCCTGCGCACTACACACTACACACTGCGCACTACACACTGCGCACTACACACTGCGCCCTACACACTGCGCACTACACACTACACAATGCACACTCTACACTTACAACTGCTTCTAGCACTTCACAGTCCCGCAACTCCTCATAATTATACTTATCGCTCTTTGTAGCTTTTTTGCAGCATTCAACAGCTCTTCCCGACTAGTTTTAACTTTACATCTTCTTCCAACTCCCCCCAACTCCTTCCCGCTCTTTACAGATCCTCGCCACTATGTTTTTACCGCTTCTTTCGAATCCTTTCAACTCTTCGGCACTTCCCCCTACTCCTTGCAGCTTGTCTTGTCTCCTCCCGAGTCGTTATAAGTCATTATCCCATTTCCCAGCTCTTCAACTCTTCCCAGTACTTCATATCTCCTCAACTTCCTCTCAACTCAATATCTCCTTTCCGTTTCTTACAACCAAAACTAGTTTCTTTATTTTTGTTCACTTTTTTTCTTGGATCGTTTTTCTGATTGATATATTTATATACTGAAATATATCAAAGTTGTGCATTTTGTCCCATAACTTATTCGTGTGATTATCCAAAGAAATAAATCTGAAAAATATCATTTGAAGCGATTAAGCTGCCTTTGTTTTCCGTTTCTTTGAGTTAATTGAGAGCTTTAAATAGTTCATCTATGTATCGAACTTTTGTGGAAACTTCAGTAATAGATTTTAAGAGAGGTGATCACTCGCTAAGTATGTTAGAAAGATCATCAGAATCATTCACATTCGTCAAATTAGTACAAACGAAATGGAAATTCCATTTTTTTTTTAACAACAATGAAGGAGATGTGAGCGGTATCATAATCTAGAAATAAAATTCCTATGATCCCGAGTCTTTTAAGCGGGGCGTGAAACGGCATTTTAGCAGGCCGTCATGAGTGGATGCGCTTTATAGCGTGCTTATTTCACGTTATAAAGCGCTTTCATTTTCTTTTATTGGACTGCATCGACTGCTTATCATCAGGCAGGATGTAGTCATTATGACGTGTCACATTGAAAAAAAAAGCAAAGCGAGATGCTGATGGTGATGATGTGTGAGGACAAATTTTACGAAACTTTTTTCCAACCAAGCTCCTGCCCGTAGTGAATTGGCGCGTTAGTGTATAAAAATTGAAAGCTTCGTAAATAATTGCAGAGCTATGTGCTAATGACTTTGTTCGTAATGATGAGTGTACTAAGATGATGGTACTGATGCTGTTGATGTGTGATGGTCGGCAGGTGTTCGAGTACGCGGCCGTGGTGCGGGATGCTGTGGACGTCCACTACCCGTGTGCTGAGATGCAGTGCGCGCATAAGGTACTATCATTGAAACATTACCCTTAGGTAGGAAGTTATCAACTTTTGTAAAAATACTCCTGAAGGAAATATAGATAGATAGATAGATATACTCTTTATTGGCCAAGAAACTTAAAAACTACAGATTACTATGTTAATTAAAAAGCAAATTCTTATCTGTTTTAACTAATTACATTACCCAACACTAAATATTGCATTTCCAAATTCAAACGAATGCTTTAATTTGTTTTTTTCACAAATTATTAAATTGATCGATTATTTATTTACTTGCATCAGATACAGGTACTAAAGATGTTACAGAATTCGTATTCTGAACTAAGTACTTTATTGTTGTTTTGCTTTGATTCTCGCGTCTTCTATATTAAGCTGTGCTTAATTTTCCAAAGGTCGATATGCAATATTTACCGTTGGGGTACTGTGCCACACTGTTAACTAACGATAGGTGTGGTTCGTAGATCTGAAGTACATTCATACTCCATTCAGGTCAGAAAGTGGTGGATTCGACTCCTCAAGAAAATTTGGTGTCTTGGTGTTTCCATTTTTAAAAGAAAGATGTAATTATGTATATTTATACGTTGTCAACCTATGTGTATACTCATTATTTTTATAATGTTAAACAAATCTAGGCTTCGCTTCAGATTAAAGTTTTAAGTATAGTTGTAAGCCAAAAAGACATAGAAATATCCCTACAACATTTATTTTACGTGAATCATATTGGCCCTCTGTCTTCGTTGATTTGGGAAAGGCCTTTGACCGAGTCGAGTATAAATGAATATATATGAAAATAAAATATAATTAACTTGATAGATATGAGTAGCACTGATTTCTATCCTTTATACACAGTATATAATTTTTCTAATTTGATTTACAAATTATATTAAAATACATACATAGTTGTACCGCAAGGTTTTAGTCTTGGTCCGATTTGTGCAATTCTTTGTAGCTTCAACATAATTATGACCGGTTATTTTATTTCCTGATATAGTAACTCTATTATGTTTATATAAGTAATATTGCATATGCAGTCTGTCCGGAGATGTTGTAATTAAATTAAAAAAGCGAGTGATATCAAGGCTTATAGGCGACAATAGCATGATCCTGCTAGGATCTGTAATATTGGTTGATTTTTACTCACAGGCCGAACTATATTCTAATCATTTCCGAAACCCGGTAAGTGTTTATAGTATGGCAACTAGGTATTGCCATTGATAAAGTGGTTTATAGAACACGTTGTTTAAGTCTGCTTGTAACTTTTCCGGACATACTGTTTATGTTGTGACAGTTGTGATTTAGTGTGTGTGTGTGTGTTAATGGGTGTGCGCGCGTGTGGCAGGTGTCGTGCGTGTCTTGGAACGCGTACCACAAGCACGTGCTGGCGTCGGCCGACTACGAGGGCGCGGTGTGCGTGTGTGTGTGTGTGTGTGTGTAGTAACTGTGCGCGTGTGTGGCAGGTGTCGTGCGTGTCTTGGAACGCGTACCACAAGCACGTGCTGGCGTCGGCCGACTACGAGGGCGCGGTGTGCGTGTGTGTGTGTGTGTGTGTGTAGTAACTGTGCGCGTGTGTGGCAGGTGTCGTGCGTGTCTTGGAACGCGTACCACAAGCACGTGCTGGCGTCGGCCGACTACGAGGGCGCGGTGTGCGTGTGTGTGTGTGTGTGTGTGTAGTAACTGTGCGCGTGTGTGGCAGGTGTCGTGCGTGTCTTGGAACGCGTACCACAAGCACGTGCTGGCGTCGGCCGACTACGAGGGCGCGGTGTGCGTGTGTGTGTGTGTGTGTGTGTAGTAACTGTGCGCGTGTGTGGCAGGTGTCGTGCGTGTCTTGGAACGCGTACCACAAGCACGTGCTGGCGTCGGCCGACTACGAGGGCGCGGTGTGCGTGTGGGACGCGCACACGGCCGTGCGCACGCGCGCGCTGCACGAGCACGACAAGCGCGTCTGGAGCGTGCACTTCAACCGCGCCGACGTGCGCCTGCTGGCCTCGGGCTCCGACGACGCGCGCGTCAAGGTGAGACACTCCCGAACACTCCTTCGTATCTTACAGCAAAACACTATTTGTCCCCCCCGAAATGCTCCCTACTGATTTTTGCAGAGCCTGCGATAAAGATGATCATGACATCCTATTGCAAAAATTTGGGCTGCATTACTCTACATTTAATACGACTCTCCGAGAGTCGTATTTAATGCTTTTACATCAGATAAAATACGCGTCGCTTCGGGCGTCCCGCAAGGCTCCACACTGGGCCACTTACTTTTTGTTCCTTGTTTGTACAGGTAATTGTTTACATAATTTTAAGATAAGATAATAATAATTTACTTGAATCACAAACACACACATGCAGAAATATACAATATAGACATAACAATCAAATAAAAATACACAAAAAAGAACAGAAAATTTAAAAAATTCAAATTAATTAAAAACCACAATTATGAAGTTTGCTTTCCATAGCATGTGTGCAGCAGGGACGCAAAGAGACCAAAGCTCAGTGATATTTTGCCCTCGATGAGAGCAAACACTGATTTTCAGCTTTCACCCAAGGGCGTTGCAGCTTTACGCAGAGTTTGAGCGAACGCGACAATCTCTTGCAAATAATATCAAACAGCATTAACAGAGTCAATTCATAATCCACTATCAACTATTAAAATTTCAGCTTCAATTTCAACACCAAACCTAGGCAGACCCAAAAAAGACAAACAAATAAACAAAAATACTCTCCGACGCACAGACGACCATTACTACCAAAACCTGACTTTTGGTTTTCCAATAAGGCGTTTTTAAGTCTTTAGACCGCAACAATCTCATTGGCGGAGGTATATCATTTCAGTATTTGGTCGCCTGATGTCGGGAACTATCAGTAAAAACGACAGTTTTGTGTATGTGGGAGGCTAATGGAGGACGGACTGATCTAGGAACCCCGGGCCCATACCTATGATGGAAGGTACTAAATTTTAACTTAGAATACAAGTATTCTGGCTGTTTATACTTAGTTAAATCATACATCAGGGCTGCGAGATGCAATCGTCTACGAGACTTCATGTTCAGCATAGACGCATTGTTTATATAAGGCGATATGTGTGTTTTGGTGGTATCTTAAAACAGAGGCGACAACAAGCGTTTTGAACTCGCTGTATGATTTACAAACTTAGATTCAAATCTTAGGTCCGTTATTATTCCTTATTTTTATTAGCCTAAATAAATTTAAACTAACAATAAAACACAAGCTGTCTTCAAAGGGATACTATTCTATTAAAGACTATATGGCAGATAAAAATGTTTGGGATTAAACTGCCGTTTCATACAGGCTATTCTCATATGAATGACTTAGAACATGAATATTGTTAAAGTTATGTTATATTGCATTGTATAGCTTCACAGACAAATGAGGATTGTAATTCTAGTACCAAACTAATGGACATATTTAAAAGAGCATACATAGCCTGTGAGTTTCTTTCCAGTTCTTCTTATACAGCGGTGGCTCGGAACTGGCATTTAGATTCACTTACACTTAATTATTTTTTAGTTTCAAATTGTTTTGTTGTATGTAAGTGAATCTAAGCTTCGTGATTTAGTAATATTTGTAATATTATTTCGATTGTTTTTTTTCATTTGTAATCATGACGTTTTCAAGTACTATGTATAATAGTTTATGAAATAAATATTTTTTTACTTTACTTTACTTTAAAATGTTAGAAATATCACAAATTTTTGAAAATAAAACAAAACTGTAGACATGACGCTTCATTTTCTCGTTAAGAAGTCCCCATGGTTTACAGTCGTCTGTTCTCGTGTCCTGTGTGTAGCTATGGGCGCTGAACGCGGAGCGCTCCGTGGCGACATTGGAGGCCAAGTTCAACGTGTGCTGCGTGCGGTTCAACCCGCGCTCGTCGTGCCATCTAGCGTTCGGCTCGGCCGACCACTGCGTGCACTACTACGACCTCCGGGCGCCCAAACACCCGCTGCAGGTACACCATCACTCGCCCCAGGTCCAGGGACACGCAGCCCCAGGCAGTTTGAGATGACGTTTGCGACGCGTTGCAGGTGTTCCGCGACCACCGCAAGGCCGTGTCGTACGTGCAGTTCGTGGACGCGCGCCGCCTCGCGTCCGCCTCCACCGACAGCCAGCTGAAGCTGTGGCGCGTGGACCGGCCGCGCCCCACGCGCTCCTTCGTGGGCCACACCAACGAGAAGAACTTCGTGGGGCTCGCCACCGACGGCCGCTACCTCGCGTGCGGCTCCGAGAACAACGCGCTGTACGTCTACTACGCGGGCCTCTCGCGGCCGCTTCTCGCCTACCGCTTCGACGCCGTGCGCGGCTTCCTCGAGAAGGAGCGGCGCGACGAGGAGCCGGCAGACTTTGTATCGGCGGTTTGTTGGCGGAGGCAACATTCCGCGCCGGTACTGCTCGCCGCCAACAGCCAGGGGACTATCAAAGTGCTCGAGTTGATCTAAAGTGTCATTAAAATAACGTCCGTGGAATCGTCTATAAGTTGAACGCAGTTGAGATATTCCTAAAAATGCTCGAGTTGATTCAAGTGTCATTAAAATAGATCTAAAGGGTGTCCATTTAGGACCGCAGATTGGAAAATAACGATATTCCTAAAGTGTGTGACTTAATGAGTGGAAAGGACCATTACATGGACCACAAAATCGTCTATAAGTTAAACGCAGTTGAGATATTCCCAAAGTGTGTGACTTGTGAAAAGGTGAGACCGAAATGTTCCTGAATTACTTTAGTGATTGTGGAAAAAGGACTATTGATGAAGTTGAATGTGTCTTTTTAGTAAATCTGTGTAAGAATGAAGAAAGTTTACTAAATCTGTTTAAGAACAATACAATGAAGGAACTTTAAAACTTCAAGACAGTGGCGACATATTCCCACGACACATCCGACTTTATAAAGTTGGATTAAAATGGAAAATTTGAACTGATTGTGCCCGTTCAGCCTCGAAGGTCGAATGTCCGACATCTAATTATAGATAGAATTTCTATAAAGTCTGTCCAAAAGTTTAACATGGCCAGGCAAAATAAGTTTTTACTTTGAATGAAAGCGATGTTATTCTAGTTCGTGAATGACAGTGGAAATGTAAATGAAGTTATTGTAGAAATGTTTTTAAAGACAATTATAAAGATAACGAACAGTATTGAAAATCAGACTAAAAATATAGGTAATCCTAAATGAAATTAGTGGAAAACGACTAGTAAATGTGTAATATTAGTGACAAAGTGTTAAGAAATAGAAAAACTAAATAAGTACATCAATAATTTTAAGCTAAAAGTGAAAATTCTGAAGAATTCTATAATACTTGGTGATCGTAGACTGATTGTGAGGAATATGAATAAAGTAACAAATGTGTACATACCCGGCGGTCAATAGTGCACATCGACAATCGCGAATGCAAATTTTTATACTTACATACTATCATGCCAGTTTCCCCCAAGTAGTAGGCCCACATTTCGCCACGGTCCCACGTAATAGGTGGCGAGCCTACTGCCGCTTCCCGGGAACTTTTATGTTCGCCAGAGCCTCGTTCAACACGTCCGCGGCAGATTTAATGGGGCGGGGTCGTAGTAAATTTAAACATATAAAAAACTTAATTGTAGTTTGGTTTTGATTTTCTCGTGTATAGAGCTGGCGTGTATAGATATATATAGAGCTGGAAAAGCACTTTCTTTTTCAAAAGTCGATGTGCAATATTTACCGCTAAGCACTGTAACGCATTATCTTATAATTTAAGGTGAAAAATGTAACTGCTAGTATTTGAAATGTAATATTTGGGATGGGTACCGGAGGAGTGGACTTGATGTTACGTCAGATACTGATTTAATTTATAAATTTTACTGAATTTCTATAAATGTTTGTCTGTGTTTCTATAAATGAATGAATTGAATCTTAAATTAAATTGTTGTTTATAAATTTATTTAACACTCTAATTGAAAACTGGTTTGTCGTCTTTTGTATTAATAATAAGCAAAATCATAATGAATTAATGAAAAATTTTTATTGTTACAATTAAGAGTTGGTATATAAAAGTCGGTATGGCTATACATAATGATCTAATGCAATCACTATTTTTTGTCAATTTGTAAAATCAAAAGCGGCAACACTTTCTAAAGCTATTGTTACACTCACCGAATTTTCAGTTACATGCTTCTTTGAAAGCAGTCACTACAAAAAAAGTAGTAAAAAAGTCATGAACATCTGTGACAGTCGTTATTAGGAAGTCAGTGCCTTCTAACAGACTCACAGCTGGTTGAACCAGAGAATGATGTTTCCCTCTGGGTTGCAGTCAGACGGCAGTCGCTCCTGATATCTGAAATTCAGCCAAATCTGGTTAGAGCAGTCATCAGACCCTAAGCCCTCAGGCATCAGTCTAGGGCAACCGGGATGATGCTAGGAAATGGATCTTTGAAGATAATACAGATATTAAGGTCGCGAGCTTCAAATACATGAGTATTTTGGGTCGCCAATCAAAAGGGTATAGAACTGCTTGTCGAATAGATATTTTTATTTCTCCAACTTACTAAACGTTCATGAATATAATTAGTGTCTTACAAACCCATAAAGTCTTTTTGTACACTGCATTTACACTGTATCAAACTACTAGCAGTGTGCTTTATTTTCAATATCATATTTTATGTTAGATTTCAGTTAAGAGTGTATGTAGAAACGCCTTCGGTGCCAAAAACGTGTAGAAACGTGTAGCAATGATGATTGATTTGTATATATTTAATAGCAGTAAAGGAAGAGGTACACGCTTAGAGCAGGCTCGACTAACGGTACTGCGTTCGGTTTAGAATAAACTATTGTCTGAAATTAATTGTTATAGAATAAAAATACATAATAGTAGAATGGGTAACTAGAATTGGGATTTACTATGAACTTGAAGCTTTAAGCCTACCAGTTCACTAGTAAAATGTTCAAACAATTGGTAACGAGTTCGAACCTCGATATGCTACGAACTTAAACACGCTGGTAATCGAGCGAGATTAGTAAATATGTCTTAAATAAGGTTATTGAATAACTTTTAAAGGAAAGATACATTCTCACTGCGTGGCGCCTTCTAGTGGGTTTGTAGATCGCAATCTTTAGATATTGAAGAAGATTAGAAATTCAAAAAACAAGTAGTTATGGCTAGCATCCCACTTCCGATGTCGTAACTTTTCCTAAGGTGAGTGGGATTCAAGACTCGTGCACCTGATCAATAGTGGGACGTCAATGCGTGTAGATGAAACAAAGATTAACATACATACATACATTTACGCCTGTTTCTCCGAAGGGGTAGGCAGAGGCATACTATACGCCCACACTTCGCCAATTATATAGTTGGTCCCACGTAATAGGTGGCGAGTCTATTACCGCTTACCGGGCACTGTTATGTTCGCCAGAGCCTCGTCCGTTGATCGGCAGGTGCACCATTTGCATCCCTGTCCACCCCTGTAACAAAGATTAAGGATAATTATAATAAACTGAAATTGTCTCCTATGCTGTTGCTAGTGAAATTACAGGGCCCTGAGGTGTCTGGGAGGGAAGAACGAATTGCAATGCATATATTTAATGAATGTAGATAAATAGACATGACACTTAACATGAAATGGAAGTGACGTTCCTAAATGAAATTAATAAATGTCAATCTCTTGATACTGGGCACAACGTGGAGTTTGATATCTACAAACACCAATTGTGTCTCAACTTGGTAATGTGAGCTGATATAATGTAGTATAGATGTCTGAACAACCCAGTACCGTCGTCGCGGTGCGTCATGGTGCGGGTGACAGCTGTCAATGTCAAGACAAGATGACAATGTCTCAACACACTTTCATCACCACCATCTAAATTCCATTTTAGACCTTTTCAAATTCCCACGTCCGGAGACCTGGTGCATCCACCGGCTTCCCTGTTTTGACCACATATAAAGGTGCATCTTATCACTACGCTGGGCAGGCGGGTTGGTGATCGCAGTTCCAGCCAGTACGCAGGATGACGCTGCTGCCCATCATCCGGTAGGATTTCTCTTCGTCGACTCTTACGACTCTTCGTGTGATGAGAGGGGCTGGCACTATTGTAGGCAGAATCCACTCGATTTTTAAGATAAAGCTGAATTATATAGATATGATGCTAGACTGCACCTCAACTCTCTGCAAACAGCGTAATTATATAAATCAATGTTAACCGTCACCACTGCGGTGCCCCGAATTCCATATTTATTTTTAATACAAATCTACTGCGAGTCCTATTCGTAAATATAATAATTAGTCTTAAAATATTACAAGAGAGAGTATAAATATTCTAAAATATAGAATTTATTTTTAATTCGTCTTTACTAAAGTGATACAAAACGGCCTCACTTGTAAACTCTTCTCTGTATTAAGTACTGATTTGCTCCCATTCTTTTTGAAAATGTGTTTTTTAATGTGACACGTCATGATGCCTGATGGTAAGCAGTCGATGCAGTTCAAACAACATGAAGGCGCTTTATACCGTGTAATAAGCACGGTACAAAGCGCACCCACTCATGACGGCCTGCTAAAATGCCGTTTCACGCCCCGCTTAAAAGACCTGAGATCATAGGAACTAGGAAACATGAGCCGGCAGCCAATTCCTGAGTTTAATGGTCTTGCTTAGAAACGACTTACCAAATGTCTTTGTTCTAGTGCTGATAGTCTACACAGTGTATATTTTAGAACAACCCTTAGAATTATAAAGAACCAATCGAAATTTTTGAAGTATTAATTAAATTAGTTTGTATAGCTTTGAGAAATCAAATCTTTATATAATTATATACAAAATTGACAGAATTGTGAATCTTTTTTCCGTTTACAATAAACTAGTCTTTTTGAGATAGGTCTCTGCAATTCTCTTTTTGTTTGAAGATTAAAAAAAATAATACAATCAAACCGAATCTATGATGCTATTAATTAAAAAGAATTAGTATTTTTTAATTGTACTATGTTTTTGAGCAGTTGTGCAATAATACGAGAATGAACGTTTATAAGTGGGGCCATTCTATATTGTAGGAGAAAGTGTGTCGTAGTTACGTAATAATATAATGTTATTGTGATTTAATATGTTTAATCATCGGATACTTCTTAATGTAATACGAATGATGGAAGAAGTAGCGTAAGGCCCCGACTCCTCGCGTTGTTTCTACTGTTAACGATTAGTGCACAATGCGATGGGCGCCGCGGGCAGAATGACACTAGGTAGATCAAGTTCAAATTTATTTTATTTGCAACAAATGATGTTACATAAAATATTAGGTCTCACATTTCAACATAATTATATTAGCCGAGATGAGTTTCTTGAGGCATTCTTCTCAATCTCGTTGCTTTTTTGGAAGCCTCGTTACAGTCACCGACAGACTGACTGACTGACGGACAATCCCCTCCCCCTTTAGAATCACGACAGGCTGACTGACAGACCCCCCCGATAAGAGTGACAGACAGACTTACAAATCTTTTGAAAAACCACAACAGACGAATAAACTGACAAATTCTGACAAAGAACCCATTTGCTTTTATTTCTTTATTATTGTACAGCTCATATCTCTTTCATTGTAGTTAAAAAAATATATCGAATTTCCATTTTGTATGTGAATGTTTGACGAATCTAAATGATCATGTTGATCTTAAAGACAATAAAGTATATTTTATTTTTATTTTATACTGGTACGCTAATCATGATCTTAATAATAGAGAGGTTGTACAAAATTTAAAATACAATGAATTATGTAAAAAATAATTTTTTTACAATTATTTTACTAAAACACTGTCAAACTACGACAGGTTAACGTATTTCATAAAGTGCATGTTGCAGGCAGATTATAGGAAGCGACATTTTGCAGAACAAATTGGCAAATTGTGAAGTATGGTTAATATTTTTGGATTTCATTTAAAACGAGTGACTCCAAAAAGTAATTCGTGAAGTTGTGAGGTTCCCTTGCGCAATTATTTAAAAGCCCTCCCAAGTTAGGTGTCTTGATAAGTTGTATAGTATGTTATACGAACATAAACTTTTCTCATACTTATACAATTTTCCTGATCGTTTTGTAAAATGCTGCACGAACTACTTCAATCGGCATTCGACATGCATACTCCAACTAGTGTTCTACGATTAATTTTGAAGTCGCCAGTCAGATTGGCACTCTTTTAGTTGCATAATGCCTAATTCGCCAAAAGCTCACTGAGTCTAGAAAATACTACTTAGCTAAAAGATTAATTCGCGCAGACTAGGTAATTCGCAAATGGCCAAATAATTTTAAGTATGATGTGTGCAGTCAATTAATTAATTATCCCGTTTTTAGTCCATTTCAAAACGTTTCTCAGTGTGTGTTGATTGTTAACAGTAAACAATTATTTGATCTTTGTTATAAACTCTAATAAACCACAGACTGCACAAGCGTCATTAGCGGTGAGTACAACCAAGATGGCGTCAGAGGCAGCCATTTTGTGTCAGTTATTTATGAAATTGTATATTGAATCCGAATTAAATATTATGTAAATTGTTTATATTCATGATGGATGGATGATCTGAATTGTTTTTGCAGTATATTATATAAGGTTTGTTATTAGGAAAGTACTTTTTTAGAAATTATTGAATGTAGTTTAAAGCTTATGTAAATTTTTACCAAATTTTAAAAGTTAATTGTCCTATATTTTTGTAAAGGGCCTCCTCGCAGCAGTGTCGTGGAGCAGGGTTTTAAATACCAATACCTTCGAAACCGGTACCAGAAATATCCGTGTTCTGTTGATACCGATACCAAGTCTTACATCAATCATGTTAAAGGCCAACACAGGCGGCTAACTTTTTCTCCGATCATGATCCTTGGTTTTAAGAGCGTATAGATGAAACTGAGCATTTTAAATAGCTCAAACCAGTTCATATATAGTTACGCCACCATTTTAAACTATTAATTTATAGAAAAACAGATCATTCACAGACTAAATTATAGAAAATGTCCGCCGTTCGGTTTGACCGGTATGCAAATGATGGATTAAAAATATCTTTGTAACAATTCCCGCGCTACTTTAATTTCCCGAAAAATCGAGAAACTATTCAACACGACACGTGTTTCGCCCTTACACAGGGCATCTTCAGGTAAGATAGGAGCCTCAGAACAACGATGTCTTCACGACCAACGCTGAAACGAGATCCTATCTTACCTGAAGATGCCCTGTGTAAGGGCGAAACACGTGTCGTGTTGAATAGTTTCTCGATTTTTCGGGAAATTATAGTAGCGCGGGAATTGTTACAAAGATATTTTTAATCCATCACTTGCTTACAATGGATTTCCGCAAAGTAACGCCTGAATCAATAAATTATTCAATAAATTATTTGACCGGTATGTTCAGTTGCAATAACTGATACTTATCATAAATAGGGTGTGTTATTTTGTTGGGTTATTTTGTAACTTATTACGTTAGTTGTAATTGATTCAATTTATTAGTTTTACGCGATAATAATGCTTTACAAAGAGATTTGTTTCGTTTCTTCATCCGTTGAACCCTAAATAAGAAAGAGCTCTTAACTTGTACCTTGTGAGACAAAATATCGGGATTTTTGGTATTGGTGGAACCCTGCTGCGAGCACGAATCCTTCCTTAGACGCCGATGGCGAGTCGCGGCTGGTAGACTGGTAGCTACTGCCGATCGTGTGTATATAGTATATAAGTATGTTGTAATGTATGTCGTGATCAGTGCTCAGTAAAGAATCCTCAATGAATGTTTTGTATTTTATTTATCAGTACCTTTATCGTTATACAAGTTTGTACATATGTTACCGGCCAAACCCGATTTTAGGACAAACCAGTACAGCCTAGTTCAAACTAATTTAGGTGGGCTGCATAAAATGTTTTTTAATGGTAAGAAAAAAATAATCTCAACCTGACTCAAAAAGAGATACTTATACCGCTTTGGCCGGTAAAACATACATACAATCACGCCTGTTTCCCCGAAAGGGTAGGCAAAGTCATTTTATATACGTCAACAATCTTCTAAAGTGTTGTTTAAGCCTGGGCCAGACGCAGTCTGTGGCGCGTTTCAATGCGTGCTAATGTTTGCAGATTTATCACTTTTACCAAAAAAAAATCGTTTACTACAATGTTTTTGTCTTTTGTCAGATGTACAATGCGTAGCATATGGCTATGGTCGAGGTCTTATCACATCCGGTATTGTTCACTATAGTCTACATTTTGAACTACTTAAACTGAACAATAATTCACAACTATCTTCCGTTAAAACAAAATTACAATTAATGAAACTACAAAAGTAATAAATAAGTTATTAAGAGAATATTAGAAACAGTACCTAATTGTATGCTCTTTCCTCACGTTAAACCTTTTTGCTACCGGTGTCTTCGGTGGCAGACAAAATAAACGATATGCAAATAGAGATAGAAAACAAACACCTCGTCGTGCTCTCACATGTACAATTTCCATTCGCTCTTTCCACTTCTTGATTGACAATCCCCTCTTAGTGCCTACTAGAAGATGGTTTGAACCCATTTAATAAGATATGATAAAATAAAGCAAGAGTTTTCAGATTGATAGATTTTATTATTAGTGTAATCACATATTTACTAAATCAATAACGAAACATGGTTTATATAAGAACAATTTTAAACAATTCCCTATTTCAGTTATTCTGGTACAAATGTACCTGAAACTGAGACTTTCAATAACAATATTCCACAATAGCAAACTAACATTGAACTCTTTAAAATATACAAACAATATAAATATTTATAGTAGTTTACAATTTAAATGAAACTTACAATAGAGAGTAGGGTAACGTTGTGGAGTATTGAATGTCCATTGGTCCAAGAACTATCTTTTTGAGTGATCCAGTTTATTGAATACAGTTTGGAAAATTAAAGCAAAATAATTCGAAAAACAAAAATCAACTTTAATGCCTTTAACATAAAGTGCACGACATAATTAGATTTATTTAAAAAAAAAACATTTTGATATACCTAATAATAATAATCATATTTTCACTTTTTTTTTTTTAATTGTACAAGAATATTTTTTTTGATATAACTTCAAGATATTTCCCACTGTCCCACATCCTGTCTGATGCAGTCCAGAAAAAAGGGAGTGCTCTGGTTTCCCGTCCGCTTCCAAGACCCGGGAATATAGGAGCTGCAGAACTGATGCTGGTTCACATGCAAGTGTTAACTCACCAACACCACGCGCACGCTGAGGGCGCAGGGTCTCGAACAGACTTCGCTCAATATCAGTTATTACATGGAGCGACTGCTTCTGAGGTTAAACCAGCTGTCAGGATGTTAGAAGGCCCTGACTTCCTACTAACGACTGCCATAGATGTTCATGACAGCCGGGACCAACGGCTTAACGTGCATTCCGAGGCACGGAGCGATAATTAACTATGCAACTAACTTATTATTTAAAGTTATCAATAACAATAAATATTAACAACATTGAATTAAATTAAGGTCTAAGCTATTGTGTCTTCATCTCATCGCCTCGTTTGGGTTGAACAGCTTCCTCAAGGTGCGTTTTCGGGGCGAGGGGCCCGCCGGGGGGGATTCAGAGGGGGGTTTGGCCACGGAGGGAGGGATAGAGGGGGAGGAGGGGGGATTAGAAGGGGAAGGGGCTATATTGCTAGATCGCAGCACGCGGACCGGTCGTCGCTCGCGGTCAGCTGTGGGGCACAAACATTACTACAGTACGTTACTTGATTACTTATAAATAAATAAAACATTAACTTATTTTTTATTATATTGTTTTAATTTAAGGGTTAGTATAAAGCGCAGTCACAATCATTAAAGAAAACATCTTTAGATACTGCAATACATTACTTCTAGTGTTAGAGTCAATGTTCCAACATAAATCTCATTAAGAACTTGTGTTATGGGTACTAAAGAACAGATAAACATTCATTAATTCTCTTTATTGTAAATACATACTTAATATTTATACACATGTGCACACAAAGATTATTCTTGTGTATTAGCTTAGCATGAAGTCTTTTTATTTTTTTGATTGACCTAATAAATAAATAAACTTTAAAAAAACTGACCTGAAGGATCCAGACTCTTGTTCCTCAACACTCGTCTTGTGATGCTCGGGGGAGGCTGGGGCGACGGGGACCGGGACGACTCCGACGACTGGGGGGGAGACGGCAGCGACGGGGGGGGCGATGGGAGGGAGTGCGGGGGAGTGGGTGGAGGCGGCGGGGGAGGGGAAGTGGGGGGAGAAGCCGAAGGGGGAGCGGCGCGGGCGGCCCACGCGCTGCGGACGGGGGGGTAGTGGAACAGGGGGTGGGGCCCGGGGGGGACACTCTTGGTGCGGCCCTTGAGGCAACCTGCACGAGGGGAAGACAGCTTCATTGGTAGTCATTAATTATTATAACTACAGGGGCTAAATAAGAAGCGTGTGCAGCCGACTATATTAAGATAATTGATGTTATAGCGTTACAAACGGTGGCATGTAGTGGGCGGTGGTACCTTTGGCGGCGGCAGCGCGCAGTTTTGAGGCGTGCGAGGGGGGCAGCCCTAGGGCTCCGAGCGCGGGCAGGATGTAGCGCAGGTAGCGGTTACGGAGCGAGTGCCAGCTGCGGGCTACACACGGGGACATACATTATATTTAAATTAAAAAATATTAATTACACTTTTTTTCATTGTTTTGGTGGAAAAACAACATAAAAAGCCTAAATGCAGTGAAGCTATAAAACAATTTTTCCTTTATCATTAGCATTTGATGGACGGGTCTACCAGAAATAATCAGCTCTTAATGTTTTGTGCCATAGTCAGATGACGGTTATCCCAAATAATGTTTTAAGTACTTCATATTTATAATCCAAGAAAAAATTCAAACATTGCTTAAGTTGCGAGCTTCAGAAAAAAAGATTAATAACTGCTCAACTACGGGATTGAGGTCTGATGATATCGATGTATATATGTGGGGCTCAGTTGACGCCGTACATAGCATAATAAACTTTATATCAATTGTCTAAAGTACAAACCAAATAAACCCAGGAATTCTCCCACGTTCCCGAGAATCCCCCCCGCTGCTGCTAGCGTATTTGATTCGTTTATACAGCTGACGTTAAGTTCATTATGCCGTGTAGCATTTAGTAACATTCAGTGGCAAAAAGTCATTTCATTCTGCTTATTGTAAATTGAGCCCTATGGATAGTAAGATTTGTGACGTACTGATTCCGGTCAAGCGCGGGTAGTCTGGCTGCAGCGACCTCCAGAGCGCGTTCCCGTTGACCTGCGCGGGCCTCGAACCCACACTCACCCACGCCACGATGGCGTGGTCCTCCAGGTTCGAGTACTCGCGGCTCGAACCGGCTCTACAACCAACCACTTGTAATATTACTACACTATACTACTAAAAGGGGTTTTTTTCAAGTTAAGTAATCGCTAATCCTTACTGTGTTAAATTATAGTAGCTCAATAGTAATTATATAATGCATTAGCCTATATTTTTCTTGTGAAATCAACCTTACTCCAGAAGAGAAATATGGGCCATGAAATTATCAATTTCAATTAGGGATACGAGCGATAACTGAATAAAGTAGCCCAAAGTAGAAAATAGTTTATAGAAAGAGCTATAGTACATAGAGAATAACAGTGTGTAGTATATAAAATAAAATGTGACTTACTTCTTTTTAGCGGCCATTGGTTTGCTGATAGACCGAAGTGCTGGCTTTTTTGCCACAGCAGTCTTCTTGCTGAAGAACTTCCTCTTAATGCTGCCCAGGTCTCTATCCAAACTGCTACTGCTCTGAGAGCCCAGGTTCCTCTTCACAGCCTCCACCATCACGCGCTTCCTTAGATCCTTATCATCCGCGTATATCTCACTTAACTTGTTTCTACCACTGTCCACTTCATCACCACACTTTACGACTCTATCTTTTAATTTACCACTTTTAACTTTATTCTTGTCATCCTTATGGTTAACTGGTCTCAACCGGTTCTCGACTCCGCTGAGAACTTGGTTCTCCTTATCGTTCTCGTCTACTGGACTTCTAATGACACGCCTATTTCTCATTTTATATCGCTTCTTTTCATCCATCTCATGGTCTGATATGGATCTGAGGCCTAGTCTCGTTGCAAAATCTTTGAGCGACAGTGTGTCCTGACTTTGACTGTTTTGGCTGTCGCGGAGCATCCTGGCAATTCTGGGACATCGTTCCACAGCCACCAGAGGATTGATTCTGAAGAATATCCGAAGCTTGTAGTTTTCATCTGCGTCGAAGCGGTGTAGGTCAAAGTCTGGATCATTTTCAATCAGAAACGAGCGATATAGGTCCACATCCTCTTCATTGATGACGAGTTCTTTGCACAGGTCGCGCGGCTCGGGGGGGACCCTTCTAGGACTTGGTTTGTGTTTCTCAGTGGATTTGCTGGGTTCTAGAGGCAGTTCAGAGGCCTGCACACCGGTGTCTGTACGCTGAACCGTCTCTGTGTCTAGAACTGGCATTGAGGGCAGCACTTGGCTTTGAATTGTTTTGTAACTGGAAAAAGTACAGAGCAGTAATTAATAAATATTCGTGTACGATGATTTTACCCTTACACTAAGCCATGTGTCTCTAACCTGGTTGTTTACACTCCCCCCTAAGGTTGTTGTCTGACATACAAATTTTCTGGGCTTAACGAATAGGCAAATTCAGAGTATTGGACGAAAACCTAGGAGAGGGGTGTAATCAGTAGTGATATTGTAGACTCTTAAAAGTAACTAGCAGAAAATGTTGGGGACCACTGAAATAAGCACAGCTTGTATGATGAGTATTATAACCAGTGATATCAGACACCAGCCTAAATGGTATAAATACTGTTGCTACTGCTTATTAGTGGTTAATACTGAACACCGGTCATCTCTGTATGTGAAGAGCTGTAAAAGTACTTCCATTTTTAATGCACAGTAGTCATGAAATGAAATGACATTTTAATTTAGGTTCCAAATTAGCACTTATGAATGTTGAAATAACTTATAAATGAATGCTCTATTCACTGCAAGCAGAAGCTTGATTGGAAACAAAACTAACAAAGGAACTCATTATGTTCTCTGCTGCTCGCAGACCTCACATAAATAAAATAATAAAAGAAATGAAAGGATGTATGTACCTGTGTCCGTGTTGTTCTATAAACGAGTGGGTGTCTCGATGGCAGCAGTGGCGGCCGCACGGCTCCGGGGCTTTGCGGCGAGCTTTCCTAGAGACATTTAGCACTACACTTTGGTACTGCAGTCTTCTCTTATTGGGCACGGCCACAAGTGACTTGCCCAATAGCTGAACACATTTATGGTGGTCTTGAATTGGACACGCCAAAAGTTGTTATTTGAACTTTAAGCAGCAATGCTGAGTGGAGTCCTTTTTAGGCATACTATATGTAAACTTATGTGTAAAAATTGTTTACTGTTTTGAATTCTGTTTTTTGTTTATATGTATTTAAGTCTAAATAAATTTTATTTAATTTAATTTCAATTTGTACAAGTTTAAGAGTGTCTTAATTTCCAGTCTGAAGAAGACATTGGGAGAGGCAATGTTCCTATGTAACTTAAGATCCCCAAGCGTCGCCTATAATGCAAATGGCTCGCCTTTGCAATATATTATAGCACAACCATCCCTAAATATGAGAACGATACTCCACACTCAATCACACTTGAGTCTTGTACAACAAACAGTCCTGGTCTGGAGTGAAGTACTGCCTCACCTTATTTAGGATACCCAACTTGTAGGGGGTAGTTAAAATAGCACCCTTGATATATATCAGGTTTAGGTCCTGGCAAAAGTCCATGATAAGAGCTGAGGTCCACCGAAATGGGCAACGGAGAGTTCTGAAGAGAGGGAGTAAGGAAGGGAGTAACCTGGTGGTACTGCACAGAGCACTTGCTTGTCACAAAGATAATGAAGATAGATAGATAGATGAAGATACTCAAGACGAAAATATGTAGGCAGACAGAAGTAAAGGTGTGCTAATAATAATAAGGTAAACACAGCAGGCAGGCGAAGTAATGGTGGAAAGAAACTGATGACGCTTTACCCATAAGGCTACTCAACAAACAGAATGGAATAACAGTGCCCAGTAAGTGGCAAAAGGCTCGCCACATATTACATGGGCCCAACTATATAATTGGCGAAGTGTAGGCATATAATATGCCTCTGCCTAAACCTTCGGGAAAACAGGCATTTATGTATGAATGTATATTCTGTTAAGTGGAAAAATTAAGCAATGACACTGCAAAGGCAATGACAGTCAAAAGTATCCACTATCTCCGGGTAATATAGAATAATACTGAAATGTTGGGGTGAAATTGTCATAATGAAGCAAAGTATAGCACATTTCAGTGGTTGTAGGGGGACTGTTGGTGCAGCTATCAATATCTATTGTGTCCATGCTTCAACCAATGATATAGACTACTTTTATTCCAAATTTTTGGTATTTCCAGTGGGATGCTGTAAACAGCTGAGAGCCTAGCTACCAGCAGATACTCATCATGATTAATGAATGTTTTGTTAATACATACTGTGGTAACTAAATAAATGCACTGCAGGCCCTGCTTGTTGCTACTAATGGCCACAATTAACTAGCAGTTTCTTGAACAAAGAGAGGAACTGTTAAACATATTGTTATACCTAGTTTCCACCCCCATTGGCCTATAGTTTATCAAATCTAAACGAACCACGCATTCGTAAGGGACAGATAGTGTTCCATGCCCTTCGATAAGTAGTTTCAATGTTTTGGCGTCTCATCGTCACAAACAAGCTCAGTTCCGCTCGTTACCTGCGTTGCACGGGCAGCGGCGCCCCTTCCCTGGCGGCCGAGGCTCGCCCGTCGGCCAGGTCCCGCAGCGCTGCCAGCACCCTGCGCGACCGGCACGCCTCCAGCTGCCCCCGGTCCCGCCGCAGACGCACGAACCGCGCGCGGCCCAGCCCGCTCACGCGACCGCTGGACACACACACCGACCGCCATCGCCCCAGTGCCCAGATAAAGTACGGAGGACTATTCATCTCGATAATAAAATAATAAGAACCGAATTGAACACAACTATACTGAACTAAATTCCGCGGTATTTTACAGAAAACGCGAGTTTGACATTACAAGACGCCACCGGCGCCTACTGTCAATGTCACTGTCAGGACTTTTTTTAAATAATGGTTTCGTACGATTAGTACATTTAGCCAGTGTCAAGTAAAAGATATTTTAATAATTATATAAATCACTAGCGGTCGCCCGCGGCTCCGCCCGCGTGGATGTCGGTACCTAACAAAATAAACTGATTTGTTATCGGGGTCGGGAGCCCCGACCCGTGATAGGGCGCCGTGCAGCAGAAATCGTAATAATTTAATTTCGCCATAACTTCGAAACCAAACGTCCAATTTTGATTATTCCAAGACCAAATATTATCTACATAAACTGCACTTGGTGATGAAATATTTTGATAAGGATTAATAGCATAAGTAAAATAAATGCGTTTAAAAGTAGTCCAAAAAAAATTAATATTTTTAAATAAAAAAATGATTAAATAAAAAAATAGTGTGTCGCGGACTTTTTAGTAGATATTTATAAGATCTACGATTAATTAGTTTAGGCAGCGTACGCAAAATGAGTAACTGTTCTGGTTGATTTTATACACTTTGTGTCCGAAAAACCCAAATATGTTACGGAACCCTATTTTTTTCAAACTTAATTTTAACCTATGTTACTCAGTGATAATGTAGCTTTCTAATGAAAAAATAATGATTGAAATCGGTCCAGTACTTTTTGAGTTTATTCGTTACATACAAAAATATAAATCTTTCCTCTTTATAATATTAGTGTAGATAGCTCAGATCAAGTAAAAAAGGTAGATAGCGCATGGCCATTGATAGCACTGAAGCCACAAAACTCAGCTCATTTGTGTAAATACACGCGCTCATGATGAACACACATGCGTAAAACTACGCTAATTTCACGTTAGTATCTCCCGTGACGCCGAGTAGTAACTATGTCCATAAAATGCCGTCCTGTGTGATTAAATGGTGCAAAAACAACACGAGAGCGAACAAAAAGTCTGAAAGAATATCGTTTCACACAAAACCATAGAGAAATGTATTAACTCACAAAACTATCTTTTTTATATTTCATAATAATTTGTAGGTTATTCGGCAAAAATATTGACATTACAACCTGGATTGACGCAACCAGAGAATGTTGCCAGTAGTTGGTATTTCCAATACTCAAAAAAAATTGGGTACTAAAATGGGGTGCTTCGGCACGCATAAAAAAATTCGTCATAATCATTTTTAATTTTTTTTGAACTGTCCGGAGGTTATGACAAAAAATGCCGATTTCATATATAATTTTCTATGAAATATCATGATTGGTTTTATGAAAAACCGAAATGAACCTCAGTGGCAGCCATCCTCATCTAGTGTGATATGCTCAGATCATTTTGAAATTAGTGATAATGTACGATACAAAACGTGGACTTCGCTGGATTCATAGAAAAAAATACCCGATAAAGGTATTTTTACCGTCTTTGAATTTATTATTCTGCCCATAACATTAAATGTACTATACTAAATATTATATTTATATTTCTTCTATGTTATCTATCTATATAATTGTCTAATAATAAAACTTTTTTTTTTTCTGCAATCGGCCTTTGAAGCCATAATCAGAAGTGATGCTCCTAAATAATTATCAGCTGGCAGTTCATTAACTGTCATCGCTGGTCCAAAAGAACTATTTCAGTTTCTCTGATCTAAGTTAAAAAGACTCCATCGCCTCAGTCTCTGAATCTGATTGCCTTGATTTAGGAGATCTCTGGCCAGCTTATTTGAGTGCAGCCTTAGACGTTTTTTTATATTTAGTGCTGTATCTTTGCACATCCTCTCTAATAGTTGATATGTCAGTATATTCATGAACTTCTGAATTGCGTGCAAACCATGGGGCATTAGTAATTATTCTCAGCGTCTTATTTTGTACTCTCTGTAGCGCCTCGAGATTTGAATTACTCGCTGATCCCCATAACTCAATGCCATAGGTCGAGATTGGCTTGATAATGCATTTGTAAACGAGCAATTTGTTATTGAGAGATAGGACAGATTTTCGCCCAATGAGCCAGTATAGGGTTTTTATAAGCATGTTTGCTTCGTTCCTCTTTGCCTTAATGTGGTTGGCCCATGTCATATTTTACACTGTTCTGAACCGGCAGCACTTCTCCTTTGATTGTGACAGGGCTACAGTTTCCCTTTTTTAGTGAGAAAGTGATATGTACGGACTTAGTGGCACTGGCTTTAATTCGCCATTTCCCAAGCCAGTCATCGATCTTATTTAAATGTTCCTGCAATTTAGATGACGCAAAGGTTTGGATCTTTATCACTTGATAGGCAGGCTGTGTCGTCAGCATATGTCGCAGTTTCGACTCCTAAAGTTACAGGTAGGTCAGCCGTGTATATGGAATAGAGCACAGGCCCAAGAACAGAGCCCTGTGGCACTGAGGCTTTTATATCATAAAAGTCTGAAACTTTGTCCTCAAATCTTACATAGAATTTCCGATTTTGTAGGTATGATTTCAGAACCATATAGAGTGAGTTCGGGACAACATTTCGAAGTTTTTAGAGCAGACCTTTATGCCACACCTTATCAAAGGCCTGCTGAACATCCAGAAATACTGCCGAGCAATATTTCTTTTCTTCTAGCGATTGTCTGATAGTTTGTGCTACTCGATGCACCTGTTCTACTGTGCCATGGTGTTGGCGAAAGCCAAACTGGTGATTAGGAATTAAACCCAGGATCGGCTTCAGTCTAGTAAGAAGCATTGTTTCAAATAACTTCGAGATCACTGGAAGGAGGCTAATTGGTCTGTAGGAGCTTGGTTGAGTTGGAGGCTTGCCAGGTTTCGGTATCATGCATATTTGAGAGATTTTCCATAGTTTTGGATAGTAGTTAATCCTCAGAATGGAATTTGTAGTAATTATATTATAATGAAATCAGTTTAAGGGACAAATATATTTCGTTATTAAAGTTACCTACATGTTAATAACTATATAAAATGTTGAACTACTGTGAACTGTGTCCCGTTAGAGGATGTAGCCATTTTAAATTGTACATCTGGGGCTGCTACAATCATTAATGCTACCATATCCTATCGACACGACGAACAGGAATACCCAGATGAGTTTGATTCCTTAGTTTCTACGTCACATTCAGCACGATACAGCAGACCTAGCAAGTAAGCTACACATTAAGGAATTTGACGATTTTAAAACAGTTATTATAGGTTGTATTGCTGGTAGTACAGTACACTTTATTCCAAAAAATTATAATATGAAAAGTGTCTTAACAGGTTATTGTCGATAGAAGATCACGATTTTCACAAATTAATTAAAGCTAGGAATAAAGGTGGATTGTGTTTTCCCTCCCAAGATGTTTTCGACATATGCGCTACTTGCGAAATTATATTAAGAAAACTATCAATCGAGAATTTTCGATCAAGCTCCCGCCCGCAGTGAATGGGTGCGCTAGTTTTTAAGTTTTGACGTTCATAAGAGCTCTTTTGAGCCAAACTTGAATAAATGAATATGAATTTGAATACCAATTTGTTGAGAGACAACCAGCACAATGGTCACTCATAAAAATGGTCGGTCATAAAACTTTTAATTATTTAGAAAATGACCATTACTATTCTGGTCATCGGCATAAAATTGATTTCATCCGATTGGTAATAGAAAAATATTTGGACATAAGACTGCATCATATTTCTAAAATGAATACACTGAGCTCTAAGCGCCAAAAATTTTAAAAACTTGTAAAGCATAACGGGTTTTAGATTATTGTTTAGTTTATTTTGCCCATCCCAAATATATTACTTTTTATAATAAAAATACTTTACAAAAGCCGGCCCTTTTTTTTACTCACTACTATACAGTTTAAAAAAATAAATAAAATATGCATACCGGGCATATCAAAAAATTCTAATTTTCTTAATGCCTTGCGTCTGTTTGTCATTATGTCTAATTGTACTATAAGTATTGTTATAATATATTACAATAAGTGTTTTAATTAAATTATAATTCTCCTTCATACAGAGCTGAAATTTGCAAAAATCGTTAGAAAATTTTAATTTTGTGAAATACCGGGTAAGTAAATGATTTTAGTAAATTTACTAACGTAGATCGCAGATTGACTGAGCTCTAGTGTTTTATTATTCTTATAATATCTGGGGACATTTTCAAAACATGGCAACACTGCAGTCACTCACACATAGTTAAAAATATGGCTGCACTTTGTTATTGTAATAAGGTATCTACCTTTTTTTACTTGATCTGAGCCCAACGATAAACAAATTTCAACAATTGCCGTAACGAGCCGACTGGTACAGTGGTGCAGGCAGAGCTTTTTTTAAGACAGCTGACTTATTCATAAGGATTCAAACCAACCGAAATATTTTAATTTTTGAAAGATTTCCCGTCTTGGGGATTACAAATAAGTATGGACAATAAAAATGAATCGATCATTTCAAAAATTAATTATAATTTTTCTGAAATCAATAAAAATTGTTTCATACTTAAACACATGAGCTTTGTAGGACTTTTTAATGTTTAACCGTATAATCTTTACAGTTTATTGAGAATTACACTTAAAAGAATCTACTAACATTTTACATGTCATGTTTTAATATCTTTATGGTACATAGTCATATTCTTCATCATTCTCATCTGGATTATCTTCGATATTTGCAGCTGGCCAGCTAAAAATGTTGTCTTCTCCTTCTTTCTTTTAAAAAATGGCTTCGTGCGTCTAGCACATTTAGCCAGTGTCAAGTAAGTGATATATTAATAATATATAATTCATAGTAAATGAGAATGAGTGGTGATAAAGATGATAAATCGAAGATGAAATACCCTCCCCTCAAAGACATTTAACTATTACTATAGACAGGACATTGAGATCAAAACTGTAATCCACAACTTATTACCAAGTGGTAACAAGTCGCTCAGTATGATTTTATGCGCCCTCTAGTATAGTCGTGTTTGTGCGTGAACAGATTTGACAAATTTTATAGAAAATATGCCAAATTGCGTACTGCGATAATGCAAATCCCGTTATGGTAAAAAGGCTGAACGTTATTACAGTTTATTTTCGTAAGTATTTTTTATATTTACTCAATAATCAGACTATATAATAATTTTCAATAAATTATTCTAGAACATTACCTATGCCCTTTGCCGACCTCTAGCAGTGAGAAGCAAAAGCACTACTTTTAGGATCTCGCCACACTTGTCGATGCGGAAGTAGATGATTTAGTGATGTTCAAGTGATGTCGTTTTATTTATCGATTAATGTAATAAATAATATTTTTAAATTGTAAGTATAAGTTTAATATAAGTAGTAATATTCTGATTCAATAATCATTGCGTTGGGGGACTGTTATACACTGTAATACTAAAACTTTCAAATCAATGTTTATTGCACTCCATAACGTTTTACAGAAGGTTATTTTTTATTTATTTATTTATATTTTACATTATTTTTTAAAAAATGTCATATCACAAATTTAAATAAATTTATTATAACTTTAACTTATACTTATTTTTTTATTGTCTTGTCATTGATATAGTCTTTTTTAATTAGTAGTGTTGAATTTAATAAGTTAACACTTTTACTAAATAAATAATAAGAATTATTGAAAACACCGGAATTTTTATATACTACTCTAATTGTCACTTGCTTATTCATGTTATATGTTTTTTTTACCGATTTTGGTTAACCTTCTTCAAAATTATTGATACGTCGAATTCTAAACGGAACATCCCTACTGCAGGGCGACGCCTACCGTGGAGTAGGTAAAACTTATTCTAATTGTTTTTAATATGCTGTTTTGCTTTTCAACGTTAGATAGCGTTACTTCCGCGCCAGCTCAAAGTTTATGTATGGAATAGTCTCTAATAGCCGCTCTATTACTATATTAAATCTCTTTGCCTCTCCTAAACCCCTTGAGTACTCAGTAAAGATGTGGGACTATACTGAGATTTACTGAGATTCATTCATTCGTTGACATGTGTTTCTGAGAAGGCAGTGGCAGATATTATTCTGTGTTTGAAGTCCAATGCAATGGGGGCTGATGGGATCTCCTTACAGATGTTAACCATGACCATGCCGTATTCCCTCAAAGCCATCACTGCAATTGTAAATCGATCCATTTTGAATGGTAAGTAACTATGCCACACTATGGAAAACATCGGTTATAAAACCAATACAAAAGAAACCCAACCCCCCCGAAGTCTGTGACCTTAGACCTAAAAGCATCCTGCCTTGCTTCTCTAAAATTGTGGAGAAGGTTGTTTATAATCAGATTGTAAAATACTTAGAAAGCAATAAAATATTACCTCATTTACAGTCCGGCTTTCGCAAAAAAAGAGGAACTACAACAGCATTGCTTAATGTTGTGGACAGTGTCCTTACAAATCAAGACAATGGATTAGGGACAGTATTGGTTTTGCTGGACTACTCTCGTGCTTTTGACTGTTTGAGTGTTCCTCTTTTGATGTCCATACTTACATACTATGGCTTCGATTATGCATCAGTTAGGTGGTTTCACAATTATTTCAAAAATAGGTCACAGATGGTAGAATTAAAAAAGAACAATGGTTCCAGCCATTTTTCTATATGTAGGGAAGTTACAAGAGGGGTACCTCAAGGCTCTATTCTCGGTCCACTTCTGTTTATTCTCTACAGCGCTGACATAGTCAACGGCATCCAAAACTGTTGCTACCATTTATATGCTGATGATGTACAGATTTATACCAGTTTTCATCCAGATAAGACAACTGAAGTGATGCAGAGGGTTAATGAAGATCTGGAAAGAATTTCTGAGTGGTCAATAAAAAATGGTTTGACACTGAATGCTGCAAAGACCAAATTTATGATTCTTGGCACTAGAAAGCAGGTCGAGTTTAATTTATTTATTTTATATAGATTGTGTGAGTCCTTGGTTCTGTCAAAGCTGAATTTTGCTGATGTGGTGATTGGGCCATGCTTGTTTTTAAGGTCAGAGCGTTTGATCCAACGCGTTCAGAATGCATGTGCACGGTTTTGCTTTTATATTCCTCCACGAGCACATGTCACGCCATTTATAAACACATCCAATTTAATGAAAATGGCTGCCCGAAGGCATTTGCATCTGGCAGCTTTGTTATTTGACGTAATCCACACAGGAGTACCGGAATATCTTTATGAGAAACTTACATGGGCGAGGGATAAAAATCCGTATAACATAAGATCCGCTCCATGCAGGCTGCGTACTCCATCACACAAAACAGTCTCCTTCCGTGGTTCGTTCAAGTATGCGGCAACACACTGTTGGAATAATCTCCCATTCGAGCGCTGAAAGCCAAATATAACTTTAAAATATGTCTTAAGAATTTTTCATTAGCGCAACAGAAGGAGTTTACACCTTCTTGATCCTTGCGATGCGTAGCTGACGGGGGGAAAATACCTACATTTCTGTAAAATGAACACTTGCCCAAGGTTTCCCGAATAAATATAGATTTTTAAGTTTTGAGACTTGAGAGGTTATGCCATGCCCATGCAATGCAAACATTTTGCTTACGTGTCATTCATGTGTACAAGTGACATATTCTTTTATATTAATAATGATGTCCTTATGCAGCCTATTGTTGGTAGTATTATTTTATTTTTCTTTTATTACTTTGTGTTTCTTTTAGTATTAGTTTTTGTTGTATTTAGTATAAAATTTAATTTAGTTTTATTGGCGTCTTATATTTTTTTTAATTGGTTGGTTGGTTGGTTGGTTGGTTGGTTGGTTGGTTGGTTGGTTGGTTGGTTGGTTGGTTGGTTGGTTGGTTGGTTGGTTGGTTGGTTGGTTGGTTGGTTGGTTGGTTGGTTGGTTGGTTGGTTGGTTGGTTGGTTGGTTGGTTGGTTGGTTGGTTGGTTGGTTGGTTGGTTGGTTGGTTGGTTGGTTGGTTGGTTGGTTGGTTGGTTGGTTGGTTGGTTGGTTGGTTGGTTGGTTGGTTGGTTGGTTGGTTGGTTGGTTGGTTGGTTGGTTGGTTGGTTGGTTGGTTGGTTGGTTGGTTGGTTGGTTGGTTGGTTGGTTGGTTGGTTGGTTGGTTGGTTGGTTGGTTGGTTGGTTGGTTGGTTGGTTGGTTGGTTGGTTGGTTGGTTGGTTGGTTGGTTGGTTGGTTGGTTGGTTGGTTGGTTGGTTGGTTGGTTGGTTGGTTGGTTGGTTGGTTGGTTGGTTGGTTGGTTGGTTGGTTGGTTGGTTGGTTGGTTGGTTGGTTGGTTGGTTGGTTGGTTGGTTGGTTGGTTGGTTGGTTGGTTGGTTGGTTGGTTGGTTGGTTGGTTGGTTGGTTGGTTGGTTGGTTGGTTGGTTGGTTGGTTGGTTGGTTGGTTGGTTGGTTGGTTGGTTGGTTGGTTGGTTGGTTGGTTGGTTGGTTGGTTGGTTGGTTGGTTGGTTGGTTGGTTGGTTGGTTGGTTGGTTGGTTGGTTGGTTGGTTGGTTGGTTGGTTGGTTGGTTGGTTGGTTGGTTGGTTGGTTGGTTGGTTGGTTGGTTGGTTGGTTGGTTGGTTGGTTGGTTGGTTGGTTGGTTGGTTGGTTGGTTGGTTGGTTGGTTGGTTGGTTGGTTGGTTGGTTGGTTGGTTGGTTGGTTGGTTGGTTGGTTGGTTGGTTGGTTGGTTGGTTGGTTGGTTGGTTGGTTGGTTGGTTGGTTGGTTGGTTGGTTGGTTGGTTGGTTGGTTGGTTGGTTGGTTGGTTGGTTGGTTGGTTGGTTGGTTGGTTGGTTGGTTGGTTGGTTGGTTGGTTGGTTGGTTGGTTGGTTGGTTGGTTGGTTGGTTGGTTGGTTGGTTGGTTGGTTGGTTGGTTGGTTGGTTGGTTGGTTGGTTGGTTGGTTGGTTGGTTGGTTGGTTGGTTGGTTGGTTGGTTGGTTGGTTGGTTGGTTGGTTGGTTGGTTGGTTGGTTGGTTGGTTGGTTGGTTGGTTGGTTGGTTGGTTGGTTGGTTGGTTGGTTGGTTGGTTGGTTGGTTGGTTGGTTGGTTGGTTGGTTGGTTGGTTGGTTGGTTGGTTGGTTGGTTGGTTGGTTGGTTGGTTGGTTGGTTGGTTGGTTGGTTGGTTGGTTGGTTGGTTGGTTGGTTGGTTGGTTGGTTGGTTGGTTGGTTGGTTGGTTGGTTGGTTGGTTGGTTGGTTGGTTGGTTGGTTGGTTGGTTGGTTGGTTGGTTGGTTGGTTGGTTGGTTGGTTGGTTGGTTGGTTGGTTGGTTGGTTGGTTGGTTGGTTGGTTGGTTGGTTGGTTGGTTGGTTGGTTGGTTGGTTGGTTGGTTGGTTGGTTGGTTGGTTGGTTGGTTGGTTGGTTGGTTGGTTGGTTGGTTGGTTGGTTGGTTGGTTGGTTGGTTGGTTGGTTGGTTGGTTGGTTGGTTGGTTGGTTGGTTGGTTGGTTGGTTGGTTGGTTGGTTGGTTGGTTGGTTGGTTGGTTGGTTGGTTGGTTGGTTGGTTGGTTGGTTGGTTGGTTGGTTGGTTGGTTGGTTGGTTGGTTGGTTGGTTGGTTGGTTGGTTGGTTGGTTGGTTGGTTGGTTGGTTGGTTGGTTGGTTGGTTGGTTGGTTGGTTGGTTGGTTGGTTGGTTGGTTGGTTGGTTGGTTGGTTGGTTGGTTGGTTGGTTGGTTGGTTGGTTGGTTGGTTGGTTGGTTGGTTGGTTGGTTGGTTGGTTGGTTGGTTGGTTGGTTGGTTGGTTGGTTGGTTGGTTGGTTGGTTGGTTGGTTGGTTGGTTGGTTGGTTGGTTGGTTGGTTGGTTGGTTGGTTGGTTGGTTGGTTGGTTGGTTGGTTGGTTGGTTGGTTGGTTGGTTGGTTGGTTGGTTGGTTGGTTGGTTGGTTGGTTGGTTGGTTGGTTGGTTGGTTGGTTGGTTGGTTGGTTGGTTGGTTGGTTGGTTGGTTGGTTGGTTGGTTGGTTGGTTGGTTGGTTGGTTGGTTGGTTGGTTGGTTGGTTGGTTGGTTGGTTGGTTGGTTGGTTGGTTGGTTGGTTGGTTGGTTGGTTGGTTGGTTGGTTGGTTGGTTGGTTGGTTGGTTGGTTGGTTGGTTGGTTGGTTGGTTGGTTGGTTGGTTGGTTGGTTGGTTGGTTGGTTGGTTGGTTGGTTGGTTGGTTGGTTGGTTGGTTGGTTGGTTGGTTGGTTGGTTGGTTGGTTGGTTGGTTGGTTGGTTGGTTGGTTGGTTGGTTGGTTGGTTGGTTGGTTGGTTGGTTGGTTGGTTGGTTGGTTGGTTGGTTGGTTGGTTGGTTGGTTGGTTGGTTGGTTGGTTGGTTGGTTGGTTGGTTGGTTGGTTGGTTGGTTGGTTGGTTGGTTGGTTGGTTGGTTGGTTGGTTGGTTGGTTGGTTGGTTGGTTGGTTGGTTGGTTGGTTGGTTGGTTGGTTGGTTGGTTGGTTGGTTAGGTTAGGTTAGGTTTTTTTTTTTTTTTTTTTTTTTTTTTTTTTTTTTTTTTTTTTTTTTTTTTTTTTTTTTATGCCGCCCATTCTGCTGCTATTTTTGCAGCACCCTTAATATCTATTTATAAATGTCTTGGTTGTTTGTTCTGTGTTTTTTTTTTTTTTTTTTGTAATTATATATATATTTTTTTTTTTTTTTTTTTTGGGTGTATATTTTTTTTTTTTTTTTTTTGGATGGGTCGGCTTACATTGCTTTTCCATATTGGTTTACAATTGTTAACTTAGTCAATAAAAATTAGACAGATTATAATTACCACTTAATACGATACAAGAAAATGACTTAATTTAAAAGCAGTTAAAATTCAGAAATACATTGTCAAACATAATAATCAAGATTAAAATATATAGTCAAAAATTAATTAAGATTCATTACACTCAAATCAATATACACAATAATCAAATAGAAAATGCGGCAAAAGCCTAAAATACAATATTAATAATTAGAGATAGAAAAACAATTTAATTTAAACAACATACATAATAAACCAAAATTCCACAAATTAATTACAATCATAATAGTTAATGTCAGATCCTAAAATTACAAATTTAAATAAATAATGTGGCAAAAGCCTAAAACTTGGAATTAATAACAATAATAAAAATAAAATAAATCATATCATAAAAATGTCAATACTATTCTACAAACATAAATGCGGCAAAAGCCCAAAATTACTTAATATTAACTACACAAACAATAAAATACAAATTAGAAATAATTACAAACATATTGATCAATGTCAAAACCCTAAAATTACAAATTAAATACATTATGTGGCAAAAGCCTAAAACTTAAAATCTATAAAAACAATAATAATAATAAAATAAATCATATAATCAAAAATGTCATAATTAGCCTACGTGACCTGCCGCATGTAGCCGACCCCAGTAGCGCTCATAAGCTACGGGCGCCTTACGTCCCCCAGCGTCGACCCATTCTCCTTAACCGCCCTCATATAGACAGTCCCCGCATAATCCCAGAAGGCCTTTCTCACGTCTGGTGACGCCACCAAGCCCGGCGCGTTTTCTACACACAACCGAAGACCCGTCCTGTGCTCGCAGTCCACTCTGAGCGCACCATACCTGGAGCACTCAAAGAGGACATGAGGAACAGTCTCTTCAGATCCATCCCCGCAAGCACAGGAGGGGTCCTCGGCCAGTTTGAACCGATGCAGATAGGACCTGAGCCCCCCGTGTCCAGAGATTATCTGTGTCAGGAGGGGCCCACTCTCCAGCTTACTAAGCGCTCCGTACGCGGCCCTGACCTCCGGGAAGAACATTTTCGTAACAGCACCCGTCGGGGCCCCCGCATACCTCGCCTGCCATCTCACCAAGGTCTCCCCACGCAGAATCTTTTTCGCATGGGACAGGGGGAATCGGTCATAATGTGGGGACACTTTACTCTTGAGAGCGGCGTCCTTAGCGACTTCGTCCGCCCTCTCATTTCCAATGATCCCCACATGCGCCTTGACCCAATAGAGCCGCGCACCGACTCCCCCCTCCTCCAGAGCTCGCAGGGAGACCCTGATGTCAAAAGCGATAGGGTTTTCCGTGGCCGGATCGCTAATCGACTCAAGCGCCGAGCGCGAGTCGCTCACGATGCAGCCACGGATCCCCCGAGACTCCAGGTAAGTAACCGCCTTTCTTATCGCAACAAGTTCCGCTTGATATACCGAGCAATAGTCCGCCAGTGGGAGTGCAAATCTGCGGATCTCTCTACCCGCGCTGTAGCAAACCACCCCAGCGCCTACCTTCCCCTCGATCTTGCTGCCATCGGTGTAGATGTGGAGCAAGCCTGCTTCGAGAGCATCCGCCTGTCCCTGATCAGTTATATATTCGAGCGCCAGGCGCCGTCGCTCTGCCGGGTGAGGGTGCCGATAGGGTTCCACCCGTCTCTCCAGCTCCCTTCCAGGCAGGCTATCCAGGGGCCGGCCTCTCTTAATCTCAAAAATTGCCGCCTGCTCCACCGCTTTAAGATCGAGAGGAAGGATCCTAGCCAAGAGGACCGAGGAGGTGTATGAAGTCGTCCTATGAGCCCTACAAATTTTTAGGGCGAACATTCTGGTGATGTTGGACAGGCGGTCCTGTACGTATCGCTTTCCCAGGACCGACTGCCACGCGCTGGCAGCATACAGCACCGTGGGCTCCACAGTCGCCGTGTAGAGCAGACGGGTGATTTCAGGGTTTAGTCCCCATTGCACCTTGACTGCTCTAGACAGCGACTTGTAGAGAGCCACGGCCCTGCGGTAAACAGAGGCGAGATGGTCCTTAAAGGAGAGGCCCCTATCGATCGTGAGCCCAAGAAGCTTAAGAGATTCACTAAGTGAAATCTGGGCCCCCTGCATAGTGAATACTGGGGGCCTATACTTAAGCCTCTTGGTCACCACGATCGCCTGGGTTTTGTGCCCTGCAAATCGCATTCTCGCCTCTGTCCCCCAGTCTGCTATTACCGCCAGCGCCTCATTCGTAACCTCCTCAAGGTCCTCCACGCAGCGAGCCGATGCCACCACCACTATGTCGTCGGCGAAGGCTTGGACATGCGCCCTAAGCCCCCCCACCTTTCTCAGCAGCGGGTCGAGTTGCAGGTTCCACAAGAGCGGGCCACAAATAGATCCCTGCACGCAGCCCATATTGGTGGCCCGCTCAATTGCTTCACCCGCATACCGGACCTCGACACTGCGTCCGCTGAGGTAACTCGCCACAAGCGCCGCCAAACTTGCATCCACACCTTTCGCCCCAATCTCGCCCAGAATTGATGGCCACCACGCACCGTCAAAAGCCCCCTCGATATCAAGCGAAACTATCGCTACTATTTCCTTGCGCTTTATACCCTCTCCTACTCTTGTCATAACGTCATAGAGTGCGTCCTCTGTGCCCACCTGCGGCGTGAAACCGTACTGGCGCGGGCTAAGCTCCCCAGCGACGCCCAGCGACCATTGCAGCCTTGTGGCAAACAGCTTTTCGAGCGCTTTGCCCAGCACCGGCAGCAGCCCGATAGGTCGGTATGACTTAGGCCTGCTGTAGTCCTCCTTCCCTGGCTTTGGGATGATTCTCACCACCGCCTTCTTCCAAGCGCCAGGGAAGTGTCCCACCTTCAGGCATGCGTTGAACAGGCTCAGTTGCAAGTCAGGATCAGCTCTCATCGCCGCGCTGCAGATGTCCGAGGTGAACCCATCGCCCCCAGGAGCCTTTTTCGGGTTCATTCCTCCGTAGACCGCCTGCAGCTCGTCTTGGGTAAAAAGCAGCACCCCACTCCCCCGGCCAGCAGCCAGCTCAGCACGAAAGAGCTCCGCAGCCTGTCGGGTTACCCTCTGTCCCGGAGTATCATCCTCTTCCCTGTCCTCCGGGTAGAAGGTGGAGGTTAGCAATCTGGCAGAGCCCCCCGGGTCCAGGACCTGTCCATCCACAGGGGACCGTAGCATAGTTTCGGTCTGGCCCCCGGACAGACGCTTTATTACCCTGTAGGTTTTCTGCCAGATCGTTTCCCTCTCTTGCCCGTTGCAGAACTCTTTCCAGCTGGCAGTTATGGCCTCCTCCAGGTGCCGCTTGTATCCCTCTCGAGCCGCTAGGTATTCCTGTACCACATGCGGTCTACGTGACGCCGCGGCGTTCCTGATTCTCCTCCTGAGCCTGTTCAAAGCCCGCCTCTCGTCTTTCAAGTCACCGCTCCACCAGGGCTGCTTTCTCGGTCTGGTCCTGGGCCTCAAGAGCGGTATAGTCTGCTCTGCAGCCCGCGCCAGTGCCCCCTCGTATAATCTGACGACGCCATCGATCTTCTCCTCCGTCATTGTTTCGGTCTCCAGGTACTCTTTCAAGCCCGTCCCGTCAATCTCAGCCTTGAGTTTTGCTTCGAAAGCACCCCAATCTGCCTTCGCGGCGTTAAATTTTCTGGTGCCCGCACCGAGCAATGCTTCACTTGTCGTGGTACCCATTTTCATGCTGAAGGTGATGAGGCGATGGTCCGAAAGAGTGACATAGTCTTCCTCCACCCTCCATCGCTCCACCATCCCCAGCATGCCCTCGGTACACGCCGTGACATCCACAATGCTCGTGCAGGCTCTACCACCTCGCTCGACGTAGAATGTTGGGGTGCTTCCCTCATTGACGACATGGATGCCATTGCTTGCGAAGAATTCCGCCATTCTGGCCCCTCTTCTATCTTCTGCAAAGCATCCCCACCACGGGCTGGCTGAGTTTATATCTCCACCTAGCAGGAGATGCCGAGTACCCATCCTGTCCATCGTGTTCTGGAGCACATTAAGGTCGGTCTCGATGTCCTCTGTCCTGTCGAGATACAGTCCTATCACCCCCACCTCAACACCCCCCCGCCGTATAATTACAGAGGCGATGGTCTCAGTGACGAGGTCGGGGTTGACCCGAATCTCCAGGGATGGATCGAGGACTATGATTGCGGATCTAACAGGGCTGTCCCTGTCATTGGTCACCCTCTGGACAACCCTGTGAGAACCGCAAGTTACATGAGCCTTGGCCCCGACATACGGCTCCTGAACCAGGAGAAGCGCGAAGCCTCTCTCCGCCGCGTCGGCCAGGCACTCGTTCGTGGCAGCATAGCCGCGCCCCAGATTAACCTGCCCCACACGCAAGCTTCCCGGGTCCACCCCACGACACGCGGACATGGTCTGTGTGTTCTCCGTTGAGACCGTAACTAGCAATATTGGACCGCGGCCCTAGCTATCCGGTCCCAGCGCTGCCACTCTCGGCACTCTCCACTGTAGGCTGGGTGGACCGCCACCGCCGCCTGGTCTGAGGCAGTGCAGTTCGCGCAGGTAGGAGGACCAGAGCGGGACGGGCACTGCCTGGTATCGTGGTCCTGCGCGCAGTATCCGCACCTCAAGGGAGCCCTGCACGACTTGGCCTGGTGCCCGAAGCCCAGGCACCTGTAGCACTGAACCACAGGTGACTGGTCAACCGCCTGTATCATCTGGTACCCCAGACGCAGCCTCTTGTCCACTAAACTCGCCCACATCTGTGGCCGGACCTCCACAATAACGTTGGTGAGTGCCGATGTTCTGCCCTTCGTTCGCCTGATTACCTTCATGGCTCTACAGTCGTGCGGCACCCCACCAATGGTGGCCCCGTTCTGGGCGATGATCGCCTCCGGCACCCTGGCATCCGGCAGGTCCGATGCTACGCCAATCAGCCGTATCTGAGGGAGCTTCCGCTCAGGCAAGGTCACCGTAAGAGCCCCCTTTCTCTCCGCCCGCAGCAACTCACCCAGCCTTCCTCGGCCCTCCTCCGTGTCGCAAGACACCAGCACCCTCTGGTTGCGCAGTTTTTTCGCCTCCGTAATTCCTATCCCCAGGCTCACCACGTCCACCGTCCTCTTAACCTGGTCCAAGACCTCCTGTCCAGTGTGCTTGGGGTCCACCGATTCCACTATGATAGGGAAACGGGGCGTGCTCATCATCTGTTGATGTTGGTGCTGTCTGTCTGCCAGCCTTGCCACCCCATCATCCGATCGCCTTCTCCTCCTGCTCGACACCGTCGTCCACGCACCCCCACAGTCCGCCACTTCACTGCCTGTAGGGTGGTGTGACGCACCAGTAAGGGCCTGTGTCGCCTTCTGCAAGGGCCTGACCAAAGCAAGCAGCTGCTCCCTGGTCTCCGTAAGAGCCATCTCAACTCCCAGCCCTGATGCTCCTTCTGTCGCACACGTTCCCAGCTGCGCCAAGTCTCTGAGTTCACTGAGCCCCTCTCTGGTTTCTCGGAGCTGGCCCGTCACCGGCTCCATGCTCTCGCCCATGCGCCCAGTAAGGGTCTCCACAAGCGCCACGTCCCGATCCGATAGCCACGTCTTCAGGTCCAAGCCTAGGTCCCTTATCTCCGTCACGATGGGATCGACTACGGCTCTAACCGATCGTATTCCGTCGGCTATCAGCTTCGGCGTGCTTGGCACATGGTCTACATCCGCCGGTCGATGAGGGCTGTCCGGCGCGACCTCACGGTGACCAAAGCACTCTTTGATGGCGGCCCTAGTATCTCCATGCTGTCTAGAGCTCTCATCGTGCCACTTCTCAAAGTCCACTCTGATGTCGCGGAGTAGGCCCACGGCAGTATCCGTGCCAATCGCCAATCGCTCATAGTCCTTTTGCCCCTGCGTCATCTGGGAGTCCGAGACCGCCTCTCGAGATGGCAGCTGTACTGGCCTCTCCAGGAGCACCTGCACATCCCGGCCCATCCTATCTATCGTTCGCAAGGGGGCATCCATCTCGTAACCAAGCCAAGACCTGATTCTCCAAGACTGTCTCCTGGCGGACTGCAAACTCCTTTTGCAATTCAGCAACTTGTTTATTGTGCGCACGCTCCGCATTGAGGAGTTCCCTGGCCGCTCGCACCCTCTCCCTTTCCAGCGCTACTATGTGTCTGCTGCGCGAGTCGGCCACCGCCAGGACCACCTCATAAAGCCCCTGCAGGCTCTCCATTGCCTCAAATCGGCACTCCCTCTTCATATTCCCCGCCTCCTCAATCGCTTTCTTTCCTGACTGAAACAGGTCATTTGCGCGTTGGGTGACGAGATCCATCGACACACCCGACCGTTTACCGGTAGGGGGGAGGATACTGACCCTACCGCTCTTGACACTGTCACAGTCAGAAAAGTCGTCATCGGTGGCTGACCCGGTCTCCTCCGACTCTGGGCCGTCAAAGACCAGGCTGACCGAGCTGATGCGGGGTAGACGGGGAGCCGGTGGCTGTGTAGAGGTTTCTACTGGCGCCTCATGCAAAACTTCCAGGGCCGCTGCAGTTCCAGCCTCTGCCCTTCTGCCCTTGATTTCAGGGAGAGTCGCAGTGCCCTCCGCAACCGACATTGCTCGCCTCGTAACTGCCGCTCTTCTGAGGGTGTCTGATCCTTCAGGCTCCTTTCTCCTGGACGAGGCGGGCGCACTTCTCGTGGACTTGGTGGACATGGCGTACACTGAGTAATCGGCTGGTGTAAGACAGCAGTGCACCGGTGCAAAATGGCAAAAAACCGGATCAGGGTGAGCAAGGTGTGTGATTAATGTCAAAAATGTATAATGGTAGAGCCAAACAAAAATGCAACTATAATAAATTTCAGAATCAAATTGTATAGAATGTCAAAGTGTAGTAAAATAATAAAATAAAATTGAAATAGAATCATAAAATTGAAAGTTAAAAATTAAAGGCAAGAATGCAATTGAAATGAATGTCAGGATTTATTGTATGTAATAGTGTAAAATAGAATGTCAAAATGTAAAAATAATATGTAAAACGGTTAAGCGAAATCAAATTGTAATTGTAATAATGTCAAAATTAAATTGTATAGGTAAAACGTAAAATGTAAAAATGTATAATGAGATGTCCAAATGTGTAATAAAATGTCGAAATGTATAATAAAATGTAAAAACTTATAATATGATGTCAAAATGTGTAATAAAATGTCAAAATGTATAGTAAAATGTAAAAATGTATAATAATGTTAAAATTAAGTAAATGTCAGATTTTAAAATTCAATAACAGCTACAATTAATGTTGCAATAGCAAATTTATTCCTTAAATTCAATCTTAATTCTAGGTTATGACAAGAAGTAGGAGTCCAATCGAAATGTCGCAAGTTTGAGATTTTCGATAAAACATCAGTGTCGAGTGGTAGGGGGAGGACTCCAACAGGTCGCTATCCAAAACCGGATCCCAATAAAGCAATAGGTAAACGAATTACGGTTGAAAGAGTCAGGGACCCGCTCTACCTAGAGTCCAGCAATTCCAACTCGTAGAGCTATTCTGCGCCAGTAAGCCAGAGAAAGTCCCATCCAAATCGGCTCAATACTTTGGGAGCTACGCAACACGCAATCTCCGCCCAAACCGCCCAGAGATTCCGCCCCAGACTTTAAATGCGTCCCGTTTCGCCAATTTTAACGGGAGAAGAGCCGGAAAAAGACTGCCGAGGACCCCGCCAACTCAGAAACCACCTCCCACCCTCTTCCCAACCCAAAAACTTTTTTCCAGAATTTAACCGATAAGCGGTACCTGCTAGAAAGAGGGGCCAAGGGGCAGGTGTTTAACGAAAACCCCGGCCGAATCGGGCCAAACCCGGCGGTGCTATGTTAAAAACAAAATTTCCAAGATGGCGTCCAAAATGGCCGCCACTGATTTTAAAATTGTCCTACACCGCCAGTTTTGGTCGCACAGAGCCGGGAAAAAATTCAGGCAGGTGCCCTCAGCAGCCTCTACCTGATGACGTCACCAAACCGGGTCCAAAATCCGGGCAAGGGAAATCCGCCCCTCCGTCACCGCAGCCGGGTGAGGGGATGTGGGGGAGCCACCCCAAGCCAAACCCCAGCTCCGTACGACCGATACTGACAGAGATATCCAAGTTTCAGAAAAAACAAAATGGCGGCCGAAATTTCGCGCGCGATTTTTAAAATTAATTATCTCCGCCAATATCGGTCCCACAGCTCCGGAAAAAAGTCCTGTGGCCTGCCCCCGACCTCGGCTTGCCGATTCCCGGACCAGAACCCACTTTTTCGGGACCTATGCCCAATCCCAAAAACACCCACAAAATAGTGTGCCAACTTGGCGGCCAGTACCACTATCCAAAACCCCGTCTCGATGGCACCAATACTCGAGGAGTAATCCTGTTTTGAGATTTTTCAAGATGGCCGCCAAATCCGCCCACAAAATTTGGGATTGGGATAGCTCCCAAGGTATGTGACCTACAGGGTCGTGCGGGGTGTCCCCAGATTGGTCTCCGCAAGGCGCAGCAGGTCACGGCGTCCAAAAAATTTTAAGACTAAGAATTTAAAAAATATTCACAATAAACACAAAAAATTACGGCAAAAATTCAATAAAAATGTCAATTATGGTTAAAAATTTTTTTTTTTTTTTTTTTTTTTTTTTTTTTTTTTTTTTTTTTTTTTTTTTTTTTAAAAACATCAAGCATTAATTATTGTCCCTACTTTCTATATTTTTTGGAATTTTTAAAGTCAGTAACAAAAAAGTATCAAATTTTAAAAGTTAAAATAATTAAAAATTACAAGTTGCGCGTGGGTTTTGAACACAAATTATTAAACACTCCCACCCGGGGCACATATAACAAATTTAAAGAATTACTGTCCCAAACTATATTTCTTTGTTATATCACTTCAAAAATTCAGCTAAACTTCAATTTGCCGCCAAAAATAGAGTACTTAACTTTTCAGATAATTCTTTTCGGCTTGGGCACCTCCTTGGCGGCCCCCTCGATACTGTCTTCAGATTTTCTGTCGGACTTCAGTTTTCGCAGAATTCGTGGCCATGCGGTTTTTGTTTTTCTGGTTATATTTCCGCGAGTCCTGGGCAAATAAATCCCGGACTCAGCGGAAATTGTAGGTCTCGTTAAGACCCTCCCGAAAACACCAAAAAAGGGGGGGGTCGTCGATTTACTTCGCGAGATATTAACACTTTTGTGAAAAGCACGTGGCGACAATAACCGATGAATCACTCTTTCATTAATAACTTTGCGAACTATTAACGGATCGCAAAAATTTTAACTCTTCCGTATGCGTCTCGTCAAGACGATTCCAATTATATACAACACTTGGCACTTTGCACTTGTTTTACCACAGATTAAGACGGATTAGCGTGGAGCCGATGTTGTATCGACCGCGTTTTGAGCGCTACTGGGTTAGGTTAGGTTAGGTTAGGTTAGGTTAGGTTAGGTTAGGTTAGGTTAGGTTCCCGTGTGGAGTTGCCAGACTCCCATCAGGCGCGTCCCCGGGTGGCGGATAGGGGAAGCCACTCCGGCGTGGGTGGTCCCGGCTTCGGCTGGCGTGGACCAAAACTGGCGGGTTCTGGGCGCACCCCTGGCTGCGTCTCGGCGCAGCCGGAAAGCGGCCGTGTGGAGGGAGTCGCGACTCGGTCTCGCGGCTCTCGGGGAGGAGATCTCCCGGGAGGTTCCGTCTCGCCCCTCTGTTCTGACAGTCGGGTGGGATGGGGTCGCGCGGTGGGTCCGGCGGTTGCAGTTTTGTGATCGCCGGGTGGGCCTCGCCGATTGGCTAAGGTCCCCCTTCGGGCAGCCTGTTACCCCCAGGGTTGGGGCCAGGGGTCTTGCCTTAGCGGCTGGGCCGAGAGGAACGCGAACCTCAATAATAAATCGGCGAAAAAGCCCGCAGCGGCGTCGCTTGTTCGGCGCTGCAGCGGCCCCTGCCGCAGCTGGCCTCGCGGAGAGGTTCGGTGGGCGCGGCGAGAGGACGCAGCCGCCTTCATGGCGGTGGGCGTGCGAGGAGGCAAACCTCGGTAAAAAATGCCCCTGCCGCAGCTGTGTGCCCCTAGGGTGGGGCCCAGTGGGCGCGGCGCGTGGACGCCTCGGGGTGTGACCCCGCCCTGAGCGCGGAAAGAGGAAGCCAACCTCTCTAAAATAATGGCACGGGGACGCCGTGGCCGGGAGGGCCGGACGGCGGAAAGAGGAAGTCAACCTCTATAAAAAATGACGCCAAGTCCGCAGCGGCGTCGCTTTTAGTGATGCCGCAGCGGCCCCTGCCGCAGCTGGCCCGAGGTGTAGGGCTCAGTGGGCGCGGCGCGAGGTGGCCGCCGCCCTCTCACGAGGTGTGGTGGCTGGGAGCTGCGGGCGAATAACGGGGAAGTTTTCGCCCGCCTCGTACAGCTCCGGGACGGGGAGTGGCCCTTAACACAGGGAGCCTGCCTCACGGCGGGCTGCGCGGAGGGCGGACATGTGTGTAATCCGAAAGGTGGTCCCTTGTCCGCTCTGTCCGACCGCGCGAGTAGGTGTTCCTTTGTTTTTTAGTCGGTGCGAGTCCGACATAACCCAGTGAGCCTCCCCGTGGCCTCTGGGTATGCATAATGCATTTTTCAAAGGTTAAAAAAAAAAAAAAAAAAAAAAAAAAAAGGTTAGGTTAGGTTAGGTTAGGTTAGGTTAGGTTAGGTTAGGTTAGGTTAGGTTAGGTTAGGTTAGGTTAGGTTGCTTCGAACCTGGACACCAGCAGTTTAACTGCAAAAGCGACATCGACCGCAGCCGTCTGTGCTATCGTTGTGGTCAGTCGGGTCATAGGGCAGCGGCGTGCACGTCTGAGCCGCATTGCCCTGTCTGTGAGGATGCGGGTAGACCTGCCAATCATTTGGTGGGTGCGAAGGGCTGCAAGTGCAGCCCACCCCGTCCGGCGAAGAAGAAGGTTGCCGCGGCTAAGACTTCCTCAGCTGCGGCCCCCGCTGCTCCTCTCCCCACTTCTTCGGGGACTCAGAGTGAGCGGCGTGTGGCGACGCCCCCACCGTCCAGCTAGGTGGGTGGCCGAGAGCGCGGGTGAGACACGGGGTCTGTCCTCACCCGTTCTTCAAAGCTCTCGAGAAGGGGAGAGCCCTACCTTTTCAGGGCCTTCCTGCCGGGTTTTCCCGCGTTATGCGGGGCGCGCCAGAGGGGTCGCGGTGTCATGCGTCAGCAATTCCCGTGTCCCCCTCGAAATGCGCGTGAGGCAAATGGTCTGTTTTTTAGTGGGTATTCCGCCCCGTTTTAAAAAAGGTTAGGTTAGGTTGGGGGCCCAGTGGGCGCGGCGCGTGGACGCCTCGGGGTGTGACCCCGCCCTGAGCGCGGAAAGAGGAAGCCAACCTCTCTAAAATAATGGCACGGGGACGCCGTGGCCGGGAGGGCCGGACGGCGGTAAGAGGAAGTCAACCTCTATAAAAAATGACGCCAAGTCCGCAGCGGCGTCGCATTTAGTGATGCCGCAGCGGCCCCTGCCGCAGCTGGCCCGAGGTGTAGGGCTCAGTGGGCGCGGCGCGAGGTGGCCGCCGCCCTCTCACGAGGTGTGGTGGCTGGGAGCTGCGGGCGAATAACGGGGAAGTTTTCGCCCGCCTTGTACGGCTCCGGGACGGGGAGTGGCCCTTAACACAGGTCCCTCCGTTGCGAGTGAGCCTGCCTCACGGCGGGCTGCGCGGAGGGCGGACATGTGTGTAATCCGAAAGGTGGTCCCTTGTCCGCTCTGTCCGACCGCGCGAGTAGGTGTTCCTTTGTTTTTTAGTCGGTGCGAGTCCGACATAACCCAGTGAGCCTCCCCGTGGCCTCTGGGTATGCATAAGGCATTTTTCAAAGGTTAAAAAAAAAAAAAAAAAAAAAAAAAAAAAGGTTAGGTTAGGTTCCCGTGTGGAGTTGCCAGACTCCCATCAGGCGCGTCCCCGGGTGGCGGATAGGGGAAGCCACTCCGGCGTGGGTGGTCCCGGCTTCGGCTGGCGTGGACCAAAACTGGCGGGTTCTGGGCGCACCCCTGGCTGCGTCTCGGCGCAGCCGGAAAGCGGCCGTGTGGAGGGAGTCGCGACTCGGTCTCGCGGCTCTCGGGGAGGAGATCTCCCGGGAGGTTCCGTCTCGCCCCTCTGTTCTGACAGTCGGGTGGGATGGGGTCGCGCGGTGGGTCCGGCGGTTGCAGTTTTGTGATCGCCGGGTGGGCCTCGCCGATTGGCTAAGGTCCCCCTTCGGGCAGCCTGTTACCCCCAGGGTTGGGGCCAGGGGTCTTGCCTTAGCGGCTGGGCCGAGAGGAACGCGAACCTCAATAATAAATCGGCGAAAAAGCCCGCAGCGGCGTCGCTTGTTCGGCGCTGCAGCGGCCCCTGCCGCAGCTGGCCTCGCGGAGAGGTTCGGTGGGCGCGGCGAGAGGACGCAGCCGCCTTCATGGCGGTGGGCGTGCGAGGAGGCAAACCTCGGTAAAAAATGCCCCTGCCGCAGCTGTGTGCCCCTAGGGTGGGGCCCAGTGGGCGCGGCGCGTGGACGCCTCGGGGTGTGACCCCGCCCTGAGCGCGGAAAGAGGAAGCCAACCTCTCTAAAATAATGGCACGGGGACGCCGTGGCCGGGAGGGCCGGACGGCGGAAAGAGGAAGTCAACCTCTATAAAAAATGACGCCAAGTCCGCAGCGGCGTCGCTTCTAGTGATGCCGCAGCGGCCCCTGCCGCAGCTGGCCCGAGGTGTAGGGCTCAGTGGGCGCGGCGCGAGGTGGCCGCCGCCCTCTCACGAGGTGTGGTGGCTGGGAGCTGCGGGCGAATAACGGGGAAGTTTTCGCCCGCCTCGTACAGCTCCGGGACGGGGAGTGGCCCTTAACACAGGTCCCTCCGTTGCGAGTGAGCCTGCCTCACGGCGGGCTGCGCGGAGGGCGGACATGTGTGTAATCCGAAAGGTGGTCCCTTGTCCGCTCTGTCCGACCGCGCGAGTAGGTGTTCCTTTGTTTTTTAGTCGGTGCGAGTCCGACATAACCCAGTGAGCCTCCCCGTGGCCTCTGGGTATGCATAATGCATTTTTCAAAGGTTAAAAAAAAAAAAAAAAAAAAAAAAAAAAGGTTAGGTTAGGTTCCCGTGTGGAGTTGCCAGACTCCCATCGGGCGCGTCCCCGGGTGGCGGATAGGGGCATGCCACACATTGTGGTACCGGCTTTTAAGTTTTGTAATGTAAGTCCGGCGCGGACCAAAACTGGCGGGTTTTGTGGGGCGCACCCCCAGTCGCACTTCGCGGCTGGAAAGCGGCCCTGGGGTGGGGAGCCGCGTTCTGTTTCGCGGCTTTTTCGGGGTGGCGAGCCTTCCCGGCTCTGGTTTTCCTGTCTCCCCCCTCTGTTCTGTCAGGGGGCTTGGAGATGGGATCGCGCGGCGGGCTGGGTTTCATCCCCACCCGCCGGGCAAACTGTTACCCCCATTCTGGGGACCAGGGGTCTTGCCTTCACCGGCCGGACCGAGAGGAGACAACCTCAATAATAAATCCCCAATCCTAAGTTTTACGCCCGGCGAGAGGATGAATGGCTGGTGGGTGACCAGTCTTTAGGGCGTCACTCGGCCAGGGGATCAGCGGCCCCTCTGGTCGATAAATTCACGCTTACCCGGGTACAGGGGGCACTGCCCGGGTGGACTTTTTATTTCCCCCATACTCGTGGGACTCATATGGATTCATTTAAAAATTTCGTTTCGTCGGAGGGTGTGGCGTCGCAAGACGCGGAGGAAGGTGCGCTTTCAGGCGCGGAGAGTGAGGGGGTGAGTCGCATCCCGGGCCAGATGTTGTCGAGGGCCGAGGTAGTCATTAGATACCGCGACCAAATGCGGGTCTTAGAGGCGTTGGAGAGGGAGGCAAACCGGTCTCTCTCTGATTTGAGTGAGGGAGACTCAGAGGGTGTCTTGTCTGAGGTGGAGCTAGACAGTGACGACCATTCAGAGGTCGAAGAAGAGATGGAAGCCGATGTTTCGGCTAAAGGTCCAGCGGATGCCGTGAAGAAGGGGCGCGGTAGGCCCCCTACGCATGGTCTCTGTATGGGGCTAGGGAAGGCGCGTTCATTTCTCCAGACGGCGAAGAGAGCGAAGGCGGATGAGCAAGCTCGTCTCGCTGCGCAGAAAGAGGCTGAGGTTTTGGAGATGGCCAACGCAGCGCGTGCTCTGAGAAGCGAGCGTGGTCACATGGAAAAACCAATTGAACGGGTCCCAGTATCGGAACTGGTGAAGGGGGTCGAAGTCGACCTGACAGTGGTGGAAAACGTGGCGAAGAAGTCAGGAAACCTGAAGGGCACCTACGTCAAAGCCCTAAACGCCGCTGTCATATCGATAAGAGGAGCGGTCGGCGACATCTATGACCGCTCTTTCTCTTCGGTCGAGTCCAAGCAGCTGCAGGAGGATAATGACCGCCTGCGGACCAAGGTGGCCGAGCTAAGCGTCCAGATGATTAAGCTTGGAGACGAAGTAGATGTGCTGAAAGAGCAGCTGCGCAGCGAGAGGTCGTCACGGCAGAACCAGCGGGAGAGGTCCATGCCTCCCGTTGTAGAAGATTCCGTCGCGCCGTCTTTTCCTTCACCGGGTAGAGCGAGCTCCCCGGTAGCTGCCCCAGCAGTTCCTCCTCCATTGGAGGACTTAGAGGCGTCCATCCTCCGTAAAGTTACGGCTCTTTTGGACGCGCGTTTGCCGCCAGCAACAGTAGCTTCTACTGTGCGGCCTGCTGCACCATCTGCAGCGAAAAAGAAGAAGGAGAAGCGGCGAGCCCCAAAACCTGTGGCTCTTCCCGCTCAAGAGGTGGTTATTCCAGCGCCAGCAGAGGCAGCTGACGGCGGTTTTACCGTAGTCGCCAAGCGGAGGTCCAGGCCCGCTGCGAAACAGCCCGCTGAGAAACAGCCCGCGAAGAAGGTTGCGAAGCCCAAGCGCAAGAAAAAGCCTCGCAAGCAGAAGATGCAAGAGCCCAAATCATCGGCGATTGCTCTGTCTCTGCCGCAGGAGGCATTGGAGAAAGGCCTTACGTACGCGAATGTACTTAGAGAAGTGATAGGGAAAGTCTGTCCGGCGGATCATGGCATAGAGCCAGACAATCTGAGGATTCGTAAGACGCAATCCGGTGGGCGCGTCCTAGAAGTTCGGGGCGATAAGGGCGAGAAGGCGGATAGTTTTGCCGCTGCCTTGAGAGGGGTTCTGGTCCCCGATGTCGTAGTTTCTAGGCCGATGAAGTGCTCTGAACTGCGCCTCATCGGCCTCGACGACAGCGTCGATAGGGATCAGGTCGTGTCGTCGGTAGCCCTGAGGGGGGAGTGCCCCGAAGGGAGTGTACGAGTAGGAGAGATTCGCCGCGGCCCTTCTGGGTTGGGTGCCGTTTGGGTGCGCTGCCCAGTGGCCGCGGCTAAAAAGTTGGTCGCTGGTAGGCGGCTGCTCTTAGGGTGGAGCGCTGTTAGCGTTAGACTGTTGGCGGCCAGGCCCCAGAAGTGCTTCAGGTGCTTCGAACCTGGACACCAGCAGTTTAACTGCAAAAGCGACATCGACCGCAGCCGTCTGTGCTATCGTTGTGGTCAGTCGGGTCATAGGGCGGCGGCGTGCACATCTGAGCCGCATTGCCCTGTCTGTGAGGATGCGGGTAGACCTGCCAATCATTTGGTGGGTGCGAAGGGCTGCAAGTGCAGCCCACCCCGTCCGGCGAAGAAGAAGGTTGCCGCAGCTAAGACTTCCTCAGCTGCGGCCCCCGCTGCTCCTCTCCCCACTTCTTCGGGGACTCAGAGTGAGCGGCGTGTGGCGACGCCCCCACCGTCCAGCTAGGTGGGTGGCCGAGAGCGCGGGTGAGACACGGGGTCTGTCCTCACCCGCTCTTCAAAGCTCTCGAGAAGGGGAGAGCCCTACCTTTTCAGGGCCTTCCTGCCGGGTTTCCCGCGTTATGCGGGGCGCGCCAGAGGGGTCGCGGTGTCATGCCACAGCTATTCCCGTGTCCCCCTCGAAATGCGCGTGAGGCAAATGGTCTGTTTTTTAGTGGGTATTCCGCCCCGTTGGTTTGGTGGGGGGCGGCGAGTCCCACATATCCCCGTCACGACCCCATTGTGGCGGGGAATGCGTAAATGCATTTTTTGGGACCTTAAAAAAAAAAAAAAAAAAAAAAAAAGGTTAGGTTAGGTTGTCGGTGGGCGCGGCGAGAGGACGCAGCCGCCTTCATGGCGGTGGGCGTGCGAGGAGGCAAACCTCGGTAAAAAATGCCCCTGCCGCAGCTGTGTGCCCCTAGGGTGGGGCCCAGTGGGCGCGGCGCGTGGACGCCTCGGGGTGTGACCCCGCCCTGAGCGCGGAAAGAGGAAGCCAACCTCTCTAAAATAATGGCACGGGGACGCCGTGGCCGGGAGGGCCGGACGGCGGTAAGAGGAAGTCAACCTCTATAAAAAATGACGCCAAGTCCGCAGCGGCGTCGCTTTTAGTGATGCCGCAGCGGCCCCTGCCGCAGCTGGCCCGAGGTGTAGGGCTCAGTGGGCGCGGCGCGAGGTGGCCGCCGCCCTCTCACGAGGTGTGGTGGCTGGGAGCTGCGGGCGAATAACGGGGAAGTTTTCGCCCGCCTCGTACAGCTCCGGGACGGGGAGTGGCCCTTAACACAGGTCCCTCCGTTGCGAGTGAGCCTGCCTCACGGCGGGCTGCGCGGAGGGCGGACATGTGTGTAATCCGAAAGGTGGTCCCTTGTCCGCTCTGTCCGACCGCGCGAGTAGGTGTTCCTTTGTTTTTTAGTCGGTGCGAGTCCGACATAACCCAGTGAGCCTCCCCGTGGCCTCTGGGTATGCATAATGCATTTTTCAAAGGTTAAAAAAAAAAAAAAAAAAAAAAAGGTTAGGTTAGGTTGCGAAGAAGAAGGTTGCCGCAGCTAAGACTTCCTCAGCTGCGGCCCCCGCTGCTCCTCTCCCCACTTCTTCGGGGACTCAGAGTGAGCGGCGTGTGGAGACACCCCCACCGTCCAACTAGGTGGGTGGCCGAGAGCGCGGGTGAGACTTGGGGTCTGTCCTCGCCCGCTCTTCAAAGCTCTCGAGAAGGGGAGAGCCCTACCTTTTCAGGGCCTTCCTGCCGAGTTTCCCGCGTTATGCGGGGCGCGCCAGAGGGGACGCGGTGTCATGCCACAGCAATTCCCGTGTCCCCCTCGAAATGCGCGTGAGGCAAATGGTCTGTTTTTTAGTGGGTATTCCGCTCCATTGGTTGGTTGGTGGGGGGCGGCGAGTCCCACATATCCCCGTCACGACCCCATTGTGGCGGGGAATGCGTAAATGCATTTTTTGGGACCTTAAAAAAAAAAAAAAAAAAAAAAAAAAAAAAAAAAAAAAAAAGGTTAGGTTAGGTTAGGTTAGGTTAGGTTAGGTTAGGTTAGGTTAGGTTAGGTTAGGTTAGGTTAGGTTAGGTTAGGTTAGGTTAGGTTAGGTTAGGTTAGGTTAGGTTAGGTTAGGTTAGGTTAGGTTAGGTTAGGTTAGGTTAGGTTAGGTTAGGTTAGGTTAGGTTAGGTTAGGTTAGGTTAGGTTAGGTTAGGTTAGGTTAGGTTAGGTTAGGTTAGGTTAGGTTAGGTTAGGTTAGGTTAGGTTAGGTTAGGTTAGGTTAGGTTAGGTTTCCCGTGTGGAGTTGCCAGACTCCCATCAGGCGCGTCCCCGGGTGGCGGATAGGGGAAGCCACTCCGGCGTGGGTGGTACCGGCTTCGGCTGGCGTGGACCAAAACTGGCGGGTTCTGGGCGCACCCCTGGCTGCGTCTCGGCGCAGCCGGAAAGCGGCCGTGTGGAGGGAGTCGCGACTCGGTCTCGCGGCTCTCGGGGAGGAGATCTCCCGGGAGGTTCCGTCTCGCCCCTCTGTTCTGACAGTCGGGTGGGATGGGGTCGCGCGGTGGGTCCGGCGGTTGCAGTTTTGTGATCGCCGGGTGGGCCTCGCCGATTGGCTAAGGTCCCCCTTCGGGCAGCCTGTTACCCCCAGGGTTGGGGCCAGGGGTCTTGCCTTAGCGGCTGGGCCGAGAGGAACGCGAACCTCAATAATAAATCGGCGAAAAAGCCCGCAGCGGCGTCGCTTGTTCGGCGCTGCAGCGGCCCCTGCCGCAGCTGGCCTCGCGGAGAGGTTCGGTGGGCGCGGCGAGAGGACGCAGCCGCCTTCATGGCGGTGGGCGTGCGAGGAGGCAAACCTCGGTAAAAAATGCCCCTGCCGCAGCTGTGTGCCCCTAGGGTGGGGCCCAGTGGGCGCGGCGCGTGGACGCCTCGGGGTGTGACCCCGCCCTGAGCGCGGAAAGAGGAAGCCAACCTCTCTAAAATAATGGCACGGGGACGCCGTGGCCGGGAGGGCCGGACGGCGGAAAGAGGAAGTCAACCTCTATAAAAAATGACGCCAAGTCCGCAGCGGCGTCGCTTTTAGTGATGCCGCAGCGGCCCCTGCCGCAGCTGGCCCGAGGTGTAGGGCTCAGTGGGCGCGGCGCGAGGTCGCCGCCGCCCTCTCACGAGGTGTGGTGGCTGGGAGCTGCGGGCGAATAACGGGGAAGTTTTCGCCCGCCTCGTACAGCTCCGGGACGGGGAGTGGCCCTTAACACAGGTCCGTCCGTTGCGAGTGAGCCTGCCTCACGGCGGGCTGCGCGGAGGGCGGACATGTGTGTAATCCGAAAGGTGGTCCCTTGTCCGCTCTGTCCGACCGCGCGAGTAGGTGTTCCTTTGTTTTTTAGTCGGTGCGAGTCCGACATAACCCAGTGAGCCTCCCCGTGGCCTCTGGGTATGCATAATGCATTTTTCAAAGGTTAAAAAAAAAAAAAAAAAAAAAAAAAAAAGGTTAGGTTAGGTTAGGTTAGGTTAGGTTAGGTTAGGTTAGGTTAGGTTAGGTTAGGTTAGGTTAGGTTAGGTTCCCGTGTGGAGTTGCCAGACTCCCATCAGGCGCGTCCCCGGGTGGCGGATAGGGGAAGCCACTCCGGCGTGGGTGGTCCCGGCTTCGGCTGGCGTGGACCAAAACTGGCGGGTTCTGGGCGCACCCCTGGCTGCGTCTCGGCGCAGCCGGAAAGCGGCCGTGTGGAGGGAGTCGCGACTCGGTCTCGCGGCTCTCGGGGAGGAGATCTCCCGGGAGGTTCCGTCTCGCCCCTCTGTTCTAACAGTCGGGTGGGATGGGGTCGCGCGGTGGGTCCGGCGGTTGCAGTTTTGTGATCGCCGGGTGGGCCTTGCCGATTGGCTACGGTCCCCCTTCGGGCAGCCTGTTACCCCCAGGGTTGGGGCCAGGGGTCTTGCCTTAGCGGCTGGGCCGAGAGGAACGCGAACCTCAATAATAAATCTGCGAAAGAGCCCGCAGCGGCGTCGCTTGTTCGGCGCTGCAGCGGCCCCTGCCGCAGCCGGCCTCGCGGAGAGGTTCGGTGGGCGCGGCGAGAGGACGCAGCCGCCTTCATGGCGGTGGGCGTGAGAGGATGCAAACCTCTATAAAAAATGCCCCTGCCGCAGCTGTGTGCCCCTAGGGTGGGGCCCAGTGGGCGCGGCGCGTGGACGCCTCGGGGTGTGACCCCGCCCTGAGCGCGGAAAGAGGAAGCCAACCTCTCTAAAATAATGGCACGGGGACGCCGTGGCCGGGAGGGCCGGACGGCGGTAAGAGGAAGTCAACCTCTATAAAAAATGACGCCAAGTCCGCAGCGGCGTCGCTTTTAGTGATGCCGCAGCGGCCCCTGCCGCAGCTGGCCCGAGGTGTAGGGCTCAGTGGGCGCGGCGCGAGGTGGCCGCCGCCCTCTCACGAGGTGTGGTGGCTGGGAGCTGCGGGCGAATAACGGGGAAGTTTTCGCCCGCCTTGTACGGCTCCGGGACGGGGAGTGGCCCTTAACCCAGGTCCCTCCGTTGCGAGTGAGCCTGCCTCACGGCGGGCTGCGCGGAGGGCGGACATGTGTGTAATCCGAAAGGTGGTCCCTTGTCCGCTCTGTCCGACCGCGCGAGTAGGTGTTCCTTTGTTTTTTAGTCGGTGCGAGTCCGACATAACCCAGTGAGCCTCCCCGTGGCCTCTGGGTATGCATAAGGCATTTTTCAAAGGTTAAAAAAAAAAAAAAAAAAAAAAAAAAAAAAAAAAAAAAAAAAAAAAAAGGTTAGGTTAGGTTAGGTTAGGTTAGGTTAGGTTAGGTTAGGTTAGGTTAGGTTGGGAGGAGATCCCGTGTGGAGTTGCCAGACTCCCATCGGGCGCGTCCCCGGGTGGCGGATAGGGGCATGCCACACATTGTGGTACCGGCTTTTATTTAATGTAAGTCCGGCGCGGACCAAAACTGGTGGGTTTTGTGGGGCGCACCCCCGGTCGCACTTCGCGGCTGGAAAGCGGCCCTGGGGTGGGGAGCCGCGTTCTGTGTCGCGGCTTTTTCGGGGTGGCGAGCCTTCCCGGCTCTGGTTTCCTATCTCTCCCCTCTGTTTTGCCAGGGGGCTTAGAGATAGGATCTCGCGCGGCGGGCTGGGTTTCATCCCCACCCGTCGGGCAAACTGTTACCCCCATTCTGGGGACCAGGGGTCTTGCCTTCAACGGCCGGACCGAGAGGAGACAACCTCAATAATAAATCCCTAATCCTAAGCTTACGCCCGGCGAGAGGATGAATGGCTGGTGGGTGACCAGTCTCAAGGGCGTCACTCGGCCAGGGGATCAGCGGCCCCTCTGGTCGATAAATTTACGCTTACCCGGGTACAGGGGGCACTGCCCGGGTGGACTTTTTATTTCCCCCATACTCGTGGGACTCATATGGATTCTTTTAATAAAAATTTCGTTTCGTCGGAGGGTGTGGCGTCGCAAGACGCGGAGGAAGGTGCGCTTTCAGGCGCGGAGAGTGAGGGGGTGAGTCGCATCCCGGGCCAGATGTTTTCGAGGGCCGAGGTAGTGATTAGGTACCGTGACCAAATGCGGGTTTTAGAGGCGTTGGAGAGGGAGGCAAATCGCTCTATCTCCGATTTGAGTGAGGGTGACTCGGAGGGTGTCCTGTCTGAGGTGGAGCTGGACAGTGATGACCACTCAGCGAACGAGGAAGGGTTGGTAGCCGAAGTGTCGGCCAAAGGTCCAGCGAACGTCGCGGGGAAGGGGCGCGGTAGGCCCCCTACGCATGGTCTGTGCATGGGTCTTGGAAAGGCGCGTGCCGATCTCCAGACGGCGAAAAGAGCGCGGGCTGAAGAACAAGCTCGTCTCGCTGCGCAGAAGGAGGCTGAGGTTCTAGAGATGGCCAACGCAGCGCGTGCCCAGAGGAGCGACCGTGGCCACATCGAAAGACCGATTGAACGGGTCCCAGTGTCGGAACTGGTGAAGGGGGTGGAAGTCGACTTGACTGTTGTCGAAACAGTGGCGAAGAAGTCTGGACATCTTAAGGGCACTTATGTCAAAGCCCTCAAAGAAGCCGTCACTTCGATTAGGGGAGCGGTCGGCGACATCTACGACCGCTCTTTTTCATCAGTGGAGTCCAAACAACTGCAGGAGGACAATGACCGCCTGCGGACCAAGGTGGCCGAACTCAGCGTCCGAATGACGCAGCTTGCGGATGAAGTGGACGTGCTGAAGGAGCAGCTGCGTAACGAGAGGTCGTCGCGTTTAATAGAGGAGAGGGAGGTTGAGCGTCAGAGCCAGCGGGAGAGGTCCAGTCCTCCCGTTGTGGAAGAAGCTCCTGCGTTGATTGTCGCGCCAGTGTTTTCTTCACCGGCTAGGGTTCATCCCCCGGTTACCACTCCAGCGGTTTCTTCCCCTCTGGAGGACTTAGAGGCGTCCATCCTCCGTAAGCTTACGGCCCTCTTGGACGCGCGTTTGCCGCCAGCAACAGTAGCTTCTACTGTGCGGCCTGCTGCACCATCTGCAGCGAAAAAGAAGAAAGAGAAGCGGCGAGCCCAGAAGTCTGTGGCTCCGCCCGCTCAAGAGGAGGTGGTTCCAACTCCGTCTGAACCAACTAACGACGGTTTTACGTTGGTTACCAAGCGGAAGTCCAGGCCCGCTGAGGTGAAGAAGAAGGCTACGAAGCCCAAGCGCAAAGCACAGCGCAAGCAGAAGATGAAAGAGCCTAAGTCATCGGCGATTGCTCTGTCTCTGCCGCAAGAGGCTCTAGAGAAAGGCCTTTCCTACGCAAAGGTGCTGAAGGATGCAGTAGGGAAAGTCTGTCCAGCGGATCACGGAATAGAGCCAGAGAAGCTGCGAATTCGCAAGACGCAATCCGGTGGGCGCGTCCTAGAAGTCTGGGGCGATAAGGGCGAGAAGGCGGATAGTTTCGCCGCTGCCTTGAGAGGGGTTCTGGTCCCCGATGTCGTAGTTTCTAGGCCGATGAAGTGCTCTGAGCTGCGCCTCATCGGCCTCGACGACAGCGTCGATAGGGATCAGGTCGTGTCGTCGGTAGCCCTGAGGGGGGAGTGCCCCGAAGGGAGTGTACGAGTAGGAGAGATACGTCGCGGCCCTTCTGGGTTGGGTGCCGTTTGGGTGCGCTGCCCAGTGGCCGCGGCTAAAAAGTTGGTCGCTGGTAGGCGGCTGCTCTTAGGGTGGAGCGCTGTTAGCGTTAGACTGTTGGCGGCCAGGCCCCAGAAGTGCTTCAGGTGCTTCGAACCTGGACACCAGCAGTTTAACTGCAAAAGCGACATCGACCGCAGCCGTCTGTGCTATCGTTGCGGTCAGTCGGGTCATAGGGCAGCGGCGTGCACGTCTGAGCCGCATTGCCCTGTCTGTGAGGATGCGGGTAGACCTGCCAGTCATCTGGTGGGTGCGAAGGGCTGCAAGTGCAGCCCACCCCGTCCGGCGAAGAAGAAGGTTGCCGCAGCTAAGACTTCCTCAGCTGCGGCCCCCGCTGCTCCTCTCCCCACTTCTTCGGGGACTCAGAGTGAGCGGCGTGTGGCGACGCCCCCACCGTCCAGCTAGGTGGGTGGCCGAGAGCGCGGGTGAGACTAGGGGTCTGTCCTCACCCGCTCTTCAAAGCTCTCGAGAAGGGGAGAGCCCTACCTTTTCAGGGCCTTCCTGCCGGGTTTCCCGCGTTATGCGGGGCGCGCCAGAGGGGTCGCGGTGTCATGCGATAGCAATTCCCGTGTCCCCCTCGAAATGCGCGTGAGGCAAATGGTCTGTTTTTTAGTGGGTATTCCGCTCCATTGGTTGGTTGGTGGGGGGCGGCGAGTCCCACATATCCCCGTCACGGCCCCATTGTGGCGGGGAATGCGTAAATGCATTTTTTGGGACCTTAAAAAAAAAAAAAAAAAAAAAAAAAAAAAAAAAAAAAAAAAAAAAAAAAAAAAAAAAAAAAAAAAAAAAAAAAAAAAAAAAAAAAAAAAAAAAAAAAAAAAAAAAAAAAAAAGGTTGGGAGGAGATCTCCCGGGAGGTTCCGTCTCGCCCCTCTGTTCTGACAGTCGGGTGGGATGGGGTCGCGCGGTGGGTCCGGCGGTTGCAGTTTTGTGATCGCCGGGTGGGCCTCGCCGATTGGCTAAGGTCCCCCTTCGGGCAGCCTGTTACCCCCAGGGTTGGGGCCAGGGGTCTTGCCTTAGCGGCTGGGCCGAGAGGAACGCGAACCTCAATAATAAATCGGCGAAAAAGCCCGCAGCGGCGTCGCTTGTTCGGCGCTGCAGCGGCCCCTGCCGCAGCTGGCCTCGCGGAGAGGTTCGGTGGGCGCGGCGAGAGGACGCAGCCGCCTTCATGGCGGTGGGCGTGCGAGGAGGCAAACCTCGGTAAAAAATGCCCCTGCCGCAGCTGTGTGCCCCTAGGGTGGGGCCCAGTGGGCGCGGCGCGTGGACGCCTCGGGGTGTGACCCCGCCCTGAGCGCGGAAAGAGGAAGCCAACCTCTCTAAAATAATGGCACGGGGACGCCGTGGCCGGGAGGGCCGGACGGCGGAAAGAGGAAGTCAACCTCTATAAAAAATGACGCCAAGTCCGCAGCGGCGTCGCTTTTAGTGATGCCGCAGCGGCCCCTGCCGCAGCTGGCCCGAGGTGTAGGGCTCAGTGGGCGCGGCGCGAGGTGGCCGCCGCCCTCTCACGAGGTGTGGTGGCTGGGAGCTGCGGGCGAATAACGGGGAAGTTTTCGCCCGCCTCGTACAGCTCCGGGACGGGGAGTGGCCCTTAACACAGGTCCCTCCGTTGCGAGTGAGCCTGCCTCACGGCGGGCTGCGCGGAGGGCGGACATGTGTGTAATCCGAAAGGTGGTCCCTTGTCCGCTCTGTCCGACCGCGCGAGTAGGTGTTCCTTTGTTTTTTAGTCGGTGCGAGTCCGACATAACCCAGTGAGCCTCCCCGTGGCCTCTGGGTATGCATAATGCATTTTTCAAAGGTTAAAAAAAAAAAAAAAAAAAAAAAAAAAAAAAAAAAGGTTAGGTTAGGTTAGGTTAGGTTAGGTTAGGTTAGGTTAGGTTAGGTTAGGTTAGGTTAGGTTTCTCTATGGGGCCCCGATCTGGGCGAGCTCCATGACGAATCGTCATAGGGCTCTGCTTTTCCAGGCGCAGAGGACTATGGCGATTCGGGTGGTGAGAGGATATCGCACTATCGCCCATCAGGTGGCGTGTGCGATTGCCGGGTCCCTTCCGTGGGACCTCGAGGCCGAGGTGCAATCCTCGGTCTTTTGGCGGGTGGCGGAGGATCGGAGTCAGGGCTCCTGCCCCACACCGGACACCGTGGTGCGGTGGCGCGGTGTGGCCCAGACGGCGGCTCTGGGCAGGTGGCGGCGGCAGTTGGAGGCTGCAGCCAGCGCTGGAGATTCGTCGTCTCGGCGCCGAATATTGGCGGGGATCGGGCCCATCGTAGACAGATGGGCTCGACGGAGGTGGGGGTCGGTGACTTTCCGTCTCACGCAGGTACTCTCGGGGCACGGCTGCTTCGGGAGATACCTGTGTGATGTCACGAGAGGGGAACCGACCCGGGAATGCCACCACTGTGGCTGTTCAGAGGACACTGCTCAGCACACAATGGTGGAGTGCCCAGCGTGGGCAGGGCCGCGAGCGACATTGGTCGCGGCCCTGGGGGATGGCGACCTCTCGCTGTCGACCGTTTTGAGAAAAATGGTCGACAGCGAGAGGGCTTGGGAGGCAATGGTCTCCTTCTGCGAGGACGTCATGTCGCAGAAGGAGGCCGCGGAGCGGGAGAGGGAGCGGGACCCGCTCTCTCTCCGGCTTCGTCGTGGACGCGGCGGGCGCGCCCGGAGGGGTGATACCCTCCGGCGAGCTGCTGCGTCTGGAGGGTCTCGGGCGGCGGGTGCGGGGGCACCTGCCGTCTAACGACGGGACCCTCGGGGCGCTTCACACCAGTGCGGAGGTACGAGGGGCGCTAACGTTGCTCCCCTCTGGGGAGGTCCGCCCTCCACAACATCTTGGTGGGCGGATGCATCCGCTGGCGGGGTCGCGGACGACACGTGTTTACCGTGACCCCGTTCTTCCTGTGGATAAGCGGTGGGTGTGGGTCCTTGTTTAGTGGGTATTCCGCCCGATTGGTTGGTCGGGGGGGGCGGCGAGTCCCACATATCCTCGTCTCTCCCCCCCGGGGGGGCGAGGAATGCGTAAATGCATTTTTGGGACCTTAAAAAAAAAAAAAAAAAAGGTTAGGTTAGGTTAGGTTAGGTTAGGTTAGGTTAGGTTAGGTTAGGTTAGGTTAGGTTAGGTTAGGTTTTTTTTTTTTTTTTTTTTTTTGTTTTTGTGTGAACTTTACGTTCCCACCAGCCAGTTTTCCTCTGACATAATCAGAGACCTTGTGTATCATGGGTTCATTCCTGCATTGCTTTTCTAGCATTTGAATGCTAATGCTATAATATAATATATACATATATACAAATATTTACCAATTATCAGGTAATTACAAGTACAAGTAATTACCAGACAATTTACCGAATTTACTTATTAAAAAAAACTTTCTACATATACATTTACCAATTAACTAATTTACTTTAACTGCTTATTTTACCAAAACTGATTTATACTACAATTAATTTCCAAAAAATTTTCCACTTAATTTACCAACTTTACTCTATCCTGTGATTTAAAACTGTACCGAAATATTCATTATCTACAGTGACAATTTTATTATCGCTGTTCCACTTCCTTTACATTACCCATGATACACAAGACCTCTTTTTTATCTATACCTTGACCTGAAGGGTCATTATTTACTTTGCTTAGTCTTTGGACTTTCTTATTGACTTCTCTAATTACTATATTTTTTATAATATCCTCTACTCTTTCTTTTTCGTTTCTATTATACATCCGGAGTATTTCGTCTTTGCTTTCTTTCTTAGCATCCTTGTCATTTGTTTCGTTTACTTTATTCAACGTCTGCGAATGGTTTATCTTCCTATTTTCTACTGTTTCAAGTTTTATATCCAATTCCATACTGCTTTCCTCCCTATTTCGTATATCTATGTCTCCATCATCTTCTCTAACTTTAAACTTGCATCCCTTTCCTCTGCTAATTACTTTTCCACTTTCTCTATAGTCTTCGGCTTTGTTAATTTCCAATCTTTCCACACTTGTACGTTTGTCTGAATCTTCATCGCCTTTTCTAACTTTAAACTTGCATCCTTTCCCTCTATTACTTTCTTTCTCCCTTTTCCTGATGTCTTCGGCTTTATTATTATCTATTTCGTTTTCCATTTCCAGTCCAGAGTCGTGTTCTTTGTCGTTGCTATTTCTTTTTTCATTGTTATTCTTGTATTTGTCTATCTTTAGTTCCATCTCCTTAAAATCTTTTGTTATTTCCTCGATCTCCATGTCTTTTACTTTATGTTCCTTCTTCTCTCTCTCTTCCTTGTCTATCTTCCACTCAATACTCTTTTCCATCTCCTGTTTACTTACTTCCTCTTTATTCATTTGACCTTGCGTTTTCCTATCTTTGACGAAATATATAACCTCTACTTTTACCTTTTCTCTAATTATTCTTTCCAATTCCTTATAAGTTTCTTCATCCATTTTGACATAATTTTCATTTCCTTGCTGATTCCACGCTTCGTAGATTAGGTGTTCAAGATTTTGGTCCAAATATTTCTCAACTATTTCATCTATGTTTTCTTCCTTGTCCCTCTCTGGGCTCATCTTTTTCCTGTCCACTGTGGGAATCTTGTACCTCTCTTTTTTCCTCTTCTTCTTGTCTTTCCCCAGCAACATCTTCTTCTTTCTTTCCTTTACTATCTTCCCCTTACTTTTCTTTCCTTTTCTTGTTTTCTTTACCGTTTCGTTTAATCCTAAATACTTTACATACTTTCCTATTTCTTTATCATTTTCCTTTTCAATGTCCACTTCTTGCATCTTTTCTTTGCTTGTTTCTCTTTGATGATGTTCTTCTTTCAGTTTCTCCTTTTCACTCTCCCTTTCTTCACCTTTTTCTTTCTTTGTTTCACCATCAGTGGGCAGTATGACTTCTCCTTCTGTTTCTCCTGTTAGTGTATCCCTTTCCTTCTCCTTCACATCTTCCCTTTCTGTACAGTTTCCTTCTTCTATCGTCTCTTCTTCCCTCATCTCTGAGTCTTCCTTTCCGTGTTTTCCATTTTCGTGTGTTTCTCTATCTATTACCTCTCTTACAGCTGTTTTATCTTCCTCTATCCACTCTCGCACTCTTCCGTCCTGCCAGGAGTAGAAAGTAGTCAGATCTGTGCTTAGTTTTATGAGGTCTTCATGGGGATATCGTCTCATCATAGGGATCACTTCCTCCAGGCTCTCTATATTCCTTTCCCTCACTGTCTGAAAGTCTAGCTCTGTGAATGCATGCTTCTCATGGTCCTGTAGCAAGTCCCAGGTCAGTAGTGACACCACTTCTATTCTCGCCAGCATTTGAAACATCAAGGCCACTCCTTCCGCGATGTAGTCATTACTCCCTTTCCAGTACGTCAGTACGTGGTTCAGGAGCAAGTCCCACACCCGGTCCGAGGCCTTGAGCGCCCAGCAATAGTGGGTGTCCACCTCCCTGGGATCGTAACCCTCCTTCACTATATTGTTAGCCTTTTCCTGGTAGTGCTTTTCGATTTCGACTAACACTCCCTCCATGCATTCCCAGGCTGCCCGAAGACTTTTATAGGCCGAAACGTCAAAATCATTACTCTCCAGGAATATCATAATCTTTATAATATGTTCTCCTATTTTAGTCGTCTGGAGGTGGGCCATCCGATATGTGTATAGATCCATCTTCCAGCGACAGGGTGGGAACGTCAAGTTCAGGCAACCCAACCAGTAATTTGATTAAATATAAATATAATATAATGATTTTAAATAATACAATAATAATAATTTTGAGTAATAAAATAAATATATAATAATAATAATAAAAACTTAATAGTGGTGCGGAAGTTGTTCTTTTCTTCCGTATGGGGTTGGGAGCTCTTTTTATCTATTGCTACTAACACCAACTACTAACATTTAACCTTTACCTAACCAATTTTTTTTTTTTTTTTTTTTTTTTTTTTTTTTTTTTTTTTTTTTTTTTTTAATATAAATATTTTAAAACAACAGAGTTATAAATATACAGATAGAGTAGAAAAAGAAGAAGATTAAAATCAAGGAACACTTAGGATCCCCTGTCAGGTCGTCCAATTTTCAATAGAAAATTCTCAATTGCGGACGAACCTCCAGGGGTCTCCTAGATGTTCGTTCCTAGTCGAGTGGTTAAAATTATAATTAATAGGGGTGTAAAAAGCCCCTATGGTCAATAAAAGTCAAAATAAAATAAAAATAAAATAAGATTACAATATATTCTAATTAATAGGGGTGTAAAAAGCCCCTATGGTCAATAAAAAGTCAAAATAAGATAAAATATAATTACAATATATTCTAATTAATAGGGGTGTAAAAAGCCCCTATGGTCAATAAAAGTCAAAATTAAATAAAATTAAATTACAATATATTCTAATTAATAGGGGTGTAAAAAGCCCCTATGGTCAATAAAAAGTCAAAATAAGATAAAATAAAATTACAATTTAATACAATTTAAAAAATTTTTAGGGGTGTAAAAAGCCCCTATGGTCAGTAAAAAAGTCAAAAAAGAAAATCAATATATCAAATAATTAAATTAAAATAAATGGATAATATTTAAAATTGAATAATTTTAAATATCACAGTTGTTACTTATTTAACTAGTTATATTGGGGTGTAAAAATCCCCAATTGTCTATAACAGTTTATTCCTAGTATAATATTCAATTTTTTAATGTGGTCCACCTGTATTTTCACAGTTCAAATCGGTCAATAATTAATTCAAATTAAATAAATTGTAAAATAATTAAAAACAATTAATGGTCAATAAAATTTTGTTAAAATATTAAAATATTAAAAATATAAGGTTTTAAAATGGGGTGTAGATTGCCCCAACAGTCTATATCAGGTGGTCCAGCCTTAGTCCTAAATATATATCTGGGGTGTATATTGCCCCAGATGTCAGTCTCAGCGGCTACTAACCAAAGAGTTCAATTCTTATTAAATTAATTCTTATTATGAAAACTTAATTTTAATTATTACTGAAAAAGTATTCCAGGTAGGTCGATGGGGTTTTCTGCACTGGGGTGTGAAGCACTTCCAGTGTCAGTTTTTACCAAAAAAATTTTTACTTTTCAAAAAGAAAATTTTTTTGAAAAATATTTTTCGTCTCTACCTAGAGCTACTCCAGATGTGTCAAAGTGTAGAGTACACTGACACAAGTAAGATGCCGAAAACCCGAAGTCTCTACGGTGAATAGCCGCTGAGATATCGAAGTCCAGGTATCCCGCAGGTTGGTGGGGGGGGGGGGAGGGTGTTAGTCCCGGCTGGGTTTTAGGTCTGGGGTAGCCGGGGCTGTGTCCTGACCAATTAGGATGCAGTTTGTAGTTAGAAATTTACTATTAAGTTAAATAATTAATTAATTTAAGTTTAAGCAAAACCGGTTTTGACTTTTTAATTTTTCAAAAATATTTAATTTTTATTATGTATTATTGCCGGAAGGGCCTAGAAAATGAATTTACGTTCTAATCCCCTTCTTCCTAAGGTGAATAATGGGGGAGCTACAGCCTATTTAGTCTGGGGGTTGGTTTGGGGGAGCGCGGGGATGAAATGTGGTGGGTGTTAATAACCGAATTTTCTAAAGCAACCCTTGTTACCGTAGGTAACAAAAATGGGCCCAAAAAACGTCTCCGACGCCCCGTTTCGGAGATACCAAGGGTGGAAGGTTTTATTCAAAAACGACGTTTTCGTAATCCGATTCTGAAATTGACTTTTTAGTCTTTTGACTTTTTGGAAATTTTATTTTTGAAACTATCGCGGAGTGCCTAAAAAATGGCTTTAAAGTTAACCCCGTATTCCTACGGTGAATAGCGGGGGAGATATAGCCACTTTCAAAATGGGGTTAAAAAATTTCGTCGGGAGGGGCGCGCAGGAAAAAGGGGTGGGTTTTTAGGTTGACCGGAGCCAGGGATCAAGGTTGCGCCCTTCGAAGAAGGGCACAAAACCCGTCTCCGTTTTCGCCTCCGACGCACCGTTTCCGAGATACGGCTAATTAAAGATGGGTCGGGGGCGTGAAACGGAAGTTCCAACTCAACGGCGGGGGGTCGGGGGTGGGTGGGATCGATGGGGGGCGTCAAGGTCACCAGACAGTCACTCTGAGCTGATGCCTCTAGGCCGGGATACCCAAATTTCGGCCAAAATTGGGCTACGGTGCGTAGTTTCCCCGTAAACAGGGAATAACGGGAATGGTCGTCCGTCTACGTTCGTTAGCCCAACTTTGGGAATTAATTAATTAAAAACTACAAGTCGCACAGCCAAAAGGCTGGTGTCTTTGCAATCACAGCCAAACCCACTATTCTAACAAAAAGTCCCGCTGTCCCAACCCCAAAAGAACAGGGGATAAGCGGGGTGGGAAATTTGGGTGGGAGTTTTTTCACGCTTCTAACAAAGATAACTTAATAACTACAAGCCTTAAAAATCTAGAAACACTTGATCCCTTTAGCAGCCAACCAAAGCGATTTTATAGACAAATAAAAAATAGGGGTTGTCGCTTTGATTATTCAACTATAAGGGTTTCTATTTTGTCAATTTTTGTTTAAACACTTACAGTCTTATAACTCCGTCAAATGCGCACCGATTTTCACCAACGAAGTGTCCAGTGGCTTGCCTCGGCGTCCCGCTGCTGATGACGAGGGTGGATCCCGTCCAGGTCCCCAGGGAACAAAAACGGGAACCACGCGGAACTTGTTTTTTTTGGCCACAACTCGGCGAATTTTATCAGAAAAAATCTGAAACTCAGCCAAGTTGTGGTCCCGGTGGATGTCTTCCCCGCCGCAGTCAAAAAAGTGGGGGTCGTCGCGATAAATCGCGCGGCGCACGCCCCCAAAGCCCAAATGTGAGCAAAAATGGGCGTTTCCGGCGGTTTTTCGTTGATATTTCACTCACTTTCCAACCGATTTTCACCCGGTTTTCACCATTCACTTTCACTCGTAAAACCGCGTCTTTTGATATGTAACACTTGTACTTTTGGTGAAAAAATACCACCTTCGCGATTTTTTGACCGCGGAGCTGCGTAAAAACGTGACGCTTGCCGCTGCGGCACACGTGCGACTTCGGTTAGGTTAGGTTAGGTTAGGTTAGGTTAGGTTAGGTTAGGTTAGGTTAGGTTAGGTTAGGTTAGGTTAGGTTAGGTTAGGTTAGGTTAGGTTAGGTTAGGTTAGGTTAGGTTAGGTTAGGTTAGGTTGAACTTTCGTACTGAGGTGGTGTTAGTGGTTTTGTTTTCTCGTGGTTTTTTGGTGACTTTTGGTGCTCGTTGAGACCTATCTTTTGACGTGTCGCTTTCTTCGATCGGCCCTGTACTTTTTCGGCAAATAATATTTTTATTGTTTGTCGAATTTGTATGGGCTTTTCGTTGGTTGCGATACGGCAATAGGATCGTCCAGATAGGGATTTCGACGTGCGATTTTCCTGTCTGGGCCTACTTCTGCTTGTTTTTTGGACTGATTCTTGTGTATTCTTGTGACTTTGGCATTCTGTGGAAATTTGGACTGTTTTGCGATTCGGCTTCTGTGAGTTTTGGTGGTTTTTCGTCGGATTTTCGGGAAACTGAAAATTCGGCAGAAGCCTCAAATTTTTCTTGTTTTGTTTTTTCGGTGGGTTTTTGTTTATTTTGTGGGTTTTTATTTTGTTTTATTGTGTCTGCGGGTGTTAGCGTTGTACATCATCGGGTTCGATGATGTACAACGAGTTTGAGGACAGATTTTCTGTTTCCTCGATGGAGGTAGAGAGTGCGAGGGAGGCTCGGAGGAGCCGGGAGAGTGAGTCGAGTGAGGAGGGTGACCAGGCAACCTTTGAGGATTGCTCCATTGAGGACCTGGACAGGATGGTTAATGAGTGTACGGAGTGGTTGTGTGACTCGGTGAATACGAGAGGTATTGATCGTGCCGATGGGGCTAAGCTGACCGCGGCTGTCAAGGAGAGGTGTCAGTGGCTCGAGAAGATCTCCGGGATCTTCGTGAGGCGGCAAAGGGAGAATGCGCTGAAGCTTGAGCAGAGTCTGGGAATCTACCGGATGCAGCTCAAGCTCAGCGGGGAGGTTCTGATTGAGGAGAGGGCTGCGCGGAAGGCAGCCGAAATGAGGGCTACGGGGTCTCCCGGCGCGGAATGGGTGGAGGGCCTGAAGAGGGACCTTTTGGTGTCGATCGGCACCATGGTCAGCGCTCGAATGGCGGGTATAGAGGCGCGCTTGCCTGCGGAACCGGTTCTTCGCCCGCCTCTGGCTAAGGGCAAAGCTCCGGCGAAGGTTGTTCCGGCGAGTGTTGGTCCGGCGGTGGGAAAGGGGAAGGAGCCTGTTGCTCCCTCCCCAAAGCCTGGTGGCTCTGGGGTTCCCCCAAGGGTGGTTTCGGGGCCAGCTTTGGTTCCCCCGAAGCGCCCAAGGGCACAACTTGAGGTTCCGCGTTCGGCCGCTGTGGTTGTGACACTGCGGCCGGAGGCCGTTGGGAAGGTCTCGTACAGCGAGGTGATGCGTAGGGCGAGGGAGGCTGTCCCCATAAAGGATATGGGACTGGAGGATGGGCTCGACATCCGGAGGTCGGCGACGGGCGCCAGGCTCCTGGAGGTGGCGGGCCCGGACGGGGGAAGCAAGGCGGATTTGCTTGCGGGCAAGTTGAGGGAGGCCCTGGCGGAGGTTGCCACGGTCTCCCGCCCCGAGAAGTCGGTTGTTGTGCGGGTAGCGGGCATCGACGAGTCGGTGTCCGCGGAAGAACTGGTGTGGGCTCTGGCCCACAAGGCGGGTTGTCCCACGGGCCAAATCAAGGCGGGGCAAATTAGAGAGGGTCCAGGAGGTGTGGGGCTTGCATTTGTTCGCTGCCCCATTGCAGCGGCCAAGGCTCTTTCGGAGGCTGGGAGGGTCTTGCTCGGGTGGAGCTCCGCTCGGGTGGAGGTGTTGGAGGACCGCCCCATGCGCTGCTTCAAGTGCATGGGGCTGGGGCATACGCGTCAGCGCTGCCCCGCGTCTGTGGACCGCTCCGGACTTTGTTTCCGATGCGGTAAAGAGGGACATAAGGGGTCAGACTGCGGGGCCAAGCCCAAATGCGCAGTCTGCTTCGAGGTCGGCCACGATTCGGGCCATGTGATGGGGGGGGCTTTCTGCAGCCCTCCTCCTGTGAGGGTGTCGTACGCGGTGGCGGTTCCCACTGCCGCCGCAAAAGAGGCTGCTCGGCCGGCGCGCGCGGTTGCGGTTGTGCGGCGCAAGGCGATAGGAGCCAATGCGATGGAGCAGTGAGGAATGCCCATCGCATTGGGAGGAAGGACCGGCAGAATTGGGGAAGTCCTCAATCCTGCCGGCCCGCGGAGGCGGTACAGGGGGGAAATAAGCGGAATGCTGACTCCCCTACGAAACCAGCGAGTGGAGATTGACGGTCTCTGCTTGCATTGCACGGTTTCAGCCGTCTGGGGGTATGTCCTAAGTGCGACAGGACACTCTCCCAGGTAGTGAGGTGCCCTGATGTTGGGGCGTGCCGGCGCAGTGCGGTTGAATGCGAAAGCGAGCCCGCGCTGCGTTTTCTTCGGCGTGAGAGGTTGCATCAAGGAGGGTTAGTGGGTATGTCCGCTTGGACGGCATCGGCATCTTCGGAAGCCGGTGCCGTCCGAGCGGAAGAGTCCCACATAACCCCGCCACCCGTCAAGTGGCTGGGTATGCGTAACGCATTACTCCTTGTAAAAAAAAAAAAAAAAAGGTTAGGTTAGGTTAGGTTAGGTTAGGTTAGGTTAGGTTAGGTTAGGTTAGGTTAGGTTAGGTTAGGTTAGGTTAGGTTAGGTTCCCGTGTGGAGTTGCCAGACTCCCATCGGGCGCGTCCCCAGGTGGCGGATAGGGGCATGCCACACATTGTGGTACCGGCTTTTAAATAATGTAAGTCCGGCGCGGACCAAAACTGGTGGGTTTTGTGGGGCGCACCCCCGGTCGCATTTCGCGGCTGGAAAGCGGCCCTGGGGTGGGGAGCCGCGTTCTGTTTCGCGGCTTTTTCGGGGTGGCGAGCCTTCCCGGCTCTGGTTTCCTGTCTCTCCTCTCTGTTTTGCCAGGGGGTGAGAGATAGGATCTCGCGCGGCGGGCTGGGTTTCATCCCCACCCGTCGGGCAAACTGTTACCCCCATTCTGGGGACCAGGGGTCTTGCCTTCAACGGCCGGACCGAGAGGAGACAACCTCAATAATAAATCCCTAATCCTAAGCTTACGCCCGGCGAGAGGATGAATGGCTGGTGGGTGACCAGTCTCAAGGGCGTCACTCGGCCAGGGGATCAGCGGCCCCTCTGGTCGATAAATTTACGCTTACCCGGGTACAGGGGGCACTGCCCGGGTGGACTTTTTATTTCCCCCATACTCGTGGGACTCATATGGATTCTTTTAATAAAAATTTCGTTTCGTCGGAGGGTGTGGCGTCGCAAGACGCGGAGGATGGTGCGCTTTCAGGCGCGGAGAGTGAGGGGGTGAGTCGCATCCCGGGCCAGATGTTGTCGAGGGCCGAGGTGGTTATTAGATACCGCGATCAAATGCGGGTTCTAGAGGCGTTAGAGAGGGAGGCAAACCGGTCTCTCTCTGATTTGAGCGAGGGGGACTCGGTGGATAGTGATGACTATTCTGGAGTTGAAGATGAGGTAGAAGCCGAAGTGTCGGCCAAAGGTCCAGCGACCGACGTGAGGAAGGGGCGCGGCAGGCCTCCTATACACGGCCAATGCATGGGCTTAGGCAAGGCGCGGAAAGATCTCCAGACGGCGAAGAGAGCGAAGGCGGATGAGCAAGCTCGCCTCGCTGCACAGAAGGAGGCTGAGGTCTTGGAGTTGGCCAACGCAGCTCGCACTCAGAGATGCGAGCGCGGCTATGTTCCCAAACCGGCGGATCGGATCCCAGTGTCGGAGCTAATGAAGGGGGTCGAAGTCGACCTGACAGTCGTCGAAGGCGTGGCGAAGAAGTCGGGAAACCTCAAGGGGACCTACGTGAAGGCCCTCAACGAAGCAGTGTTATCGATTAGGGGTGCGGTCGGCGACATGTATGACCGCTCCTTCTCTTCGGTCGAGTCCAAGCAGTTGCAGGAGGACAACGACCGCCTGCGGACCAAGGTGGCCGAACTCAGCGTCCGAATGACGCAGCTTGGGGATGAGGTGGACGTGCTGAAGGAGCAGCTGCGCAGCGAGAGGTCGTCGCGGCAGAACCAGCGGGAGAGGTCCATGCCTCCCGTTGTGGAGGATTTCGTCGCGCCGTCTTTTCCTTCACCGGGTAGAGCGAGCTCCCCGGTAGCTGCCCCAGCAGTTTCTTCTCCATTGGAGGACTTGGAGGCGTCCATTATCCGTAAAGTTACGGCCCTTTTGGACGCGCGTTTGCCGCCAGCTACAGTTACCTCTACTGTGCGGCCTGCTGCACCATCTGCGGCAAAAAAGAAGAAGGAGAAGCGGCGAGCCCAGAAGTCTGTGGCTCAGCCCGCCCAAGAAGAAGTGGTTGTTCCAACTCCAGCAGAGGCGGCCGGTGGGGGCTTCACTGTAGTTACCAAGCGGAGGTCCAGGCCCGCTGAGAGTCAGTCCGTCAGTCAGGCTACGAAGAAGGTCACGAAGCCCAAACGGAAGAAAAAGCCTCGCAAGCAGAAGATGCAAGAGCCCAAGTCTTCGGCGATTGCACTATCTCTGCCGCAGGAGGCTCTGGAGAAAGGCCTTTCCTATGCAAAGGTGCTGAAGGATGCAGTAGGAAAGGTATGTCCGGCGGATCACGGCATTAAGCCAGAAGATTTGCGAATCCGAAAGTCGCAATCTGGTGCGCGAGTCCTGGAGGTTCGGGGTGACAAAGGCGAGAAGGCGGACAGTTTTGCCGCTGCCCTGAGAGGAGTTCTGGTCTCCGATGTAGTGGTTTCCAGGCCCATAAAATGCGCTGAATTGCGCCTTATCGGCCTCGACGACAGCGTTGATAGGGATCAGGTCGTGTCGTCTGTAGCCCTGAGGGGGGAGTGCCCCGAAGGGAGTGTGAGGGTTGGAGAAATTCGCCGCGGCCCTTCTGGGCTGGGTGCCATCTGGGTGCGTTGCCCAGTGGCAGCGGCAAAAAAGTTGGTCGCTGGTAGGCGGCTGCTTTTGGGGTGGAGCGCTGTTAGCGTTAGACTGTTGGCGGCCAGGCCTCAGAAGTGCTTCAGGTGCTTCGAACCTGGACACCAGCAGTTTAACTGCAATAGCGACATCGACCGCAGCCGTCTGTGCTATCGTTGTGGTCAGTCGGGTCATAGGGCGGCGGCGTGCACATCTGAGCCGCATTGCCCTGTCTGTGAGGATGCGGGTAGACCTGCCAATCATTTGGTGGGTGCGAAGGGCTGCAAGTGCAGCCCACCCCGTCCGGCGAAGAAGAAGGTTGCCGCAGCTAAGACTTCCTCAGCTGCGGCCCCCGCTGCTCCTCTCCCCACTTCTTCGGGGACTCAGAGTGAGCGGCGTGTGGCGACGCCCCCACCGTCCAGCTAGGTGGGTGGCCGAGAGCGCGGGTGAGACTAGGGGTCTGTCCTCACCCGCTCTTCAAAGCTCTCGAGAAGGGGAGAGCCCTACCTTTTCAGGGCCTTCCTGCCGATTTTCCCGCGTTATGCGGGGCGCGCCAGAGGGGTCGCGGTGTCATGCGACTGCAATTCCCGTGTACCCCTCGAAATGCGCGTGAGGCAAATGGTCTGTTTTTTAGTGGGTATTCCGCCCCGTTGGTTGGTTGGTGGGGGGCGGCGAGTCCCACATATCCCCGTCACGACCCCATTGTGGCGGGGAATGCGTAAATGCATTTTTTGGGACCTTAAAGAAAAAAAAAAAGGTTAGGTTAGGTTCCCGTCCCGTGTGGAGTTGCCAGACTCCCATCGGGCGCGTCCCCGGGTGGCGGATAGGGGCATGCCACACATTGTGGTACCGGCTTTTAAATAATGTAATGTAAGTCCGGCGCGGACCAAAACTGGCGGGTTTTGTGGGGCGCACCCCCGGTCGCATTTCGCGGCTGGAAAGCGGCCCAGGGGTGGGGAGCCGCGTTCTGTGTCGCGGCTTTTCGGGGTGGCGAGCCTTCCCGGCTCTGGTTTCCTATCTCTCCCCTCTGTTTTGCCAGGGGGCTTAGAGATAGGATCTCGCGCGGCGGGCTGGGTTTCATTCCCACCCGTCGGGCAAACTGTTACCCCCATTCTGGGGACCAGGGGTCTTGCCTTCAACGGCCGGACTGAGAGGAGACAACCTCAATAATAAATCCCTAATCCTAAGCTTACGCCCGGCGAGAGGATGAATGGCTGGTGGGTGACCAGTCTCAAGGGCGTCACTCGGCCAGGGGATCAGCGGCCCCTCTAGTCGATAAATTTACGCTTACCCGGGTACAGGGGGCACTGCCCGGGTGGACTTTTTATTTCCCCCATACTCGTGGGACTTTTATGGATACTAATAAAAAATTCGTTTCGTCGGAGGGTGTGGCGTCGCAAGACGCGGAGGAAGGGGCGCTTTCAGGCGCGGAGAGTGAGGGGGTGAGTCGCATCCCGGGCCAGATGTTGTCGAGGGCCGAGGTTGTTATTCGATACCGCGACCAAATGCGGGTCTTAGAGGCGTTGGAGAGGGAGGCAAATAGGTCCATCTCTGACCTGAGTGAGGGTGATTCGGAGGGCATCTTGTCTGAGGTGGAGCTAGACAGCGACGACCACTCTGAGGATGAAGAGGTTGAAGCCGTAGTGTCGGCTAAGGGTCCAGCGGACGACTCGAAGAAGGGGCGGGGCAGACCCCCTACGCACGGGCTATGCATGGGCCTTGGCAAGGCGCGTAAGGATCTTCAGACAGCGAAGAGAGCGAAGGCTGAAGAGCAAGCTCGCCTCGCTGCACAGAAGGAGGCCGAAGTTTTGGAGATAGCCAACGCTGCGCGTGCTCAGAGAAGCGAGCGTGGCTACGTTCCGAGACCGATCGAACGGATCCCAGTGTCAGAGCTGGTGAAGGGAGTCGAAGTCGACCTAACAGTCGTCGAAAGCGTGGCGAAAAAGTCGGGGAACTTGAAGGGCACGTATGTGAAGGCCCTCAACAACGCGGCGATATCGATTAGGGGAGCGGTCGGCGATCTTTATGACCGCTCTTTCTCCTCTGTTGAGTCCAAGCAGTTGCAGGAAGACAACGATCGTCTGCGGGCCAAGGTGGCCGAGCTAAGTGTCCGAATGACAAAGCTTGGCGACGAAGTGGACGTGCTGAAGGAACAGCTGCGCAGTGAGAGGTCGCTGCGAGATGAGTTGGAGGCTGAGCGTCAGAACCAGCGGGAGAGGTCCATGCCTCCCGCTGTGGAAGAACTTTGTGTCCCTCCGTCGTGTGTCGAGCCGTCAGTTCCGTCACCGGGCAGAGCATTTAACTCCCCGGTCGCTGCTCCAGCAGTTCCTGATCTACAGGAAATGGAAGAGTCGATTCTCCAGAAGCTTACAGCTTTCCTGGAGTCGCGTCTGCCGCCAGTCACAGCAGCTCCTGTTGTGCGGCCTGCTGCTTCATCCGCAGCTAAAAAGAAGGAGAAGCGGCGAGCCCCAAAACCTGTGGCTCTTCCCGCTCAAGAGGTGGTTATTCCAGCGCCAGCAGAGGCAGCTGACGGCGGTTTTACCGTAGTCGCCAAGCGGAGGTCCAGGCCCGCTACGAAACAGCCCGCTGAGAAACAGCCCGCGAAGAAGGTTGCGAAGCCCAAGCGCAAGAAAAAGCCTCGCAAGCAGAAGATGCAAGAGCCCAAATCTTCGGCGATTGCTCTGTCTCTGCCGCAGGAGGCATTGGAGAAAGGCCTCACGTACGCGAAAGTACTCAAGGAAGTGGTAGGGAAAGTCTGTCCGGCGGATTACGGAATAGAGCCAGAGAAGCTGCGAATTCGCAAGACGCAATCCGGTGGGCGCGTCCTAGAAGTCTGGGGCGATAAGGGCGAGAAGGCGGATAGTTTCGCCGCTGCCTTGAGAGGGGTTCTGGTCCCCGAAGTCGTAGTTTCTAGGCCGATGAAGTGCTCTGAACTGCGCCTCATCGGCCTCGACGACAGCGTCGATAGGGATCAGGTCGTGTCTTCTGTAGCCCTGAGGGGGGAGTGCCCCGAAGGGAGTGTGAGGGTAGGGGAGATTCGCCGCGGCCCTTCTGGGCTGGGTGCCGTCTGGGTACGTTGCCCAGTGGCAGCGGCTAAAAAGTTGGTTGCTGGTAGGCGGCTGCTTTTAGGGTGGAGCGCTGTTAGCGTTAGACTGTTGGCGGCCAGGCCTCAGAAGTGTTTCAGATGCTTCGAACCTGGACACCAGCAGTTTAACTGCAAAAGCGACATCGACCGCAGCCGTCTGTGCTATCGTTGTGGTCAGTCGGGTCATAGGGCGGCGGCGTGCACATCTGAGCCGCACTGCCCTGTCTGTGAGGATGCGGGTAGACCTGCCAATCATTTGGTGGGTGCGAAGGGCTGCAAGTGCAGCCCACCCCGTCCGGCGAAGAAGAAGGTTGCCGCAGCTAAGACTTCCTCAGCTGCGGCCCCCGCTGCTCCTCTCCCCACTTCTTCGGGGACTCAGAGTGAGCGGCGTGTGGAGATACCCCCACCGTCCAGCTAGGTGGGTGGCCGAGAGCGCGGGTGAGACTTGGGGTCTGTCCTCACCCGCTCTTCAAAGCTCTCGAGAAGGGGAGAGCCCTACCTTTTCAGGGCCTTCCTGCCGAGTTTCCCGCGTTATGCGGGGCGCGCCAGAGGGGACGCGGTGTCATGCCACAGCAATTCCCGTGTCCCCCTCGAAATGCGCGTGAGGCAAATGGTCTGTTTTTTAGTGGGTATTCCGCCCCACTGGTTGGTTGGTGGGGGGCGGCGAGTCCCACATATCCCCGTCACGACCCCATTGTGGCGGGGAATGCGTAAATGCATTTTTTGGGACCTTAAAAAAAAAAAAAAAAAAAAAAAAAAAAAAAAAAAAAAAAAAAAAAAAAAAAAAAAAAAAAAAAAAAAAGGTTAGGTTCCCGTGTGGAGTTGCCAGACTCCCATCAGGCGCGTCCCCGGGTGGCGGATAGGGGAAGCCACTCCGGCGTGGGTGGTCCCGGCTTCGGCTGGCGTGGACCAAAACTGGCGGGTTCTGGGCGCACCCCTGGCTGCGTCTCGGCGCAGCCGGAAAGCGGCCGTGTGGAGGGAGTCGCGACTCGGTCTCGCGGCTCTCGGGGAGGAGATCTCCCGGGAGGTTCCGTCTCGCCCCTCTGTTCTGACAGTCGGGTGGGATGGGGTCGCGCGGTGGGTCCGGCGGTTGCAGTTTTGTGATCGCCGGGTGGGCCTCGCCGATTGGCTAAGGTCCCCCTTCGGGCAGCCTGTTACCCCCAGGGTTGGGGCCAGGGGTCTTGCCTTAGCGGCTGGGCCGAGAGGAACGCGAACCTCAATAATAAATCGGCGAAAAAGCCCGCAGCGGCGTCGCTTGTTCGGCGCTGCAGCGGCCCCTGCCGCAGCTGGCCTCGCGGAGAGGTTCGGTGGGCGCGGCGAGAGGACGCAGCCGCCTTCATGGCGGTGGGCGTGCGAGGAGGCAAACCTCGGTAAAAAATGCCCCTGCCGCAGCTGTGTGCCCCTAGGGTGGGGCCCAGTGGGCGCGGCGCGTGGACGCCTCGGGGTGTGACCCCGCCCTGAGCGCGGAAAGAGGAAGCCAACCTCTCTAAAATAATGGCACGGGGACGCCGTGGCCGGGAGGGCCGGACGGCGGTAAGAGGAAGTCAACCTCTATAAAAAATGACGCCAAGTCCGCAGCGGCGTCGCTTTTAGTGATGCCGCAGCGGCCCCTGCCGCAGCTGGCCCGAGGTGTAGGGCTCAGTGGGCGCGGCGCGAGGTGGCCGCCGCCCTCTCACGAGGTGTGGTGGCTGGGAGCTGCGGGCGAATAACGGGGAAGTTTTCGCCCGCCTCGTACAGCTCCGGGACGGGGAGTGGCCCTTAACACAGGTCCCTCCGTTGCGAGTGAGCCTGCCTCACGGCGGGCTGCGCGGAGGGCGGACATGTGTGTAATCCGAAAGGTGGTCCCTTGTCCGCTCTGTCCGACCGCGCGAGTAGGTGTTCCTTTGTTTTTTAGTCGGTGCGAGTCCGACATAACCCAGTGAGCCTCCCCGTGGCCTCTGGGTATGCATAATGCATTTTTCAAAGGTTAAAAAAAAAAAAAAAAAAAAAAAAGGTTAGGTTAGGTTAGGTTAGGTTAGGTTAGGTTAGGTTAGGTTAGGTTAGGTTAGGTTAGGTTAGGTTAGGTTAGGTTAGGTTAGGTTAGGTTAGGTTAGGTTAGGTTAGGTTAGGTTAGGTTAGGTTAGGTTAGGTTAGGTTAGGTTAGGTTAGGTTAGGTTAGGTTAGGTTAGGTTAGGTTAGGTTAGGTTAGGTTAGGTTAGGTTAGGTTAGGTTAGGTTAGGTTAGGTTAGGTTAGGTTAGGTTAGGTTAGGTTAGGTTAGGTTAGGTTAGGTTAGGTTAGGTTAGGTTAGGTTAGGTTAGGTTAGGTTAGGTTAGGTTAGGTTAGGTTAGGTTAGGTTAGGTTAGGTTAGGTTAGGTTAGGTTAGGTTAGGTTAGGTTAGGTTAGGTTAGGTTAGGTTAGGTTAGGTTAGGTTAGGTTAGGTTAGGTTAGGTTAGGTTAGGTTAGGTTAGGTTAGGTTAGGTTAGGTTAGGTTAGGTTAGGTTAGGTTAGGTTAGGTTAGGTTAGGTTAGGTTAGGTTAGGTTAGGTTAGGTTAGGTTAGGTTAGGTTAGGTTAGGTTAGGTTAGGTTAGGTTAGGTTAGGTTAGGTTAGGTTAGGTTAGGTTGGAGGTGTTTCGTGAGGTGTTAGTAGTGAGGGTTTTTTGTGATTTTTGGAGGTTTAATAGTGTTTTGTGAGGGCTTTCGATTGGTGCTAAGTTGGATGTGATCGGAGCTATACTTTTTCGAAAATTCAATTTTCGGAAATTTATGGTTTCCCATTGAAAACTTGGCAACAATCCGATCGTCGAGGTAAAAATTTCGACGGGCGAAATTTTTACCACTAACGACTTGGCTGTGTTTTTTGGAGGGATTCTGGTGTGACTTGACGACTTCGGCAGTATACTGGATTTTGAGGTATTTACCATACGATTTGGCTGTGTTTTGCGGGATTTTCTTTGGCTTTTCGGGAATTGTAAAATTCGCTGAAAGGCCGAAAAACTTAGTGGGATTTGTGTTTGTTGGGGGATTTTTGTGTGGCTGCTCTGGGGTTTCCTGGGGTGGCTGCGTGGGGTCCTCCTTCGTTCGGAGGGCGTACCTAACCTCAATTCGGCGGGTTTTGGCCCATTTAAGGGTGTTTGGAGGTTCTTAAGATGGGAGGGAAAAAGAAAAAGTCTGCCGGGGTTCCGGTGGACATTTTTGAGGGATCGAATGGGGTCAAAGAGGGGAATAGTGTTCTGGAGGATGTCTGTGAGGGGCAACAGTCGGTGGGTGATCTCAAGCTCGCCTTCTGGGAGACTGTGGGGGTTCTCAAATCCGAGAATGACAAGTTGAGGGAGGAAATGAGGGCCGTTCGGTTCCAAAGTGAAATGATGAGGCGGAGGATTAAAGATCTGGAGGTGTCCCTGATAATCATTCAGCAAAGGTTGGATGGGGACTCAAGTGGGGAAGAGAGCGAAAGTTCGCCTTCTCTTGCCGGTGGGGCTCCCGCGGAGGCGGGGGCGGAGCGTAGGGTTTCCCCGGCGGGCAAAGACAGAGGCAGAGGGCCAAAGTCGCCGCCTGCCGGTTCTATTGAGGGAGTTGTTTGTGTCGGGGAGGTGTCAGGGGCTGATTCGGGGGCGGCAAATGCCTCTAATGGGTCGATCCCGGTTCTGAGGGGTTCTTCGGCGGACAAAGACGGAGGCAGAGGGCCAAAGTCGCTGCCCGCCGGTTCTCTAGAGGGTAAAACTTGTGTTGGGAGTGTCAAGGAGGTGCCAAGGACTGTCGCCAGCGTGGTTAAAGCCTCTTCTGGGGCAGTCCCGAGTCGAAAGAGTTCTCCGGCGGACAAAGACGGAGGCAGAGGGCCAAAGTCGCTGCCCGCTGGTTCTTCTGAGGGGAAAGGCTGTGTGAGGGAGTCGCCGGTCCTCCCGCGGACGGCCGCAGTGATTTTCTCGCTGCGGACGGACGCGGCAGAGGCCGGCCATACTTATGAGGGAGTTGTCATGAGGGCGCGACGAGCTGTGGAGGAAAGAGGGGCCAGTGTCGGGCGGGTTTCGCTCAGGAGGGCGGCCAGCGGGGCCCGAATCCTTGAGCTGCCTGGCCCGGACAGCGAAAAGAGGGCGGACGTCCTTCAGGAAGTCCTGAAGGCGGCAATAGGCGAGGTGGCCAATGTAGATAGGCTCGGGAGGGAAAGTTCGGTGCGGGTTGTCGGGCTAGACGATTCTGTCTCCTCCCAGGAGTTGGTGGAGGAGTTGGCCCGAAAAGGGGGTTGTCCGGAGGGGTCTCTAAGAGTCGGGGAGTTTCGCCCTGGCTTTAGGGGCATAAATGTTGTGGTGAGGTGTCCGGCTCCGGTGGCGAAGTCGCTTATCGGGGCTGGACGTTTTTCGGTGGGATGGAGCATGGCGAGGGTCGTGGCTCCGGAGGTGCGCCCCCTGCGCTGTTTTAGGTGCATGGGGCTCGGGCACATCAGACGGATGTGCCCCTCGGAGGTGGACCGCAGCGGCCTGTGCTTCAGGTGCGGCGCTGCGGGTCATAAGTCGTCGGCCTGTCGGGTTTCGCCCCGCTGTGCCGCTTGTGAGGGTAGCGGGCGTGGTTCTGACCATGTAATGGGGGGGATGTCTTGTAATCCCCCTCCTTGCGGGGCTGCTGGGGACAGAGGTCGTCACCAGTAGACGCCATGGGCCTCGGGCCGAACGGATGAGGAGAGGCCTTGTTCGTTCGTCCCGACGCTCATGTGCGGAGGTTTTCGTGGTGCCGCGGGGAAAGGTCGGGGGGCCTTCCCTGCATTGCACGGCATCACTGGAGGAAGTTCTCCTGAGGCGCAGGTGCCTGGCTTCCCGCCGGGCAATAGCGATACCCGGCATGGCGGTGAAATGCGAGAGCGACCTCGCCGTGTCGGGTGCTGAGTGCGGGAAAAGACTCCCTTTTTAGTGGGTATTCCGCCCCATCGGTGGTCATGGTGGGGGGCGGCGAGTCCCACATAACCCCTTCGCTCCCCCGAGCGGAGGGGTATGCGTAAATGCATTTTTGGGGAGTATAAAAAAAAAAAAAAAAAAAAAAAAAAAAAAAAAGGTTAGGTTAGGTTAGGTTAGGTTAGGTTAGGTTAGGTTAGGTTAGGTTAGGTTAGGTTAGGTTAGGTTAGGTTAGGTTAGGTTAGGTTAGGTTAGGTTAGGTTAGGTTAGGTTAGGTTAGGTTAGGTTAGGTTAGGTTAGGTTAGGTTAGGTTAGGTTAGGTTAGGTTAGGTTAGGTTAGGTTAGGTTAGGTTAGGTTAGGTTAGGTTAGGTTAGGTTAGGTTAGGTTAGGTTAGGTTAGGTTAGGTTAGGTTAGGTTAGGTTAGGTTAGGTTAGGTTAGGTTAGGTTAGGTTAGGTTAGGTTAGGTTAGGTTAGGTTAGGTTAGGTTAGGTTAGGTTAGGTTAGGTTAGGTTAGGTTAGGTTAGGTTAGGTTAGGTTAGGTTAGGTTAGGTTAGGTTAGGTTAGGTTAGGTTAGGTTAGGTTAGGTTAGGTTAGGTTAGGTTAGGTTAGGTTAGGTTAGGTTAGGTTAGGTTAGGTTAGGTTAGGTTAGGTTAGGTTAGGTTAGGTTAGGTTAGGTTAGGTTAGGTTAGGTTAGGTTAGGTTAGGTTAGGTTAGGTTAGGTTAGGTTAGGTTAGGTTAGGTTAGGTTAGGTTAGGTTAGGTTAGGTTAGGTTAGGTTAGGTTAGGTTAGGTTAGGTTAGGTTAGGTTAGGTTAGGTTAGGTTAGGTTAGGTTAGGTTAGGTTAGGTTAGGTTAGGTTAGGTTAGGTTAGGTTAGGTTAGGTTAGGTTAGGTTAGGTTAGGTTAGGTTAGG